>CM056058.1:95920975-96355975 GCA_029574335.1 Rana kukunoris | reverse complement strand
TGTCCTTCCGCAGTGGTCAGCAGTATCAAACAACCAGTACATACTGACCACCCTAGCCAAAGGCTATGCCATAGAGTTTGCGGAGGCCCCCCCCCCCCCAACGAGATCTCTGGTTATGCAGGCCCCAAGAGATCCAGTAAAGTCCTTCGCCATGAGGTCCTCTCTGACAGAACTTCTGCAACAGGGAGTACTGGTTCGGGTTCCCTTAGCAGAGCAAGGCCAGGGGTTTTATTCCCATGTCTTCTTGGTGAAGAAGCCTACGGGGAAATTCAGGATGATTTTAAATCTGAAGCCTCTAAACAGATGTGTCGGGTACAAAAGATTCAAAATGGACTCGATTTTCTCAATCAGGAATCTCTTGACGCCAGAATGTTTTATGCCGTCAATAGACCTGAGAGATGTGTACCTGCACATTCCCATCTCTCCTCGGTCCAAAAAAATTCTCAGACTGGTGGTAGAGATGGGGGGTGTAGTTAGAGAGTGCTTGCAGGTTCCCTCTCAGGAAGTTAGTTTTCTGGGATACCAGGTGAATTTGCTGAGCCAAAGTTTTTCTCCCCTTGGAGAAAACAACCAAAGTTTTGGAGGCTGTCGGGTTGCTGCAGGCCCGTCAACCCTTGACAGTAAGGCAGGTCATGGCAGCTCTTGGAACTTTGACGTTGACCATGCCGGCTGTCAAATGGGCGAGATTTGATTTCAGACCCCTGCAAGCATTCCTCTTAGGAGCTTGAATCACAAGCCCAGCTCGCTGGATGTCCAGGTGAGGATTCCATCCAGGGTAAAGAGATCCCTTTACTGGTGGAAAAAACAGAGGGCTTGCAGACGGTATGGAATGGTCATTCCCAGTAGGAAAGAGGCTTACCACAGATGCCAGCGCTTGGGGGTGGAGAGCCCACCTACAGGGCAAGTTCGCCCAGGGACCATGGCTAAAAGAGGAATCCCTGCATTCCTCAAATTGGAGCGAGGTAAGGACGGTTTCCCTGGCCCTAGTAGAGTTCGCTCCTCTTCTCCGTGGCCACCATGTTCAAGTCCTGACTAGTCTTGCTCACGAATATTCGCATTGCGAATATTCGCTACGAATGTTGCATATTCGAGTATTCGTGAATAACTCGAATATCGCGGCGAATATTCGCTATTTCGAATATTCGTATTTTTTCAAATTTCGCAATCAATTTCGCAATCAATTTCGCATTTACACACACAGCTCCACGTCCTTGTCTAACGGCTGATCGCGGGTACCCGGCGTACATGTTCCCTGGGCATTCCCCAAGTGTTTATCTGCTTTAGCCTTCCATTGCTACTTACTGCGATTGCCAGCCATAGATGGGGCGGTGGACACGTTTGTGCACTGCTGGACCAATATAAACACCACAGGTGAAGCATAAACACCTTTGCAGCCATTGTGCTATATGCTGGGTGTTTGGTGTGATCCTGTACCTTTTAAGGAGGGGTGGCTCCTTTTCCGTTCACCTGCCCCTATCTATCCAGTAAAATGCATGTGCCTTCACTGTGAGGACACTCACTGTTTAGTTTTAGGACCACAGATTATGGGGTGCCTGGGCGCGGCTCTGTGGCTCACTCATGCGTTTGCAAATGCGTGCGGGAACAAAACCCTGTTGGTTGGTTGTTCTGCTAGCTGGTCGGTTAATAGGCTTGGTTATTCCCTGGGCATTCCCCAGGTTTTTGTTGTTACCTGGTGGACTTGGCATGCGCATCGGCACTGCAGTGATACGGCGGGCGCGCACATGCGCATCGGCGGCACTTGCGCGCCCCCCAGTGGCCGGAAAAGCCGAGGACGTCTATAGACGTCCTCCCGGCAATTGAGAGCCACCTTGTGTTCGTTTTTTGACTATGGCCGGGATACAAAGTGATTAATGAAGGTTATTTCATCTGCTTGAGGTCATCATCAGATACAACTTCCCTAGCCCCACCATCATGCACAGAGGAGTCCCCCGAACTGTTCAACCACAGTGTCGGGTACATGCCGCAGGAGAATGCACAGCGTTTTGAAGGCTTGGATGATGGTACCCAGCTTGAAGAAGGCAGTAATGTGAGCCCAGAGAGAGGGGGTGCCCGAAAAGGACAACAAACTGGCAGTCATGTTCCCTCAGCTGCAGCATACTGCCAGGTTTTCTCCAGTGACAAGGAGGGAGGGGACGATGAGGTTACTGACTCTATGTGGGTGCCTGATAGAAGAGAGGAAGAGGAGGTACATCTCCAACGAGGCAGTATGCCCTTAAGGGGGCCAGCTTAAGAGCAGCCAACCAACTGCATCACACTGCAGAGCTCTGCATGTGCAGGTCGCTGCTGACTCTGCGCGTTTTTCCAAAAGTTCTTTGGTGTGGGACTTTTTTGATACGTGTGCAGCAGATCGCACCGTTGCTATTTGCAACATATGTCTGAAGCGTATCAAGAGTGGCCAAAACACCAGCCGCCTGGGCACCACATACTTTACCAGACATGTGTCGAATTTCCATGCAGTCCATTGGCAAGCGTACTTAAAAGACCCACACCAAAGAAAAAGGCGGACCTCTACTTGCTCCTCATCAGCTGGGATCTCTAACCCAACTATACCTTCAGTACTCTCAGAAACCTGCACTAAGAGGAATGAAGGTGTAGAATTAGGTGTGCCACTGCTAAGTACTTGCGGGCAATCTGCTATCGGTAAACCAATGTCCGATTTGTAGCAGGCAAATTTCCCTGCCCCAGTTGTTACATCTGTGAAAGAAATTTGCCCCCAGCCATCCGCATGCCCAGCAGTTGAATGTTAGCTTGGCTAAATTGCTAGCAATTCAACTGCTGCCTTTTCAGTTGGTAGACTCTGCCCCCTTCCGTGAGTTTGTGGAATGTGCGGCATGGACAGGGACGTTGCCTATCTCTCACAGCGCACTGGGTGTCTCATCTGCTGGGAAGGATGCAGAACAGGGCAGTAGTGTTGGAGGTTGTTTCACCACCACACCTCCAAAATGCTACTAGTGGTGATTCTGCCACACCTCTCTCCTCCACCCCCTCCTCTTCTTTTTCCTCCATGGCCTCTTCCTCTGCTGTTTTGTCCTCGGAACCAGTGGTGCTCCGTAGATGTTTAAGGGGGACAGGAGACACACTGGGGCAGAGGTTCTGTCAGCTCTGCAGGGGCAGGCTCAGAGGTGGTTGATGCCACGCCAGCTTCAGACAGGAATGGTGGTTTGCCACAATGGCACCAACCTCCTCTCCGCCCTTCGACAGGGACACCAGAGCACACAGTGGTGGACACTATTGATTTAACAGCATGCTTGGAAACATTAGCAACTTTTTTCTTGTCAATAATATTTGATTACTCAATAAGTACATTTTGGTTATTTATGCAAGGATACATAACATTATGTTTACATAAAGTTTTTTTTTTTTTTATAAATAATAAAATGGAATAAAAATAGTAAATTTAATTTTTTTTTAAGCATTCCGGTTTTAGGTTGAGTAGTGCAGTAAACGGGTCTAGTTGTATCTTCTTGTGACAGGAAGTCAGGTAAATCTGTGTGTGTTGTCCTAGACGGAAGATACTTTGCTGCCTTGTGTAGACAATACACCAATTACTATTGGGCGTCAGCTGTAGAAATGACCAGAGAGGTTTGGGGAGTTAGAAGCCTTCAGCTGTTCAAAGTGAAGCAATTAAAGCCCCTATAAAAAAAGCCTAGGATAACGGCTGGTTGCTGCATCCTGAAGGCTGTGTGAGTGAAGGAGCAGTCAGAAGCACTTCTGAAGAGGTGAGGTGCTGATGGATATTTCTGTATGAGAAATGTCAAAGACTTTTTTGTTTTCTGCTGTAGGACCAGCAGTGTCTGCCCAGCAGTAGGCTGTGCCAGACTCAATAGGTAGGTTCCTGTGTTGGGAAGGTAGACGCCCCGAGTGGTAAGGGTTTATTTTGTGTTTTGTTTATACTGTTTTGATGCTTGCACGTGTATCCCACAAGATGGAAAAATAAACCATATTTGTTTTCAGTCATCCTCAAGTGCCTTTTTGTACAGTTCAGAGTGTAGTGAACCCATAGAGGGGGTCACACACACCCGCTACCGAGTTAATCCCTCACACTTCTGTTGTAACATTTTAGAGGTCATTGCAAAGATTTCTTTCCAGAAAGATTGGACTGTTTGGACATGTCCACCATACATGCAAGTGAGTGCCCAAATATGAAGAGCCCCTAAAGCAAAGAGCTGAATGTGTAGGCGCAAATTTGGCCATTCTAGCAGGTACAAGGTACCACTGCGTCAGGACCTTGTAATTTGTTTCCATGGCTGTGAAATTGGGTAAGGATGATTTTATGGTTGACCAAATCTTGGTCCATTCAGCATTACCTAGGGTATGCCCCAGTTCCTCCTCCCATTTCCACACATAGTTTGGTTTGTTATAATTGGGGTCTATAAGAAGTTGGGTGTAGAGGATTGATATCATTCCTCTGGCTAATGGATCTTTTTTTTTTTTTTTTTTTAAATCAAAATTAGATAATTGGGTCAGTGGTGTTGCAACTTGTAAAAGTGGAGAAAATGTTTAATTTGGTGATCTCTTAACGGTTTCTGGTAAATCACGTTTCTCTCTGAGTGTAGAAAAAGGTACACCGGTTTTTGAAGTGACCAAGAGTCATGCAAAGTCAGTATTCCTGTTTTTGTCCAAGCTTTAAAAGTGTTGGAAAATCCATGCCGGATAGAAAGCTGGATTTTTAAGAAAAGATAAGAGGGGATTTTCTTCCCATTGTAATTGGTGTTTACGTTTAAACTTATCCCAAAGGGATAAAAAGTGTTTTGTGATAGGGTTACTTAATTCACGTTGATCTCTGGGCTGAAGCCATAGTATGTTGGAGATCAATAAAGGGTCACTTTCTGAGGCCTCCATCGATACCCATAAGGGAGATTCCCGTGTTGCGTGGTACTTTGGAAGACTAACTAAGTGAGCAGCATTGTAGTAGGTTGCAAAGTTGATATAGCCTAGTCCACCTTGTTTAGGGAGATGTAGTGTGCAAATCGGTATGCGTGGTTTGGAGGTACCCCATATAAAGTTAGATGTTTTTTTTTTTGGATCAATCTTAACCACTTAAGACCTGGACCTTTAAGCAGCTAAAGGACCCGGCCAGGTTTTGCGATTCGGCACTGCGTCGCTTTACCAGACAATTGCGTGGTCGTTCGATGTGGCTCCCAAACAAAATTGGTGTCTTTTTTTTTTTACCCACAAATGGAGCTTTCTTTTGGTGGTATTTGATCACCTCTGCGGTTTTTATTTTTTGCGCCATAAACAAAAATAGAGCGACAATTTTGAAGAAAATGCAATATTTTTTACTTTTTGCTATAATAAATATCCCCCAAAATATATATATAAAAAAAAGTCCTCAGTTTAGGCTGATACGTATTCTTCTACCTATTTTTGGTGAAAAAAAATCGAAATTATCGGTTGGTTTGTGCAAAATGTATAGCCTTTACAAAATAGGGGACAGTTCTATAGCATTTTTATTTTTACTACAAAAAAAGGCGATCAGTGGTTTTTTTCTTTTGACTGCGACATTATGGCGGACTCTTCGGACAATTTTGACAAATTTTTGGAAAATTTACATTTTCACAGCAAAAAATGCATTTAAAATGCATTGTTGTGAAAATGACATTTGCAGTTTGGGAGTTAACCATAAGGGGGTGCTGAAAGAGTTGCGTGACCTAATGTGTGTTTACAATTGTAGGGGGGTGTGGCTGTAGGTGTGACGTCATCGATTGTGTATCCCTATAAACGGGATCACACGATCAATGACGCCGCCACAGTGAAGAACGGGGAAGCCGTGTTGACACACGGCTCTCCCCGTTCTTCAGCTCCGGGGACCGATCGCAGGACTCCAGCGCCAATTGGGTCCGCGAGTCCCGGTCCCAGAGCTTCGGACCGGGTCACAGGAGCACCCTGCGGGCGTGCGCCTGCAAGACACGGCTGGGCATTGGCACAGGATTTACCTGTACGTGCATGTGCCCAGCCATGCCATTCTGCCAACGTAAATGTGCAGGAGGCGGTCCTTAAGTGGTTAAAGAATATGAAGGGATTGAGATTGGCAGGACTCTAAACATATATAGTAGTTTGGGTAGGATAGTCATTTTAGAAGCATTGATCTTCCCTATCCAGGACAGCGGTACCATTTGTTTTAGTAAATTTGTAATCTGTTTTATTAGATGGGGCTAATTAGCTGAAAATAAATCTGTTATGGCGGCTGTCAGGTTTACTCCTAAATATGGTAGTGATTTCTCTGCCCATGAAAAGGGGATTAATTCTTGGATTAATTATTCTGTAAGTGAAATATTAAGCACTACACATTTCTTGGGATTGACAACCAAACCAGAGAAGGTTGCAAATTTATCTAGGATAGGTAAAAGGTTAGGACCTGACACCTGTGGTGATGACATTAAGATCAAAATATCATTTGCAAACATGCAGATTGTATGCGGATAACCTCCAATCTCAATGGTGGCAATTGTGGAATTGGTTCTAATATACTGGGCTAATGGTTCTAATACTAGGGCAAATAAGAGGGGGGATAATTGGCATCCCTGTCATGTACCTCGCTTAATGTTGATACAATCAAATTTTATATACAGCACATTTTATGTTTCCTTTTGGATTGTTACAAAGTGTCTCAACCCATTTTATAAAATGGGAAACAAAACCCCATTTTTGTATAGAATAATACATATAAGGCCAGGATACCGTGTCAAAAGCTTTTTTTATATCGGGATAAAAAGCATGAGGGGTATATGTTTTCTGGCAATATGCGCAAGAAGCATTGCTCTGCGGACATTGTCACCCATTTGACTGTTTGGCATAAAGCCTACCTGGTCTCTATGTATAAGTTTTATTCATTATATCATTAAGGCGTTAAGCCATCATTTTTGCCAACAGCTTGATATCCGGATTCAAGAGAGATGGGATGGTAACTTGTACATGAGGTGTCATCGGTGTGTGGTTTTGGAATCACGCAGACAATTTCCAATAATGATTCTTGTGTAAAGGAGTGTCCATTTAATAATGTATTGAATGCCCCAGCTAACATGGGGGGGAAAGGGTCTCTGTAAATGTTCTATAATATAATGCTGAAGATCCACCTGGGCCTGGTTGCTTGTTTATTTTTAAATCTTTGATGGAAAAAGCTACTACTTCAGTCGTTATAGGTTCTTCCATCAGATTTTGTTGGGTTTGCGATAATTCTGGTAAGGTGATATAACAAAAGATTCTGCTTCTGAGAGGTTGAATTCATTGGTTGATTCATATCAAGAAGCAAGGTGTGAGTGGAATTGGCAAAGTATTTTGGTGGGGTTGCTAGTGTATATATATCTTTTTGCTAATTTTAAACAGATTGGTATGAACTTTTTGAGTTTAGAATCTGTGCCATGTATTTACCTGGTTTGTTGCTTTTTATGTAGAAATTGTGTCTAGAGCATTTGTAAGATTCATCCACTCATTCTGTGAGAAAAAGGTCACACTTTTTTTTTTAATCATACGCTTTATTTTTAATTGTTAGAAAAACAGGTTACATCCAGCGTAATCCATATAGTTAAAATGTCTCACATATATAATCTTTTCATTTTCCCCTGTTAATACTATTTTCTTTAAATTCAAAAGTGCTCATATTGAAGCCTAATATGCAAGTTATTGTCATAAAACATCTTTGAGAACCCGGATCTTGCCCCAGGGAACATGTATCAATGGAAAAAGTTTTAAACTTTTTTTTTTTTTCAGGACTTCAAGTTTTTAAAACTTTTTTTTCCATTGATACATGTTCCCTCGGGCAAGATCTGGGTTCTCAAAGACATTTTCACAGGCATTTTATAGACACCGGCAGGTACAATATTTAAAGTAATTTTAATGATGCTTAAATAAATAATAAAAAGAATTCCTTAATAGTATGCCTGTGAAGCACAATCGCCTGCCTGCCAGTAAATTGGGAAGAACTGATCTAGCTAAACAATACAGTGTATAAATATATGTACAACACCTGGGATGTATATATATCCTCTACACACTGTAACATTAACTGACTAGCCTGCCTGCTCTATCTACCTGCAAAAAATGACTCTCTCTGTTCTCTCTAACCACTGCCGCAACACACTACATAAGGCCGTCCTGCAGATGGCCTTTTATAGTGTGCGGCGTGTACTAAACCCCCTGAGCCATAATTGGTCAAAGCCACCCTGGCTTTAGCCAATTACGGCTCTCTGTACTGACGGCGCTGTCATTGGCCAAGCATGCGGGTCATAGTGCATGCATGGCCAATCATAAGCCAGCAATGCCGCCATGAATTATGGGCCATGGCGCGTCACTCGAATTTGGCGCGAATGATCCGTTTTTGTTCGTATTTAGACGAATGATCGAGTTGAACATGAGTTCGACTCCAATATGAAGCTCATCTTACTAAACAGTTTCGGGCACCTCCATAGCATGTGTATCAGATCCCCTGTATCCTGGCACCTAGGGCTTCTCGCATCTACTCTCCACCCAAACTTGAATAATCTTTTTGGAGTATAATACGTCCTGTGTATCTTCAAAAGTGAAAACTTTTGTGCGGGCTAACTGTCACCATATGTCCTCTCTCCAATATCTTCCTCCATTGCCCATCTGTTATAGTCCCCAGATCTTTCTCCCATTTCTCTATGCTTTTAAGCTGTTCTGGACCCCCTATACTCCCCTAGCACATATATGAATACATTTCAGAGATAAAACCTCTCTTCTCTCTCCCACCGCCCAATTCTTGGGAGATAGTTCTATCCCATATTGGTCCCTCCCCCTCAAACTGAGCATTTAGAGCATGTCTAATTTGGAGATATCTCTAAAAAGTGTGATTGGGATCATTGTATTTCTCTTAGAGCAGCAAATGTTTTTAGGATCCTTCCTTTGTATAGCTGAGCCAATCTAATTATCCCTTTTGCTGTCCATTCCTTGATTTCCCCTACTGTCTCCAACTCCAGGAGGTTCCTGTTATTCCACAGGGGCACATGTTCTGTCACGCCTCCCTGACCGCCAATCGACCTTACTGCTTTCCATACTTTGATAGCCATCTTGACTGTTGGGGTTTTATTAATGATTTGGCCTCCAGCACCTCTACAACTGTTTTCGGAGGTGCCCCTAGGATCATTAAACCTCTGTTTACATCACCTCCTGGCTCTGTTCTTTCATCTATATGCTGTAATTGTGCTGCCAGAAAGTAGCAGCGTGGGTTTAGTTTTGCCATACCCCCTTCCCTTATTGGCAGCTGCAGGGTTTGCAACCTAATTCTAGCTTGTCCGCCTTTCCATATTAATCCTCTAAACAATGTGTCTATTTTCCTAAACCATCTTTATGTATCCATATAGGTGCATTATGCAGCACATATAATAGTTGAGGCATCCACAGCATTTTAATCAAGTTGCATCTCCCTGCGACTGACAACGGAATAGAATTTTATTTTTAAATTTAGTCAGGAGGGGAGATAGATTATTCCCTATATGTTTATTGAGGTCACTTGTTATATCTATCCCTAGATATTTCATTGTCCCGACTATCTCCAGCTGTGGGATTTCTACTAGAGTTTGACTCCTCATTGGGTCTACTGGCATTAATGGTGATTTCTCCAGTTTATAACCAATCCTGAGATTCTTCCGAATTCTCTAAAGATGGTCATTACCTGCTTAATGGAGTGGTCAGTGTCCCAGAGGAAGAGAACATCGTCCGCAAAGAGAGCGATTCTCTCCTCCGCGGTCGGTCTGGCGAACCCCTCCATCTTTTTATCCATTCTTACTGCAGTAGCCAATGGCTCCATTGCTATGGCAAAAAGCAGGGGTGACAATGGACACCCCTGCCTTGTGCCACTCTCTAGCTTTAGGACCAAACCCAAAATGTTGTACCTCTTCAAGAGTAATTGGGGCCTCCATTTGCTTTTTTCCTCTATCTCCGTAAGGGTTGGTAATTCTAAATTCTCAAAGAACCCTTCCAATTCCTCCTCCCCCTCCCCCTTGTGACCTATATAATTTGTCATAGTATTCTCTAAATGTGTCTGTAATATCTCCATTACTTGTTTTAATTGCGGGTACAGCGGAGGGAGAGGAATTGGTTCTTACTAAGTGGGCCAACATTCTCCAGACACTTTTCCCCTCCCCAAATGCCACTTGTTTTTTTAACCACTTAAGACCCGGACCAAAATGCAGGTAAAGGACCTTGCCCCTTTTTGCGATTCGGCACTGCGTCGCTTTAACTGACAATTGCGCGGTCGTGCGACGTGGCTCCCAAACAAAATTGGCGTCCTTTTTTCCCCACAAATAGAGCTTTCTTTTGGTGTTGTTTGATCACCTCTGCGGTTTTTATTTGTTGCGCTATAAACAAAAATAGAGCGACAATTAAAAAAAAAATGCAATATTTTTTACTTTTTGCTATAATAAAAATCCCCCAAAAATATATAAAAAAACATTTTTTTTCCTCAGTTTAGGCCGATACGTATTCTTCTACGTATTTTTGGTAAAAAAAATCGCAATAAGCGTTTATCGGTTGGTTTTCGCAAAATTTATAGCGTTTACAAAATAAGGAATAGTTTTATTGCATTTTTATTAATTTTTTTTTTTTACTACTAATAGCGGCGATCAGCGATTTTTTTTCGTGACTGCGACAATATGGCGGACACTTCGGACAATTTTGACACATTTTTGGGACAATTGTCATTTTCACAGTAAAAAATGCATTTAAATTTGCATTGTTTACTGTGGAAATGACAGTTGCAGTTTGGGAGTTAACCACAGGTGGCGCTGTAGGGGATGTGTGCCTATGTGGTTTGTTTACTACTGTAGGGGGGTGTGGCTGTAGGTGTGACGTCATCGATCGCGTCCCCCTATTACAGGGATGAAGCGATCGATGCTACAGCCACAGAGAAGCACGGGGAAGCCGTGTGTACACACGGCTCTCCCCGTTCTTCCGCTCCAGGGACGGATCGCCGCACTGCAGCGGCGATCGGGTCCGCGAATATATACGTTGATGTGCCCAGCCGTGCCATTCTGCCGACGTAAATGTGCAGTAGGTGGTCCTTAAGTGGTTAAATAGTCTTATTGTCTGATTTTCTTATTTCAACTTTTTATTCCTGTTGCTTATTCAGCCGGTTTCTCCGGTGTTGGGTTTTCAATATATTCCTTTTCTGTATTCTCTAGTTCATTCCTAATCCTGTTCTCCCCTTTCTTTGATACTTTTTTTTTTTGCCACTTGTTGAATACATAATCCCCTGAGCAATGCTTTCAATGCGTCCCACATCACCCCCTCGTCACTGTTCCTTCATTGAACTTTATAAACTTTTAATTTTGACGACCTCTCCTCGGGATCCCCCATTAATTCAAACCACAGTGGACCTTTTTTTCCATACCCTTACAGGCTTACTCCCCTCCAGATTTACAGTTATCACCCAAGAATGGTTCGATATCCCTCTGGGCTGATATGCTATTTCCCTCATTATTTGAGATGCTTCTACATTTCCCAGGACTAAATCTATCCTGGACAATGTGGAATAAGAGCTAGAGCAACAGGAATATTGCAGCCCCTCTGGGTTTCTCACTCTCCATATATTGAATAGCCCTACTTCCTGTAAGAACTGATATAGCCGACTCTGAAACATTCTGTACACTTGCCCTTGGGAATCTATCTCATTTTTTTATTTATAACCTCATTAAAATCCCCCATTGCAATAACAGGTATCCCAGTTTTTTCCATCATAAAATACATTAATTTGTACATAACATCTAATTTAAATGGTGGGGGGATGTATATATTTGCAAAGACATATTACCTGTTCTCTATTACACAAAGGAAAACATATCCCCCCCTCCTCATCAATACTGACCCGCTCACAGGTGAACACCACTCCTTTTCACCAGAATCGCCACACCCCTTGAATAAGAGGTGTGGACCGAGTAATACGGATAGTGAAATTTCCTGTTCTGAAATGTATTCCTTGGTGTAGTGTGTGTGTGTGTCCTGTAAGCAGATCAGTCCCACCTCGTAAGTATCCAGCGTGTCAAATACTGCTGCTTATTTGGCGGGCGTACCCATACCCCGAACATTCCAGGATCCTATTTTCAGTATTCTACCCTGCATTAAATCGCCTCCATATAAATTCTACCAATTAGGATAATCGTATACATCCTAGCAGCAGAAGGAGAGAAGAAAAAGGAAAAAAAAATTCTCTTTACATCCCTTAGTACACATGTGCTCTTAATTTTCTTATTCATTTTCTTCTTCACTACAGAAGAGAAAAAGTGCTGTATGAAATATACCCTTAATTTTTCCCCAGATACCTGGTGTGCTTGTGTATTTTATCATTACATTCTATGCCACCTGTGCTTTTTCTTTTAACATATAATATTTGTGTTAATCTACCTTTAATAAATATTTGTGTCTATATTTTACCCTTGGTGTATTCAAATCCTTCTTTATCCCCTGTAATTCCACCCTTTGGTGACTTACTCTCCCACCTCCCTTACTACTCTCCCTCCCTCCTCCCCTCCCTACACCTTCCTAGGCTAACCCTGAGGGCTTTTTTTTGTTGATCGGTCCATCCACCCCCCCAATCTTCCCCCAACTTGTACCTCATTTCAATACACTCTACACCCATACCTCTCACCCTGTGTGTCACACTCCTCCCCAACCCCATGACACATCACACTCCTTCCCCTTTTACTTCTCCTATGATCCTTTATTATTCTGATTGTCCCTTCATTCTGTTGATGGCTGATCTTTTTTGTCCTCCAGCCATGTCATCGCTTCTTCCAGGGTGTCAGAGTGTCCTACCCAGTGCGACCACTCGTAGTCGCGCTGGATATAATAGAGCATATATATATATGAGATTAAATTTTTGCGTTTGACATCAGTAAAACTTGCCCTCCGCTTCTGCAGAAGGGGTGAAAAATCCGGGTACAGTGAAACCCTTGATCCATCAAAAAAAATATTCCCCATCTCTACCTTTCTTCAACAATGTTTCTTTATCCCTGTAATTTAAGAATTTCATTAGCATTGATCGGGGGGCGTCCTCCAGATGGTGGTTTAAACGGGACTCTATTTGTTCTTTCTATCAAAAATGTTTGTGAGAAACTCTCTTCCAAATAGCTTTTGAGACAGTTTTCCAAAATTTCTATTGGATTAGACCCTTCACATTCTTCCGGGAGGCACACCAGTCTTACATTGCCCCTCTGAAGTCTATTTTCCATTTCATCCATTTTTTTCATCAAACTTGATCTTTCATAATTTTAACATCTTGTTTTACTGGGTGCAATATATCCTCCCCTCCTCCTCTGTTATCCTCATTTGTTTTCTGGAGCTCCTGTTGCGCCAAGACCAGCTCCTCTTTGATGCCCCTCATCTGATCACAGTACTCCTAATGACTGCCTGTATTCGTTGACCCCCATGAGTACATCTTTTAACATAAGGCTGTCTTCTGTAGAAGAGGCTGATTCTAGGTCTATCTTAACCCCTTTATCGGCCATAGCTATACTTCTGTTGATGACATTTTTAGTTGCTGTGGCCACCATTTGTCCTTGACTCTTCCTATCTGTTAGCCTGGGCCTGGCCCAGCAACCTCTTTGGTCGGGGTATGGTCTGATGTATGTGCGTATTTTTCTAATTAGGCTGCTACTGTACTAGCTGGGCCACCCTTATCTTTTTCCTTGGCTGATTGTAGAGATTGTGGCCCTGACGTAGCAACTTCTGACACAATCCCCCCCCTCCAAAAAAAGGGGAGGAGGGAGAAGAGTAAGTAAAAAAGACCCCCTTTCAAACAAAGGGGGGATACCAGCGGAGGTCTGCAATGGCTATGGGGTTATAGAAATGATAGAAAATGATGGAAATGAAGAAGACAACAAAAGAAAAGCATCCAGTTTGTCAAAGATCTTTTTCCTAAAAAATGGAAAATAAGGAGATGAACACAATTTTTCCTACTCACAGTAATGGGAAGCCAAATAAATCCAGTGGTAGCAGGAGGAGAAACATATTTATCTGAAAGTCTCTCTTTATTCCACTCTATGGTGATTTTCCTATAGAAAAAAAATTCCCCCTCCTTACCAGTGTACCATTTCTAATTTATAGTTTGTTCAACCAACAAACTAGGTACGTATGAGCCATCCAGTTACTCCCCAATAACAATCTCTGTTGGCACTTTTGACTTCCACTGTCCCTTGCAGGCTCCAGCACTTCACTTAATTTAGGCAGTATATCAAATGGTATGGCTTACTGCCACAGTATTATGAGGTTGCTACTCACTCAACGTCTGCCGCTTGCCTTTTACCGCTTACTATCTCCCCCTTCACTACAGAAGAAGGGGAGAATGCTGACAGATTTTCCGGGGATCCAGAAGACGAAACTCTGCCAATCTTGGTTCCGGCATGCTGGTATTCGCAAGTCCCGGTCACATGTCCCCTGCAAGCTCCGATCAGCCAATCAGACGCAGAGAGAGGAAAGCGGCTCGTGTCTCCTCTCCATCAGATGGCTCCACCAGGCAGCCAAAACGACAACCACATACAAGTCTCCCGCTCCGCCTCCGCTCCCACACGACCGACCACCGTGGAAGCCAATCCACCGCTAAGCCAGAGCCCCTGGTCGCCAAGGTAACTAACAGCTGTAATGTATAGCAGGGGCTAGATGGGTGTCAAAACCCGGGTTCTCTTAACATAGGAGCCATACTATGGTATACTTTGGTATGGTAGATGCAATAGTTGTGTATACTGAATTATGATCAGACCATGGTATGGGAATTATATCAGTCAAGGATTTCTGGGATCATTCCAATGGTTCAAAAGATATGGTCGATACGGGTGAATGATTGGTGTGGGTGGGAGAAATAGGTGAATGTGAATTTTTTTTTTTTTTTTTTTTAGTTAGTTGCTTTCTCTCCATGTATCGAACATATTATATTTAGAAAGGAGTTGTGCGAAATATAATTTGTTTGGGCTTACAAGTGGGACATAAGGTGATTTGTCAAGGAACGGGAGGAGGACCTGCTTCGAATACCCACACATAATTAATCCGAATTTGTGGTCATTGATCACTTGCATTAGGTGGGAAAGAAAGGAGTTGGGTTGCTTATTGGGGGCATAATACGAGACTATCGGGACAGGAGTATCCATCATATGACCCATCAGTCATATGTATCTACCTTCTGGATCTGTAATGTCTTTTGCAAGAGTGAATGGAGTAGATCTATGAAATGCTATTAGAGTTCCCCTATGTGTAGTGTTGGCAGAAGCAGTGAAAAATGGTGGGTATGACATGCAGTGAAAAATGGTGGGTATGACATGAATTTGGAAGTGGATTCTTTTGTGAAATGTGTTTCTTGCAAGCACACTATGGGACAGATTCAGGTAGAGTTAGGCTAGAGTATCAGTGATACTCCAGCCTAACTCTCACTTTGAGCCGGCGTTTGTTTTCTGTAAGCAGAAAACAAACGCCGGGTTGGAGTTCCTATACGAGCGGCGTAATTGTATTTCGCCGTCGTATCGGAACTGCAAATTTAAAAATGGCGCTCGGGGCCCGACGCAGTGACTTTCGGGCCCAACGCAGTGACTTTCGGGCCCGACGCAGTGACTTTCCGACGTTTCCGTAAGAGATACGCGGCGTATTGTAGCCAATGGACGTTATGTTGGTTGTTTCAGTTAGCTTAATGTTTGGTACCATTGAAATCATGGTGGGAAAGGGAAATTTTAACTATTGTTTTAACATTAAAATAACCAAGTTCTAGACTAAAGTGAACCTCTAGATAATCCACTGACAGGATCTAAATTTGTTTGTTAACACAATATACTTACTGTTTTAATTTATGTAGGATAACCGTTAAGTTATCAATACTTGTAACAACCTTTTGAGATATTGTGACTCCTCACACTCCTTCAGGAAACACTTTCTTCCAATCTTTTAAAAGGGGAGGCCCCTCCTTGCACTAGTCAGTTTTTGTGTTTCCTCCTCCGGAGGGGACATCTTATATCTCAGGAGCTCCTGGAAGATGGACCCTTTCCTACCTTTCTTTTTTACGGCGTTCGCCGTGGAGACTGTCTGTTTTCCCGTACCACCCGCACGGCGGTGATGGCAGTCGGGCTCCCCTCTTCTCCGGGTGCTCAGAGGAGCCAACAGCTTCGGCGTCCGGGGAAGGTATTCTCACGTGCGCGAGGTGCCGCCATTTTGGCGTAGCCCGGTCTCCGGAGATGTGCGTCATTTCCGGAGCATCAGTAGGGAGGGGTAGGACGGACACTGGGCCTACTTCCGTTTCCTGGTCCGGTGCAGCGGCGCTATGGGAGTACGGGAAACGCTCCGCATGCCACAGAGTAGCACTGGCGTTCTGCAATGCAGACTACAGAGGAATCGGCGGTGGGGACAGGCATGGGCAACAGCAGGACCTCGGCGGGAAGCAGTAACGTGAGTCTGTTTTTTTTTTTCCCCCTAGGGGTGAGGGGGTCTCTCTCTCTCGCTCGGTCTCCTTGTCCCCCCCCCCCCCCCCCCAGTGGCATGGGGGCTTGTCAGGGCACGGGTTGTTGGCACACTTTTCCTTCCTGGTGCACCTAGGTGAGGGGGGTTCCATCTGTCTGAGACTGGGTGTCATTCTGGACTTGTTTTCTTCTCTCTCCTCTTTTCTATAGGTCAAGCCTGACTCAAAGAGAAAGTGTCCCTCATGCAGGGCTAAAATGGGGGAAAGTTGGAAGAAACCATTGTTCAGGGCTTGTATTGCGGCCTTAGTACAGAAGGAATCAACCTCAGAGAAGAATTGGTTTCCTCCGTTAAAAACGAACTATTGGCCACGTTGCAGTCTGTCGGTGACTCTCTAGCTCCTACCACCACTACTCAGGCCTCCACCTTAGTCTTCCCAGGAGTCGGTGGCTTTACCAGCCTCTGTGCCCTCAGTCAACGAAGAGGCCCTAGCCCCATTGTCTGGGCTTAGGGATAGCCATTCTCAGGCCCCCACTAGTGAGGAGTCAGAGACCGAGGAAGAGATGGGGTCTTCCTCAAAATTCAAGTTATCCCTGGAGGAGGTGGACAGTCTTCTCAGGGCCATCTATGCTACCCTAGGCCTTAGTAAGGAAAAGAGACTCCAGATGCGTCGGGTACAAATAATTCAAAATGGATTCTATTTTCTCAATCAGGAATCTCTTGACACCAGATTGTTTCATGGCGTCAATAGACCTGAGATGTGTACCTGCACATTCCGATCTCTCTGCAGTCTCAGAAGTTCCTCAGACTAGCGGTAAAGATGGAGGGTGTAGTTAAGCACCTCCAGTACAGGGCCCTCCCCTTCGGGCTTTCGTCATCACCTCGGATTGTTACCAAGGTGCTGGCAGAGGCCTTGGCCCCGCTGCGTCTACAGGGGATAGCCGTTATCCCCTACCTGGACAACCTCCTCTTCTTTGCTCCCTCAGAAAATTTGTTGGGGGAACCTTTCGCAGGCGCGGACTCGCATGGAATCCCTAGGCTGGATCTTAAATCTTCAGAAATCCTCCCTAGTTCCTTCTCAGGAAATTCGTTTTCTGGGGTACCAGGTGAATTCGCGAAGCCAAAGAGTTTTTCTCCCTTTAGAGAAAACAACCAGTTTTGGATACTGTTCGGTTGCTGCAGGCTCATCAGCCCCTGACAGTAAGGCAGGTAATGGCAGCGCTGGGAATTTTGACTTCGACCATGCCGGCTGTCCAGTGGGCGAGAATGCATTTCAGGCCCCTGCAAGCATTTCTCCTAAGAACCTGGGTTCACAGCTCGCTGGACTCGGTTAAGGATTCCAACCAGGGTAAAAAGATCCCTTTACTGGTGGAAGGACTGGCGAGTGCTTGCAGAAGGTCTGGAATGGTCATTCCCAGTAGGGAAGAGTCTTACCACGGATGCCAGTGCTTGGGGGTGGGGAGCCTACCTAGAGGGGAATTTCGTCCAGGGAGCTTGGCTAAAAGAGGAATCGGTGCGTTCCTCAAACTGGAGGGAGTTGAAGACAGTTGCCCTGGCCCTAGTGGAGTTTGCTCCGCTTCTCCGGGGCCACCATGTTCAGGTCCTTACAGACAATGCTACTACCGTAGCATACATAGACAGGGGGGTACGAGGAGCTGGCCTCTCCAGACCCTTGCCGCAGGAAAGCAGGCCTGGGCAGAAAACCATTTGCTATCCCTGACAGCCTTACACCTAAAGGGATCCTTGAACAGGGTCGCGGACTATTTGAGCAGACACCAGATTTGGGAATTTGAGTGGTCCCCAAATTCGGAGGTCTTTCTAGAGATCTCAACCAGGTGGGATCTTCCAGATATGGACTTGTTTGCCTCGAGGGAGAACTCCCAGGTGGATCAATTCTTTTCTCTGAGCAGGGGAGATGGGTCCCTAAGAATAGATGCTCTGGCGCACCCCTGGGAATTTCGCCTTTGCTTTGCCCCCCCCCCCCCCCCCCGTTTCAATTAATTCCCCTAGTATTGAGGAAAATTCAAAGAAAAGGTTCCGGTCATTCTCATTGCCCCATTTTGGCCCAGGAGGGCATGGTTCGCGACACTCCTGGCTATGTCAGCCGAACCATGTTGGCACCTGCCCCTCAGACGGGATCTTCTGACGCAAGGCCCGTTAGATGCAAACACATGTTCGCATCGAACATTGCCTGGTCGATCATTCGTCAAACGAACAAAACGGGTCGTTTGTGCCAAATTCGAATGACGCGCAACGTCCCATATTTCACCGCGGCGTTGTGCGCTGATTGGCCAAGCATGCACCATGACCCCGCATGCTTGGCCAATCACAGCGCCCAAAAAACGAAGAGACCTAATTGGCCAAAGCCTGGGTGCTTTGGCCAATTAGGGCTCAGGGCTTTAGCACACGCCCCCACACTATAAAAGGCCGCCTCCCGGGCGGCTTCGTATAGTGTTTTCCGGCTTGCTTTACAGAGAAGTCAGACAGAGAGAGAGATATAGAGACACAGGGCCAGATTCAGGTAGATGGGAGCATCTTTACTCCAGATTAACGCTTCTCATTTACGTTACGCTGCTGAAATTTTAGGAGCAAGTGCTGTCATTCATGAAGCACTTGCTCCTAAAGTTGCGGCAGCGTATCGCAAATGAGCCGGCGGAATTCAAATTGGGCGGGTACGGGGCGTGTAGTATTTAAACTAAGCGCGATCCCGCGGCGAACGTACTGCGCATGCGTCGAGTGTCAAAGCATCCCCGTGCGCATGCCCCAAATTCTGTGAATGAACGTCAATGACGTCACATTCCCATTCATGAACTTTTTACGCAAGCGACGCTTTTTTTTTTTTTCCCGACGCGATGACGACGCCTATACCTAACATAGGATACTCCACTAGGGGGCTGCTTTATCTATACGCCGCGTATCGCTTCCGGAAACGTCGTAACGTCACTGCGTCGCGCCCGAATTCGCTCGTGAATTGCCGATTTCCGCTCATTAACATATTTTTTGAGCGTAAATCGGCGGGAACGCCCCCGGCGCCATTTTTAAGTTGAAGTAACGATGCGATGGCGAAACTCATTTACGCTGCTCGCATCGGAACTTCAACCCGGCGTTTCAACCCGGCGTTTCTTGTTTTCTGGTTATAGAAAACAAGAAACGCCGGCTTAAAGTGACGGTTAGGCTGGCGGATCACTGGATCCGCCAGCCTAACTCTTCATGAATCTGGCCCACAGTGTCTTTTCAGAGCAGGGAGGCTAGTAAGTCAGTACAGTTAAATTTACAGTTTGTAGAGAATATATTGACATCCCTAGGAGTTGTCAATATATTTATAAACTGTATAGCTTAGCTAGAGCTGCTATTAGTATCTGTCAGGCAGGAGATTTTGCTTGATGCAGTGCTCTAACGTGTTGTATTGCCTGCATTAGGGTTTACCTTAAACATAGTACTCCGTGTTAGTCAACGTGTGCTAGTTAATTGCACATAGACGCATTACCTGTTACTGCAAGTGTTCTATTTATTTGCACAGAAAGGCAGTTGCTGTTAATGCAAGTGGGCTATTGTATTGCACAGAAACGCAGTCGCTCTGACTGTGCGTGTGCTGTTTAATACCACGTTAGCGCATTTGGTGTCACCGCACGTGTGCTGTTGCATACCACCTGAGCGCATTTGGTGTCACCGCACGTGTGCTGTTGCATACCACCTGAGCGCATTTGGTGTCACCGCACATGTGCTGTTACATACCACCTGAGCGCATTTGGTGTCACCGCACGTGTGCTGTTACATACCACCTGAGCGCATTTGGTGTCACTGCACGTGTGCTGTTACATACCACCTGAGCGCATTTGGTGTCACTGCACGTGTGCTGTTACATACCACCTGAGCGCATTTGGTGTCACTGCACGTGTGCTGTTACATACCACCTGAGCGCAGTTGGTGTCACCGCACGTGTGCTGTTACATACCACCTGAACGCAGTTGGTGTGACTTCGCTTGTGCTGTTGCATACCACCTGAGCGCAGTTGGTGTCACTGCGCTTGTGCTGTTACATAGCACCTGAACGCATAAATTTGTCTGGAAGGACAACAAAGAGAGGCAGAGAGTCACAAGGGCAAGCAGGCTCTGCATCTAGAGTTAACGCTGGTGGTGGATGTGGTGCATATTCTTCAGCACGTGGCTGTGGCTGTGACCGTGGCCGCTCATCCTTCTTTTCGGGAGCTGGCCGTGTTGAGCTTCAACATGCAGAGAAATTAGTAGAGTGGATGACCAAGCCGTCCTCATCCTCCTCATCCTCTCTCACACAGACTGATTGAAGTTTATCTGGCAAAGCAGCTGCCAAGGCATCCTCTTCCCTCTGCACAATGGCTTCACACAATACTTCCCCAGTACCACCATGTCCTCCTGAGGAGTCCCCCCTAACTGTTTCAACACAGTGTTGGGTACATGCTGCAGGAAGATGCGCAGCGTTTTGAAGACTCCGATGACGCAACACAGAGGAAGGCATTGATGTGAGCTCAGGGAGAGGGGGGTGGCAATCTGGCAGTGATGATGTTCCCCCAGCTGGAGCATACTGCCAGGTTTTTGATGAGGGAGGGAGTGAGTGATGATGAGGTCACTGACTCTACCTGGGTGCCTGATAGGAGAGAAGAGGAGGATGATGAGGCACAGGCACACCTCCAAAGAGGCAGGATGCCCTCCAGGGGTCAGCTTAAGGTCACACCCACTGCATTACAGCACACATCTACGGCGCTTGTGCAAAATAACAATTTTTGATGCAATACTTTGCACGTGGCTCCTTGTTGCGCTCCAATTGGAGTTATTGCGAGGGGTTTCAGTGTTGTGTTGTGCCTAAGGCCCAATTTTTCTGCCCCTGTTTAACCACTTGCTTACTGGGCACTTAAACACCCTTCCTGCCCAGAGCAATTTTCAGCTTTCAGCACTCTCACTCTTTGAATGACAATTACTCAGTCATGCAACACTATACCTAAATGATTTTTTTGTCCTTTTCTTCCCACAAATAGAGCTTTCTTTTGGTGGTATTTGATCACCTCTGGGTTTTTTATTTTTTGCGCTATTAATAAAAAAAGACTGAAATTTTGAAAAAAAAAGATTTTTTTTTCTTAGTTTCTGTGATACAATTTTGCAAATTATTAATTTTTTCTTCATAAATTTTGGCCACAATTTATACTGCTACATGTCTTTGATAAAAATAAGCCAAAATGTTTCGAAATTATTTGGTCTGTGTTAAAGTTTTAGAGTCTACAAGCTATAGTACAAATCATAAAGAATTATCACATCTGATTACACCTGATGTACTGAAGGCCTATCTCATTTCTTGAGACCCCAACAAGCCAGGAAAGTACAAATGCCCCCCATATAACCCAATTTTGGAAAGTAAACATTCCAAGGTATTTATTAAGAGGCATGGTGAGGTATTTGAAGTTGTAATTTTTTTCCCACAATTCTTTGCAATATTAAGATTTTCTTTCTTAATTAAAAATGTTCTCAAAATTGTCATTGTAATAGCTTATTTCTCTCACAGGGCATGTGCATACCAAAACTTACACCCCAAAATACATTCTGCTACTCCTCCTGAGTAAAACGATACCCCATGTGTGAGACTTTTTCACTGCCTGGCAACATACAGAGGCCCAACATGCAAGGAACATGGTCAGGTGTTCCAGAGACACATAGCATGCACATCTAACTAGTTGACTACCTATTACACTTTTGAAGGCCCTGGAACACCAGGACAATGAAATTCCCCACAAAATGACCCCATTTTAGAAAGCTTAACACCCCAACATATAATCTATGAGGCATAATGAGTCTTTTTAACGGTTCATTTATTTCCAGAAGTTTTTGGAACACGTGGAAAAAAAATGAAAATGCATTAGCATTTAGATAGCAAAAATGACACCCCAAAGTACATTCTGCTACTCCTGAGTAAAACGATACCCCATGTGTGAGACTTCTACACAGCCTGACCACATACAGAGATCAAACATGCAAGGAACATGGTCAGGTGTTCCAGAGACACATAGCATGCACATACCAAGAGTTACACCCCAAAATACATTATGCTGAGCAAAGCGTAAACAAAAGATTACCTGTGGTAATAGTAGCACAGTTCTACACAGCAGGATAGCACTGGTCCAGGCAGCAGGCAGGGACTTGGTCAGCAACGGCATACACAATTGTCCAGGCAGGGATACTGTCCCGTCAGGGTTAGTGCAGGTGGTCAGTTCATGCAACAGGCAGAGGCATGATGGCATAGGTCCTACAGGCAGAAGTAGTGCCTCGTTCAGGACAGAATGGGGACAGGGGGAGAGGCCTTTCACCCACCCAAATCTCTTTGAAGCCTCCGGGCAACCAGACCCTAATCTAGAATGAGAAAACAAACAATTGTTTTCTTCATCCAGAAAAACAATTCTGGAGCCCCTCACATATGTGAGACCCCTGTGCTATGAATCCCACTAGTCCACTGGCAGGGTAAAAGATCAGTCCAAGAGGCAGACAAAAAGAATGGTCAAACAGTCCAGGGTCAGTTCCAGATCAGGCAGAGGTATAAACATAATCGGTAGGCAGAATCGTGGTCAAATAACAAGCCGGGGTCATAAGCAGAGGTAAGTGGGGTGTGAAGGTAAATGGCAGGAAGTGACTAATAATTTAGTGAGGTATGGTAACGGGCGAAACAACCAACTACGCAGAGGCCTGGTTGGGAAGGGCATTTAGGACAATAAGTGGTGTCTCTTCTCACTTCTCACTCCTGCTTTGGAGCACACCTTGCATCTTTTTTGGCATTTTTGGCCTGTTGGTCTGGGAGGGAATTTATCTGGAAAGTGGCGTTCGTTGAGTCGGCTAACCACATCGGATCGAATGTTTGCTGGTGGGTTGCTGGGGTATAAAAGGGCAGTGGTGATTTCCTCCAGGTAGAAAAGATAGGATTTGGGTCTTGGAGTGGATTTCCGATATATTACATGGGTATTGTACGCGGCCAAATTGAACAAATAAATCAAAACTTTTCTTTCTCGTACATCACGGGACACAGAGCGGCATATTCATTACTATGTGGGTTATATGGAGTACCTTCAGGTGTGGACACTGGCAATCTCAAACAGGAAGTCCCCTCCCTATATAACCCCCTCCCCTAGAGGGAGTCCCTCAGTTTTTTCGCCAGTGTCTTAGGTGTTGGTCACGGAATAGCTTTGCTCCACATCCTTGGGATTAAGGGCGGGCTAACCGGATCTGTCCAAGGAGCCTCAGTGCCAAAGTGGACAGTACCCGGGCCCCAAGCCGTGGGGTTTTGCCTATAATGCTCCTCTTTGGAGGGCTGGACCCTGGGCCCAGGACTTGGAGTTTGTAAAAACCATAAGTTCCTGTTTGCCAGGGTGCTATATAGGTCCAGGACAGTGGGTACCTTCATAGGACCCCAGGGCCTGAAGGTCTACTACGCTACCCACGGAGATGGGAGAAGATTGGATCAGTTTGCTGGACAAACATCCTGCAGCATGGAGCAGGTAAGGGGGAGCCTGCGGGACTTGGTTCGACAGCAGGCTCTCCGGGGTAACCTAAAAGGGGGGGACAGCCTAAGTATGCTCTGCATGGGCAACCTTGTTCACTATGTCTAGAGAGAGACAGGATGACTCCTTTTCTCCCCCATCACTAGGTCCCCCTGTCTAAATATGTGTGCTAGCTAAACCTGCTGTTTCTTCCTAGGGCTAGTAAGGATCCCTAGGGGCCTTTGGAGAGTCCTACCTGGCCGGGGGTTTGAATCTGCCGCCTGTTTCTGCGTTCCTGGATCTCCAGCAGCGCGGCTCCTCCATGTTCCTCCTGTTTCCGGCATACGCGCGCACGTCTTATTGACGTTTTTCGCGCCGTTCAGACAGGAGGGCGGGGGGGGGGGCGTGCCTGCGGCGTCATACAGGGGCGCGCCTTTGTGCTGTTATAGACAGCAGGCATTGTCAGTGCTCAGTCTGAGGCTGATTTTCAGAGGACGCAGAGCGGCAGAACAGTGACTCCCGGTGGCGGAAGAGGGGTAGTACATGTGGACTTTGTTCCAATACCTTTTTGTTAAGCCAAGAAATTCCCCTTTTTTGCAGCAGGTTTGGAGGCTGGCAAACTTAGTTTGGGGTCACGGTATGTTGTCAAAAGAAAATATATAATATATTTAAAAAAAAAAAAAAAGAACATACGGGATCCCATCAGTTTTTGGGCATTAGTGATCTATTGTCCCCTAAACTCTGATTTTTGTACTCCTGCCCACTACAGTCTGTTGTGTGGGCGGAGTCCCTCGATTTTGTATTATGGCTTCCAAGGGTTCGGGGTCAAAGGGTACAAAAAAGACCAAAAAAAAAAAAAAAGTGGTTCCCTTTCTGATTCTGATATGCCGATACTTTCCCCGCAACTTATTAACATAAGAAGCGCCTTGGATGAGCCATTAGGGGGATCTGGTGCGGAGGCTGGCCCAGATCAGCCCAGCCCTGTGTTTATCACAGAGGAGATGCTAGCCGTATCCCTAGGGGGGCTAGAAGAGAGAATAGCAGCATTGATCGCTAGAGCTATTCCTGGTAAGAAACGGGTTAGATCCCCATCACCAGGAGGAGTATCCTCAGATGCTGAGATTCTCTCTCCAGAGGAATTGGAATCACAGGAGGATCAACTAGACCTGAACCAAGAGGGTTCAGGGATGGAGGGATCTGCCTCTGAGGAACCATTTTCAGACTCCCAGACAGAAAGACTGTGGGTACAGTCTTTGACGGACATGGTCCGCTCGACATTTAGTTTACCATTGCCAGAGCCTCAGGTTCCTCCGGTATCCTCTCTGGGCTCTTTGAAAGCTCCGTTAAACAACGCAGTTTTTCCGGTCCATCCTCTCTTGGAGGAATTGATCTTTCGGGATTGGGTACGGCCGGACAGGATTTTTCTGCCACCGAAAAGATTTGCGGTCATTTTCCCCATGGAGGAAAAGTTCTCCAAGAGGTGGAGGCTCCCAGTAGTGGATGCAGCCATCTCATGTGTGAATAAATCACTAACTTGCCCGGTGGAAAACATACATATGTTTAAAGATCCGGTTGATAAAAGATTAGAGACACTTTTAAAAGCATCCTTTGTTACGGCAGGAGCAGTGGTGCAGCCAGCGGGGGCTGCAATTGGAGTTTGTCAGGCATTAAAAGACCAGACAAAGGAAATGTTAAGGGACATGCCTACCCAACAAGCAGAAGAGTTTTCTGACATTCCCAGAGCTCTGTGTTTTGCGGTAGATGCTATAAAAGATTCCATCCAGCAGGCCTCTCGTTTATCACTATGTTTGGTGCACATGAGAAGGCTCTTATGGTTGAAGAACTGGGCGGCGGAGCCCCCATGCAAAAAGCTTCTGGCAGGGTTTCCCTTCCATGGAGGACGACTCTTCGGAGAGGATCTGGATAAATATATTCAGACTATTTCAAATGGCAAGAGTACCCTTTTACCGGTCAAAAAGACATTCCGGGCTCCTACATTTAAAAGGCAGCTCTTTCCTGTCTCGGGGCCCTCAAATTCCAGGCAGTATCGACGGCCGCCTGCACGATCCAACGTTAACAGTAGATCGCAGGGACAGACCCCTGGGGGTAAGAGGCCGTGGTATCGCAAGCCGTCAAAGACAGCCCCTAAGTCTGCCTTATGAAGGGGCGCCCCCACTCTTGCGGGTGGGGGGAAGGCTTCGTTTCTTCTCAGAAGTTTGGGAAGCCAAAATCCCCGACAAATGGGTCCGGGCATCTGTAACCACAGGTTACAGACTGGAGTTTCTAAGGTATCCTCCGCCTCATTTTCAAGAATCAAGGCTACCAAGGGATCCAGCGAGGAAGGCCTCAATGCTGGCAGCTTTGGATCACCTGCTTGGCCAGGACGTAATTATAGAAGTGCCAGCCCAAGAGCAAGGCCTAGGTTTCTATTCCAATCTCTTTGTCATACCAAAGCCCAACGGCGATGTCAGGCCAATCTTGGACCTAAAGAGGTTAAACGGTTACCTAAGGGTTCGTTCCTTCCGGATGGAATCCATCCGGTCAGCAGCCGCCGCGCTTCAGAAGGACGATTTTCTGGCCTCCATAGACATAAAGGATGCTTACCTTCATGTACCAATTTTTCAGTCGCATCAAAGGTTTTTACGCTTCGCGGTAGGGCAGCGACACTTCCAATTCAGGGCGCTCCCCTTCGGGCTGGCCACGGCCCCCCGGGTATTCACGAAGATCCTAGCCCCAATTCTGGCCAATTTAAGGATCCAAGGGGTCACAGTCCTAGCATACTTGGACGACCTTTTAATCATAGATCACTCACGGCCGGGTCTGCAAAAGGCAGTAAACCTCACGGTTCGGTACCTCGAAGAATTCGGCTGGGTCCTGAACCGGGGAAAGTCAGCGTTCCAGCCTACAAAGCAGTTGGAATACCTCGGCATGAGGTTAGACACAGAACATCAAAAGGTGTTCCTGCCCCTTGTAAAGATCGAAGCTATCAAGGGGTTGGTTCAGTTGGTTCTAAACAAGAAAAAACCAACTATTCGCCTGTGTATGCGATTACTAGGCAAGCTAGTGGCCACATTCGAGGCAGTACCATACGCTCAGATCCACACTCGCGTCCTACAGGCAGCCATTCTAGCAGCCTGGGGCAAGAGGGCACATGCCTTAGAGTCCCCTTTGACGCTATCATCAAGGGTCCGACAAAGCCTGGCCTGGTGGTTGAACCCTCAGATTCTTCTAAAGGGAAAATCCTTCAGCCCTGTTGTCTGGAAGGTAGTTACCACAGACGCCAGCCTGGCAGGCTGGGGGGCGGTCTTCGAGGGGTTCTCCCGCCAGGGAACTTGGGTGAAAGCAGAGAGGCAGCTCCCCATCAATATCTTGGAAATCAGAGCTGCCCGCCTAGCCCTTCTGGCTTGGACCTCCAGATTAAAGGGGTTCCCGGTGAGAATCCAGTCAGACAATGCCACGGCGGTGGCATACATAAACCACAAAGGGGGAACCAGGAGCCAGGCCGCTCAGAGGGAGGTGAACTTGATTTTTCAATGGGCAGAGGTTCATGTACCCTGCATTTCAGCGATATTCATTCCCGGAGTGGACAACCTGCAGGCAGACTTCTTAAGTCGCCAGAGTCTGTGGCCAGGGGAGTGGTCTCTGCATCCCCAGGTCTTTCAGACAATCTGCCAGAGGTGGGGAATGCCGGACGTAGATATAATGGCATCCAGGTTCAACAAGAAACTAGACAGGTTCGTGTCGCGAGCGAGGGATCCTATGGCCTGCGGAACCGATGCGTTGGTTTGCCCTTGGCATCAATTCAAACTTCTATATGCATTCCCTCCACTACAGTTACTCCCGCGCCTGTTGCGCAAGATCAGAGTGGAGAACAAGCCAGTCATTCTAGTAGCTCCGGCTTGGCCCCCGGAGGACTTGGTACTCACTAGTCCTGAAGATGGCAGTGGGAGACCCTTGGACTCTTCCTCTACAACCAGACCTACTCTCACAAGGCCCGATCCTCCACCCTACATTACAGCGTCTAAATTTGACGGCCTGGAGGCTGAATCCCTGATTCTCAGGGATAGAGGCCTGTCTAGGCAGGTAATTCCTACCCTGATTAGGGCTAGAAAGCCGGTCTCCAGGGTGATTTATTACAGGGTGTGGAGGAACTACGTAGGCTGGTGTGAATCCAAAAGATGGAATTCCCGCAAATATACTATTGATAGGGTGTTAAGTTTTCTCCAGCTAGGAGTGGATAAAGGCCTGGCACTAAGCATAATCAAGGGACAGATCTCAGCTCTGTCAGTGTGGTTTCAGAGGCCGCTGGCCACCCACTCGCTGGTAAAGACCTTCATACAGGGGGTCTTGCGTATTAATCCTCCTGTCAAGTCACCAATTTGTCCATGGGACTTAAATCTTGTCCTGTCCACTCTACAGAAACAGCCTTTTGAGCCGTTGGCTGAGATTCCTTTAGTCTTACTGACAAGAAAGTTGGTTTTCTTGGTCGCCATAGTTTCGGCCAGGAGAGTGTCAGAATTAGCAGCCTTATCGTGTAAGGAACCATATCTCGTTCTGCATAAGGACAGGGCAGTTCTCCGGCCCCATCCTTCCTTTCTACCAAAGGTTATATCCAAATTTCACTTAAACCAGGATTTGGTACTTCCATCCTTCTTTTCAAAACCTACATCTAGAAAGGAGGGGTTGCTGCATACCTTGGATATTGTCCGGGCCATGAAGGCCTATCTTAAAGCTACAGAGAAGATCCGGAAAACAGATGTGTTATTCGTTCTACCAGATGGCCCCAAGAAGGGGCAGGCAGCTGCAAAATCCACCATCTCGAGATGGATTAGACAATCATTCAAGCCTACGGGTTGAAGAGGTTGCCTCCTCCGTTGTCGGTAAAGGCCCATTCTACCAGGGCCATGGGCGCCTCTTGGGCAGCACACCATCAGATCTCTATGGCTCAGATATGCAAGGCGGCAACGTGGTCATCAGTCCACACGTTTACAAGGTTTTATCAACTAGACGTGAGAAGAAATGCGGATGCTGCCTTTGGTCAGGCAGTACTACAGGCTGCAGTTTGAAATCCTCGGGATCAGAAACACCCTTGGTTATAAAAAAATAAAAAAAAAAAAAAGTTTTTTTCTTGACTAAGTTGGAATTATTATTATGATTTTGACTAAGTTGGAATTATTATTATGATTTGAGTTTATCTCTAAATTGAATCCTTCTTTGGAAGATGTCTCCCTCCCCTCATTAAAGCATTGCTTTCGGACATCCCACATAGTAATGAATATGCCGCTCTGTGTCCCGTGATGTACGAGAAAGAAAAAGGGATTTTTAAATACAGCTTACCTGTAAAATCCTTTTCTTGGAGTACATCACGGGACACAGAGCTCCCACCCCTCTTTTGGGTGACCATTTTGGGAGGCATACTGCTTGCTACAAAACTGAGGGACTCCCTCTAGGGGAGGGGGTTATATAGGGAGGGGACTTCCTGTTTGAGATTGCCAGTGTCCACACCTGAAGGTACTCCATATAACCCACATAGTAATGAATATGCCGCTCTGTGTCCCGTGATGTACTCCAAGAAAAGGATTTTACAGGTAAGCTGTATTTAAAAATCCCTTTTTTTATACCACTGGTATGATCTTCTTGTGGAAAGGTAGGGTTCCAGCATCTGGTCATTCAAATCGACACCCCCCATGAACTTATTGTAATCATGAATGCATTTAGGTTTCTGGATTAGCCAATTCCTCGTTCTGGTCTCTACGAATGTGTTGTTGTGGATGGTAGAAAGCACGTACACATCCCTTTTGTCCCTCCATTTCACAGCCAGAACTACCTCTGTGCGTAAACTCGCCGTCTCCCCTTTTTCTAATTTTTTGGCGACAAGACTTTGAGGAAAGCCCTTCCGGTTCGATCGCACGGTGCCGCATGCTGAGGTGTTTTTTTGGAAACTGTTTCGGAACAGGGGCAAACTTGTGTAAAAATTGTCCACATACAAGTGGTATCCTTTCTCCGTGAGTGGGTTCAGGAGTTGCCAAACAATTTTCACGCTGGTTCCTATGTAGTCTGGACAATTAGGGGGGTGTACCTGGCTGTCCTTTCCTTCGTATACATTGAAGGCATACGTATAACCTGTGGCTCGGTCACACAATTTATAAAGCTTCACTCCATAGCGGGCCCTTTTGCTGGGAATGAATTTTTATGCTCAGCCTGCCAGAAAATTTTATAAGGGACTCATCTACACATATATGTTGGTCAGGGTTAAACAACTGGGGGAAAATTTCGGAAAAATAATTAAGTAGTGGCCGAATTTTATAAAGTTTATCAAAATTTGGGTCATTTCGGGGAGGGCACTGGGTATTGTCATTGTAGTGTAGGAATCTCATGATCAATTGATATCTGGACCTGGGCATGTGGTAGATGGGGCGGTTTGACCAATAGGAACGTAATTGGTTTTTATGGTTTAGTCCCATACAGAATATGAGGCCCAAAAATGTTTTAAACTCTTCCACTGTTAGGGCTCGCCACTCGAAGGGACGGGCATAATGGGATGTGGGGTTACTGGAAATAAATTGTTGTGCATAAAAATTGCACTGGGTCACAATTGAGGCAAGCATGTTGTCGGTGAAAATTTAATTAAAAAAGTTAATTGGGGCAAAATTTTCTGTGTCCACCTGGACTTCCTGTTGGCTTCTCCTGAATTAGAAGGAAGCCACAGGGGGTTCTGAAGGGAATAGGGAAGGCTGGCATGGGACCTAACCCTTTGGGACTGAGGTGACACCCCACTGGTACGTGACCTTGCTTGCTGAGGTATTGCGGTTCTGGTGGATGGCACATCGGTTCTGGTGGATGGCACAGCGGTGCTGGTGGATGGCACTGCCTCCTTAGCAATACGCCTTCTTCTGGTGGGTGGACCCTCCTCCTCTTTTTCTTCCTCTTCTTTCTCTTCCTCTTCCTCCTCTTCTTCCTCCTCCTCCTCCTCCGAGGATGTCTCTGCTCCACTGCTAACTATCGGCTCATAGGTGACGTGAGATTCGTTGTCTGAATTTTCAGGGGAATCCGAATCGCAGAGCTCCCCGTTGCTCTCGTCGGCCGCAATAATTATACGCCGCCTCAAGTGAAAATTATCTTTTAGCCATTGTTGGCACTGATGACACTGACTGATGGCACTGACAGATGGCACTGATGGCAGGTAGCACTAATGGCAGCTGGCACAGGCAGATGGCACTGATGGCAGGTGGCACGGGCAGATAGCACTGGTGGCACTGGCAGGTGGCACTGATGGTAGATTGCACTGGCAGGTGGCACTGATGGCAGATTGCACTGGCAGGTGGCACTGATGGCAGATTGCACTGGCAGGTGGCACTGATGGCAGATTGCACTGGCAGGTGGCACTGATGGCAGATTGCACTGGCAGGTGGCACTGATGGCAGATTGCACTGGCAGGTGGCACTGATGGCAGATTGCACTGGCAGGTGGCACTGATGGCAGATTGCACTGGCAGGTGGCACTGATGGCAGATTGCACTGGCAGGTGGCACTGATGGCAGATTGCACTGGCAGGTGGCACTGATGGCAGGTGGCACTGGCAGGTGGCACTGATGGCAGGTGGCACTGGCAGGTGGCACTGATGGTAGATGGCACTGGCAGGTGGCACTGATGGCAGATGGCACTGGCAGGTGGCACTGATGGCAGATGGCACGGGCAGGTGGCACTGATGGCAGATGGCAGGGGCAGGTGGCACTGATGGCAGATGGCAGGGGCAGGTGGCACTGATGGCAGATGGCAGGTGGCACTGATGGCAGATGGCAGGGGCAGGTGGCACTGATGGCAGATGGCAGGGGCAGGTGGCACTGATGGCAGATGGCAGGGGCAGGTGGCACTGATGGCAGATGGCAGGGGCAGGTGGCACTGATGGCAGATGGCAGGGGCAGGTGGCACTGATGGCAGATGGCAGGGGCAGGTGGCACTGATGGCAGATGGCAGGGGCAGGTGGCACTGATGGCAGATGGCAGGGGCAGGTGGCACTGATGGCAGATGGCAGGGGCAGGTGGCACTGATGGCAGGGGCAGATGGCACTGATAAGAATGCACTGGCAGAGACTGTGGCACTGTGTACTTTACTTTTTTTCCCACTCGTTGCTGTTTCTTTCTCTCCTTACACGCTGTGTTGTGAGGAGAGAAAGCCGGCGATGAGAGATGATCTCATTTGTTTACAATTGAGATCATCTCTCATTGGACCGCGGGATCGAATGCTGAATGGCCTCTGCGATTGGCACGATCTGTGACACGGCCAACACAGTTTTTCGCCGATGCACGCTCGCGGGGAGCGGCGAAAGTCAGTCACGTCCAAAGACGTCAACCCGGCGCCTCAGGTTTGCGCTGTTCACGTCTTTCGACGATGACGCGGACCCAAAGTGGTTAACAAGGGCGTCTAATAACAATTTTTGATGCAATACTTTGGCACGTGCCTCTTCATTGCACTCCAATTACAGTATCTGTGAGGGGTTGCAGTGTTTTTTAGGCAGCATTGATCTAAGAGGAAGTCAGACATTGTTGAGTATCCAAAAATATTTATTGTATCACACTGAAAATGTGTGATTTTATTTTTTTAAATATCAAACTAGAATTTTTTTATTTTTAAGACCTATATTTTTGCATTTAAACAATTGTCTACATCTACTGTTTTTTTTTTTTTTTTTAAACCCTCCCCAGAATGTCAAGATTTTTCAGGTTTTGGAGCACTTTCTTGTTCTTTATGGTCTTCAAGAGGGCGAAGTTTGTGTCCTCTATTTCATCCATGCAGCAAATTATCCCCCCAATTAGCACCTGGGCACTGTCGGTGTCTAAGCCGCCCCCAACAGCTCGTACACCTGAAATTTGGAAAAAAAACATGTAATTAAAATTATGCAGGCCTACATGTATTACCTGAAGCTGTGCTGTATGACACTGACCTGATGTGGTGGCATTTTGCACTTCCTGCACATCCGGCGAGGGTGGGGCTTGGCATTGTGTGGGGTTGGTCGGCTCTACTGCTGCAGCTTGATTGCGGCCTATGAGATTGTAAAAAAAGGGATAGATGTATCAAAAAGATTGGAGGCCTGAAAGAGGAATATCAATCATTCTTTTTAAAAAGTGTCGTACAATTTGTGTGTTTTTACAATCCTAAGCTTAACACAGGATTTTATCCATTACCAAAGCTGCTGCATTTCTCTATCTTTGGCCAAGTTTCCTACATGGCAAAACAAGTTGACACGATCACCTCTATGTGAAACGCTAACTAACTAGGTTGTTCTTGTGACCAACACTCAGTGCCGATCCTGACCTCCCTGGTGCCCGAAGCAAAATGACAAGGCACATTAAAAATGAGAAGCGGGGGGGCGCTAACGACAGTGACATGTCACATTAAAGAAAGTTAAGAAGTGGGTGGAGGGGGTGTTCTGCTGTCTGAAATTACATCTTACATTAAATTGAGAAGCAAGGGGTGCTGACTGCTTGCCTCTTCTCCCATGTAGCCAGCGAGTTGAGAAGCAGGGGTTAGGGGGCGAAAATCACTTCTTACCAGACGGGACTTCTAGTTATTTGGGGGGCCCTTCACAGCTTTTCGGGGGCCCTAAGCGGCTTGCATAGTGAGCCTATAGGGCGGATCGGCCATGCCAACCATTGTGCTACTGGGTGCATATGTGTAATCAACTGCTTTGCTGAGCATACTCTCCTTTTAATGTATATTGACTTAAGTTGGATTATTTAAATCAACTTAACACATCTGCATTAATTAAAATGACTTGCATCTTCTGAGGACTCTTCGAATTCTCTCCATCTGCTCTGGCTCTCGGATTTTCAAATCACTCCATCTCTTGCGCAACTGCTCCGTGGACCTCTGCACCCCAAATTTTGCATGGATAGCCCTCCGTACCGTATCCATGATCTGGGCCTTGAGTTTATTGGGGTTTTTGTAAGGCCCTTTTATGCCGTCGTAGTCCTCCTTTTTTAAAATAGCCACCATCTCAACCATCTCTTCAAAGCTCATGTTGGTGTCTTTGTACCTCCTGGTGAGTGCCTTGCCCGTCTCCTGCCTGGTTGCAGCTTGCTGTCTCTCCTCCATCATGTCTTCAGACTCCTCTAGTCTCCACATTGACCGACTAAAAAGGGGCGTGGCAATCACTAGGACCAACGTCATGGGCATGGAAACGTGCGGAGCTTCTCACATGCACAGTGTATAAAGGGATAGAGAACGTCGTTTACAGTCGGTAAAAAACGTCGGAAAAACGATCAGGCAATACGACGATACAAAACTTTTTTTTTTTTTTTTTAGACTTTATGATCAGTGGATGAGTTTGTGGGTTAGATATGGAAAGAAAGCTAAGGCTTGACTGACATTATTTTTTATTTTTTTGCTAAATTTTGACTTGCAGAAATAATGGAGGCGTTCAAAGAACAGGAGTTCTTCACATCTTCAACCCCCCTTTTTTCCACAATTTTTTTCTTTCACAAAGAAATAATTGATTGAGCCAAGATCTGTCATTGTAATGGCCCCCCACCACCCCTAAAATAATCAACATATTATTGCCACACAGCATGTGTGTAAGCAGCTGTCAGTGATAGGGTATTTCAGTGCTGCAAGAGTAAGTGGTAAAGCATCGTATGTATTTCACGCTGTAGCTAGTTGTTATGTTTATTATGTTACCACTATTTACCTCTATAGTGTCTCCAACACCATTTTGCAGGAGCCCTGCGTCCTGATAGGCCGCACTAGATCTCGAGAGATTTGGGAGGCCATTTTTGGGTGGTTTCCTTATATAAAAAGCTCAGGCTCGTTTTTTGGGTAGAACACGTGTGGATGTAGAGAGGGACAGAGACCCTGCTTGTGACGGAGAGGTAGAAGAAGTCAGGGACAGTGTTCCGGCCTGTAGGGATAGTTCAGGGCTCCTACGGAGTCGCGCAGTGATAACCTGGGTCGGATGAAAGACTCCCAGCTGCTACGGGTAACGTGTTTCCAGCCTCTTCCAATCTGCATTGGGTGCCGGGGTATATAGCGTACCATTGAGTGAGGAGTGCCTGTGTTAACCAGAAAGCCACATCGCTTAGAACATTAGCTGCTGTGTTGCATATGTGTGCCTCCGTGCCTGGAGAAGAACCGTTTGCTGTTTGATTATAAAGACTGTTGTTACTACCGCCTTCGGTAATAAACGTTACCTTGTTCAAAGAACTTACTTGGCTTCCTCTGTGAAACGCAACACCCTTTCCCCGCTTACATGTGTGCTTTGGGGGGGCCAAGCCTGTATGGCCACAGGCTCACGGGCCACCACTGGAACATCAATGGCCTCATCACCAGGCAAAAGTGTCATGTAGTTTGTTGAGGGTCTCTTTAGGTTAATTGTGCAATATGCAGCAGCGAAGTATGACATGGTTCAGATTCTACGTAACCTACAGTCCTTGTCTTGTTTGCACCGCCTGTATACTGCTGTTTAAAGTATATATGGCCATAGGGTCTTGTCAGGGCTGATCCTCCCTATAGGCGCACTATGCAAGCCACTTAGGGCCACGCAAAGCTGCAAAGGGCCACCAAAATTACAAGAGGCCCCGTCTGGTGAGAAGTCATTTTCGTACCCTCACCGGCTTCTAAACTCGCTGGCTGAGTCATTTCCAACAGCAGAACACCCCCTCCCCCTGCTTCGCAACTTTCTTTAATGTGACATGTCACTGTTGTCGGATTTTGCTTAGGGCCTCAGGGAGGTCAGGATCGGCACTGGGTCTTGTAAAGACCTGGGGGGAGTGGTGGCGGGGAAACTCATGCTATTTTTTCCCATGATTTTTATCCATATTGCAGGACCAAACAGTACTTTGAAGCCGCAAGCAATATTAAATTATCTTTTTCTGAGAGTAATCTCATGTTGTGTAGGAACATTTCTAAACGCGTGCCACTACTATAGACACCCAGCATGTACTTTTTTTAAAGGGGTTTTTGATTTTTTTTTTTCACTTTAAGCATGTTTAAAAGCGATGCTCAAGAAAAAACTACAGTTTTTTTAAAACTTTTTTTCCATTGATACATGTTCCCTGGGGCAAGACCCGGTTTCTCAAAGATGTTTTCCAACAATAACTTGAATATTGGTCTTTAAAATGAGCGTTTTTGAATTCGAACGTTCGAGTCCCATAGACTTCTATGGGGTTCTAAATGTTCGTGCGAACCCGCGGTCTGTTCGACGGTTCTGGTGCGAACCGAACGTGGGTATGTTCGGCTCATCCCTATCCAGAAGTGACCCGGCTCTCTTTGGCAGCGTGGCTTCTGAAAGAGAAATCCTGAGGGGGAAAGGGTTCTCGGACCGTTTTGTTATCTACCTTGCTCAACAGTAGGAAAAAGGTGACCAGAGCCATCTACACTAAGGTGTGGAAGGTTTTTTCTACCTGGTGTGGTTCGTCTAATCGGCACCCTAAAGAGCTGAATTCCATTTTGGAATTTTTGCAGGAGGGAGCAGATAAGGGATTAGCTATCAGCACCCTAAAAGTTCAAGTTTCCACGCTTGCGGTGTTTTTGGAGAGATCTGTAGCCACAGAACCTTTGGTGGTTAGATTTTTTAGATCCCTCATGAGATCTAGACCTCCAAGGCTGAAGGGTTTCCCAAAATGGGATCTCTCAGTGGTACTTGGATCTCAAGCAAGCAAACTGTCCGAGCCCTTAAGGGAAGCATCTCTCAGAAATCTTACCTTTAAAACTTTATTTTTAGTCGCTATAACCTCAGCACTTAGGATCAGCAAGTTGCAGGCCCTGTCAATTATGGAGCCTTATTTATGTTTATTTTCAGATAGGGTAGTGCATAAAACTGACCCAAAGTTTTTGCCCAAGGTAGCTTCAAATGCCAATCGTTTTCAGGACATTGTGCTACCTACATTTGGTTCAAATCCGTCAGGAGAAAGTTATTTTTTCACATGTTGGATGTCAGCAGGTCCTTGTTATGCTACCTGGAAATAACATGCCCTTTCAGACATACAGATTTGTTATTTGTCCTATTTGGGGGTAACAAGAGAGGTCACCAAGCATCTAGGGGGACCTTGGCTAGATGGCTGAAACTAGCCATCCGGGAGGCCTATTTGCAGGCAGGCCTGATCCCACCAGTAGGGATCTGTGCCCATTCGACCAGTAGCTCTCGCAACATCATGGGCAGAAAGAGCTGGTGCCACACCGGAGCAAATCTGCAGGGCAGCGACGTGGTCATGTTTTCACACGTTTGTGCGACACTATAGGTTGGACCTCACCTCAGCCAGCGACCAGGCTTTTGGCAGGAAGGTCCTACAAGCTGTTGTCCCGTCCTAAGGTAGTAAGTCTCTGTTATCCTTTCAATGTGCTGTCCTGAAAGACTTCTGGAAAACAAGTTACCCGTAAGTCTAACTTGAATTTTTTTTCAACCTTTCAGTGAATATATCACTGATTATTGTTGAGTATATAGATTCATGGAAGGAGATGCCTCCAGGGACATTAGGGGACTTAAAGGAGGTTAACAACTACATTAAGACATTGGGTTTTCTTTCTCGTACATCACGGGACACAGAGCGGCATATTCATTACTATGTGGGTTATATGGAGTACCTTCAGGTGTGGACACTGGCAATCTTCAAACAGGAAGTCCCCTCCCTATATAACCCCCTCCCCTAGAGGGAGTCCCTCAGTTTTTTCGCCAGTGTCTTAGGTGTTGGTCACGGAATAGCTTTGCTCCACATCCTTTGGGATTAAGGGCGGGCTAACCGGATCTGTCCAAGGAGCCTCAGTGCCAAAGTGGACAGTACCCGGGCCCCAAACCGTGGGGTTTTGCCTATAATGCTCCTCTTTGGAGGGCTGGACCCTGGGCCCAGGACTTGGAGTTTGCAAAAAACCATAAGGTTCCTGTTTTGCCAGGGTGCTATATAGGTCCAGGACAGTGGGTACCTTCATAGGACCCCAGGGCCTGAAGGTCTACTACGCTACCCACGGAGATGGGAGAAGACTGGATCAGTTTGCTGGTCAAACATCCTGCAGCATGGAGCAGGTAAGGGGGAGCCTGCGGGACTTGGTTCGACAGCAGGCTCCCCGGGGTAACCTAAAAGGGGGGATAGCCTGAGTATGCTCTGCATGGGCAACCGTGATCACTATGTCTAAGAGACAGGATGACACCCTTTCTCCCCCCATCACTAGGCCCCCCTGTCTAAGGGTGTTGCTAGCTAACCTGCTGTTTCTTCCTAGAGGCTAGTAAAGGATCCTTAGGGGCCTTGAGAGAGTCCTACCTGGCCGGGAGTTTTGAATCTGCCGCCGTTTCTGCGCCATGGATCTCCAGCAGCGCGGCTCCTCCATGTTCTTCCTGTTTCCGGGTACGCGCGCGCGCGCGTGCACGCGCGCGTCTTATTGACGGTTTCGCGCCATCCAGACAGGAGGGCGGGGGGGGGGGGCGGGCCTGCGGCGTCATACAGGGGCGCGCCCTTCTGCTGTTATAGACAGCAGGCCTTGTCAGGGCTCAGTCTGGGGCTGATTTTTTCAAGGAGAGGACGCAGGGCGGCAGAACAGCGACTCCCGGTGGCGGAAGAGGGGTAGTACATATGGACTTTGTCCCAATGTCTTTATTGTTAAGCCAAAAAATCCCCCTTATTTGACAGCAGGTTGGAGGTCTGGCAAACTTAAATTAGGGTCATTGTATATGGTCAAAGAAAATATATAATATATAATTATTTAAAAAAAAAAAAAAAAAAAAGAAAAAAGACCAACATACGGGCCCATCAGTTTGTGGGGACACTAGTGATCTATTCTCCCCTAAACTCTGGAATTGTACTCCTGGCCACTACAGTCTGTTGTGTGGGCGGAGTCCCTCGATTTTGTATTATGGCTTCCAAGGGTTCGGGGTCAAAGGGTACAAAAAAGACCAAAAAACAAAAGGGTTCCCTTTCTGATTCTGATATGCCGATTCTTTCCCCGCAGCTTATTAATTTAAGAAGCGCCTTGGATGAGCCATTAGGGGGATCTGGTGCGGAGGCTGGCCCAGATCAGCCCAGCCCTGTGTTTATCACAGAGGAGATGCTAGCCGTATCCCTAGGGGGGCTAGAAGAGAGAATAGCAGCATTGATCGCTAGAGCTATTCCTGGTAAGAAACGGGTTAGATCCCCATCACCAGGGGGTGTATCCTCAGATGCTGAGATTCTCTCTCCGGAGGAATTAGAATCACAGGAGGATCAACTGGACCTGAACCAAGAGGGTTCAGGGATGGAGGGGTCTACCTCGGAGGAACCATTTTCAGACTCCCAGACAGAGAGACTGTGGGTACAGTCTTTGACGGACATGGTCCGATCGGCATTTAGTTTGCCATTGCCAGAACCTCAGGTTCCTCCGGTATCCTCTCTGGGCTCTTTGAGAGCCCCGTTAAGCAACGCAGTGTTTCCGGTCCATCCTCTCTTGGAGGAATTGATCTTTCGGGATTGGGTACGGCCGGACAGGGTTTTTCTGCCACCGAAAAGATTTGCGGTCATTTATCCCATGGAGGAAAAATTCTCCAAGAGATGGAGGCTCCCAGTAGTGGATGCAGCCATCTCATGTGTGAATAAATCACTAACTTGCCCGGTGGAAAACATACATATGTTTAAAGATCCGGTTGATAAAAGATTAGAAACACTTTTAAAAGCATCCTTTGCTACGGCAGGAGCAGTGGTGCAGCCAGCGGTAGCTGCAATTGGAGTTTGTCAGGCATTAAAAGACCAGACAAAAGAGATGTTAAAAGACATGCCTACCCAACAAGCAGAAGAGTTTGCTGACATTCCCAGAGCTCTGTGTTTTGCGGTAGATGCTATAAAAGATTCCATCCAGCAGGCTTCTCGTTTATCACTATGTTTGGTACACATGAGAAGGCTCTTATGGTTGAAGAACTGGGCGGCAGAACCCCCATGCAAAAAGCTTCTGGCAGGATTTCCCTTCCATGGAGGACGACTCTTCGGAGAGGATCTGGATAAATATATTCAGACTATTTCAAATGGCAAGAGTACCCTTTTACCGGTCAAAAAGACATTCCGGGCTCCTACATTTAGAAGGCAGCTTTTTCCTGTCTCGGGGCCCTCTAATTCCAGGCAGTATCGACGGCCGCCTGCGCGATCCAACGGTAACAGTAGATCGCAGGGACAAACCCCTGGGGGTAAGAAGCCGTGGTATCGCAAACCGTCAAAGACAGCCCCTAAGTCTGCCTTATGAAGGGGCGCCCCCACTCTCACGGGTGGGGGGAAGGCTTCGTATCTTCTCAGAAGTTTGGGAAGCCAAGATCCCCGACAAGTGGGTCCGGGCATCTGTAACCACAGGTTACAGACTGGAGTTTCTAAGGTATCCTCCGCCTCATTTTCAAGAATCAAGGCTACCAAGGGATCCAGCAAGGAAGGCCTCAATGCTGGCAGCTTTGGATCACCTGCTTTGCCAGGACGTAATTATAGAAGTGCCAGCCCAAGAGCAAGGCCTAGGTTTTTATTCCAATCTCTTTGTCATACCAAAGCCCAACGGCGATGTCAGGCCAATTTTGGACCTAAAGAGGTTAAACGGTTATCTAAGGGTGCGGTCCTTCCGGATGGAATCCATCCGGTCAGCAGCCGCCGCGCTTCAGAAGGACGATTTTCTGGCCTCCATAGACATAAAAGATGCTTACCTTCATGTACCAATCTTTCAGTCGCATCAAAGGTTTTTACGCTTCGCGGTCGGGCAGCGACACTTCCAATTCAGGGCGCTCCCTTTCGGGCTGGCCACGGCCCCCCGGGTATTCACGAAGATCCTAGCCCCAGTTCTGGCCAATTTAAGAATCCAAGGAGTCACAGTCCTAGCATACTTGGACGACCTTTTAATTATAGATCATTCACGGACGGGTCTGCAGAAGGCAGTAAAACTCACGGTTCGGTACCTCGAAGAATTCGGCTGGGTCCTAAACCAGGGAAAGTCAGCATTCCAGCCTACAAAGCAGTTGGAATACCTCGGCATGAGGTTAGACACGGAACGTCAAAAGGTGTTCCTGCCCCTTGTAAAGATCAGGGCGATCAAGGGGTTGGTTCAGTTGGTTATAAACAAGAAAAGACCAACTATTCGCCTGTGTATGCGATTACTAGGCAAGCTAGTGGCCACATTCGAGGCAGTACCATACGCTCAGATCCACACTCGCGTCCTACAGGCAGCCATTCTAGCAGCCTGGGGCAAGAGGGCACATGCCTTAGAGTCCCCTTTGACGCTATCATCAAGGGTCCGACAAAGCCTGGCCTGGTGGTTGAACCCTCAGAACCTTCTAAAGGGAAGATCCTTCAGCCCTGTTGTCTGGAAGGTAGTTACCACAGACGCCAGCCTGGCAGGCTGGGGGGCGGTCTTCGAGGGGTTCTCCCGCCAGGGAACTTGGGTGAAAGCAGAGAGGCAGCTCCCCATCAATATCTTGGAAATCAGAGCTGCTCGCCTAGCCCTGTTGGCATGGACCTCCAGATTAAAGGGGTTCCCGGTGAGAATCCAGTCAGACAATGCCACGGCGGTGGCATACATAAACCACCAAGGGGGAACCAGGAGCCAGGCCGCTCAAAGGGAAGTGAACTTGATTTTTCAATGGGCAGAGGTTCATGTACCCTGCATTTCAGCGATATTCATTCCCGGAGTGGACAACCTGCAGGCAGACTTCTTAAGTCGCCAGAGTCTGTTGCCAGGGGAGTGGTCTCTGCATCCCCAGGTCTTTCAGACAATCTGCCAGAGGTGGGGAACGCCAGACGTAGATATAATGGCATCCAGGTTCAACAAGAAACTAGACAGGTTCGTGTCGCGAGCGAGGGATCCTATGGCCTGCGGAACCGATGCGTTGGTTTGCCCTTGGCATCAATTCAAACTTCTATATGCATTTCCTCCACTACAGTTACTCCCCCGCCTGTTGCGCAAGATCAGAGTGGAGCACAAGCCAGTCATTCTAATAGCTCCAGCTTGGCCCCGGAGGGCTTGGTACTCGCTAGTCCTGAATATGGCAGTGGGAGACCCTTGGACTCTTCCGCTACAACCAGACCTACTCTCACAAGGTCCGATCCTCCACCCTACATTACAGCGTCTAAATTTGACGGCCTGGAGGCTGAATCCCTGATTCTCAGGGGTAGGGGTCTGTCTAGGCAGGTAATCCCTACCCTGATTAAGGCTAGAAAGCCGGTCTCCAGGGTAATTTATTACAGGGTGTGGAGGAACTATATAGGCTGGTGTGAATCCAAAAGATGGAATTGCCGCAAATATACTATTGATAGGGTGTTAAGTTTTCTCCAGCTAGGAGTGGATAAAGGCCTGGCACTAAGCACAATCAAAGGACAGATCTCGGCTCTGTCAGTGTGGTTTCAGAGGCCGCTGGCCACCCACTCGCTGGTAAAGACCTTCTTACAGGGGGTCTTGCGTATTAATCCTCCTGTCAAGGCACCAGTTTGTCCTTGGGACCTAAATCTTGTCCTGTCCACTCTACAGAAACAGCCTTTTGAGCCTTTGGCTGAGATTCCTTTACTCTTACTGACAAGAAAATTGGTTTTCTTGGTCGCCATAGTTTCGGCCAGGAGAGTGTCAGAATTAGCAGCCTTATCATGTAAGGAACCATATCTTGTTCTGCATAAGGACAGGGCAGTTCTCCGGCCCCATCCTTCCTTTCTACCAAAGGTTATATCCAAATTTCACTTAAACCAGGATTTGGTACTTCCATCCTTCTTTCCAAAACCTACGTCTAGAAAGGAGGGGTTGCTGCATACCTTGGATATTGTCCGGGCCATGAAGGCCTATCTTAAAGCTACAGAAAAGATCCGGAAAACAGATGTGTTATTCGTTCTACCAGATGGCCCCAAGAAGGGGCAGCCAGCTGCAAAATCCACCATCTCAAGATGGATTAGACAATTAATCATTCAAGCCTACGGGTTGAAGAGGTTGCCTCCTCCGTTGTCGGTAAAGGCCCATTCTACCAGGGCCATGGGCGCCTCTTGGGCAGCACACCATCAGATCTCTATGGCTCAGATATGCAAGGCGGCAACGTGGTCATCAGTCCACACGTTTACAAGGTTTTATCAACTAGACGTGAGAAGGAATGCGGATTCTGCCTTTGGACAGGCAGTACTACAGGCTGCAGTTTGAAATCCTCGGGATCAGAAACACCCTTGGTTATAAAAAAAAAAAAAAAAAAAAAAGTTTTTTCTTGACTAAGTTGGAATTATTATTATGATTTGAGTTTATCTCTAAATTGAATCCTTCTTTGGAAGATGTCTCCCTCCCCTCATTAAAGCATTGCTTTCGGACATCCCACATAGTAATGAATATGCCGCTCTGTGTCCCGTGATGTACGAGAAAGAAAAAGGGATTTTTAAATACAGCTTACCTGTAAAATCCTTTTCTTGGAGTACATCACGGGACACAGAGCTCCCACCCCTCTTTTGGGTGACCATTTTGGGAGGCATACTGCTTGCTACAAAACTGAGGGACTCCCTCTAGGGGAGGGGGTTATATAGGGAGGGGACTTCCTGTTTGAAGATTGCCAGTGTCCACACCTGAAGGTACTCCATATAACCCACATAGTAATGAATATGCCGCTCTGTGTCCCGTGATGTACTCCAAGAAAAGGATTTTACAGGTAAGCTGTATTTAAAAATCCCTTTTTTAGTGGGCATAACCTTGTTTAGGCTATGAGAATATGAAAATGGCATAATTTTGTAATTGGCCCAAAACTGTTGAAGAACCATTGTGTGGCAGTTCGATGATAGGAGAATCAAACTGGTGCAGATATTTAATCCATGGTCTTCTGGCTCTTCTGGGGAAGAGGCATAGCGACACCTTGTGCTGAAGAGGTACTAGTTGAAGCTTCTGTCAGATGTAGTTTTAACAAGGTCTGTTGTAGCTCCTCAGCAGATCTACATATGTATCTGGTACCTTGGTAGGTAAATCGAATTGAAAAGGTTAAGCCCCATTGGTAGTTTATATTGTGGCGTTGCAGCTCCATGAGGTGAGGTTTCATAGATCTTCTCTTTGCAATAGTAAGCTAGGATATGTCGGCGAACAATTGATAATTATGGCCTTGGAAGGTTAGATCTTCTTTTTTTCTCCCTTTTTGCAGCCATTAGTTGTTCCTTTGATCTGTAATGTAGTTTTGTGATTGTATCACGTAGAGGGCCATCTACTCTTTTGGCTGTAAAAGGAAACCATATCCAGTTCCAAACGTTCAATGGGGATTACTGGCTGTAGCTCTTGATAAAGGGCTGTGACTGTAGATTGCAGGTCTAATATTGTTTCAGGAATTCCTCTTATGCGGAGGTTGGAACGTCTGTCCCTGTTCTTTTGGTCTTCCAATCTGGATTAAAGTGATAGGCTCTCTTCTTTTTAGGTTTTCCAGTTCTGCCATACAGTCCTGTGAATTAATTTCAATTTCTTCCACTTTCCTGGCTCTCATCTTCTTTTTTTTTTTTTTGTAAGGTTTTTAGTTCTTTTGCTCTGAGGTCTGTTTCAGTGCTTTTATGGAGCATATGTTCACATTTCTGTAGTATAGCAGGAGGTACTGAGGAGACTTGTGAGGAGTTTTGTGAGGGAATTTGTTCAGTTTCTGACTCACCTGGGGAGTCTGGTTAAACTAGCTTCTGTCTGTGCGAGTACACTGAGGCAGTGTCTGAGGAGATGACAGGTGCCATTCTAGCTGCAGTGCGTGCCTGAGTGTCCCTTGTGAGGGGATTCTTTGTTTTGCCACGGCCGCCTCCCAGAACTATTATCCTGGTCCAATTTGTGCCAGCTAGTTCCAGGGTATTTAGTCTTCCCATCTGGTACCTTTCTGTAGCTTTGTCACCGTTAGAATTGCGGCTTTTCTCAGTGGAGCAGAGCTCTAGCTATGCATGTCTGTTCTGCTAGACTCTGCCCAGTGCCCTCCATTAGCAACTTATTCTTTTTTTTTTTCTGCAATTGGTGGTTTATATAACCATATAATACACCAAAGGAGATTAATGGACAGTTTTTTTTCACTTTTTGTGGATATAATAGGATACAAACAGACCTGTATCCTTTACATACAGCCACTCAAGGGAATTGTGTGGGTCCATTTTTCTACCATCACAAGAGGTTTTATTTCAGTCCAGCTCAGACGGAGATGTCTATAGTGCGCCTTCTTAGAAGGAACAAAGGCGACTGTGAAAGGGGCACCTTGTCCGATCAGATATCGGATGAACTGTCCAGATCGGCTATCGAAAGCTGTGTACTAACAATCAGATTATTGTATGATTGCTTTGAAAGCAGTATTTTTTTCGGATTTTTGTATTGTGTGGGGACCTTAAAGCGACACTAAACACAAACATGTTATACTTACCTCCACTGTGCAGTTCGTTTTGCAGAGTGGCCCGGAAAGCTGTCTTCTGGGGTCCCTCGGTGGCTGTCTGGGCTCCTCCTCGCAAAAGCTTTCCATCTTCATGCGAGGGCGCTCGCATGGTGGAAAGCTTTTGCCAGCATGCTCCCGTGATACAGCGGCAGCCATAGCCGTCGACTGTATCACTCGCCCCCGCCCCCCAATGGCTGCGCTGCTATCAATCCGCCCAGCCCAGCCAATCAGCGGCCAGGCTGGGAACCGAAGAGGATGACGTGGACGCGCCCGGGAGATTCGAACGTTAAGGTAAGTAAAACGGGGACTGGGGGGGCGGTGCTGTGAGATGTTTTTTTACCTTAATGCATAGGATGCATTAACGTAAAAAAACATTTACCTTTACAACCCCTTTAAGACAATATAGACCAAAACAGTCATTATTGTGGAATGTCGGCATATTTCCTCTTTTGTAATGTCCACCTCTAAAGCAGAGAATTTCCTGGTACACACATGCCTATATTTATCCAAAAGTACAATCCTTATGACAGTTTGCATATACATGAGTTTTTTATGTACCATCAAAACTGCAGCAAGCAATAAAGGAGATGTGTTGCTGGGAGTGGGGATTTTATAATGAGTGTACGCAACACTCATCAACCCCCCACTGTCCTGGAGAGGCAACGTTTCAGCAGCTGTTCATGGTGTGTGCAGTTTACCATTCTACCAGTAGAGGGTGGTAGAACAACATGCTTAAAAGCAATAGACGAGGCATTGATTAACTAATCTTATGAGCAAATTCGTTTTTTCTGTACATTTAGCCTGCATCGTCTACAATTGTCTTTTGCCTTCTCCTTTGATGGCCATGGATTGTTACAATCTGCATTTTTGGGACATATTTAAAGCCAAGTATGAAAAAAGACGTTCCATTAGGAATTCATTGTCGCATCTTTTGAATATTCAGCGTTGACAGTGTTGCCAGTTTTATAGTTTACAGAAAATGTGTTTAATACATAAAAATCAATGAATATTATTAATTTACAGTTTTACTTTTTACACTACGTAGATTAGAAAATAATGCTGTCAGAAGTGGGATTCGAACCCACGCCTCCAGAGGAGACTGCGACCTGAACGCAGCGCCTTAGACCGCTCGGCCATCCTGACTGCTGACGGTGTCCTGATCTACCAAGCTAATTTTCACTGTCTAATGTGTGTATGAATTAAGAATTCTAAATATTGCCAATTGTTATGTCTTTGCTTTTATCTATAGTGAAATACATACAGTGTATAAATGCATATCATTTACATATAGTTTACATATACCCAATGTTCTGTGTCAATATCTTGGTTGCCCCAGTGGCCTAATGGATAAGGCACTGGCCTCCTAAGCCAGGGATTGTGGGTTCGAGTCCCATCTGGGGTGTATGAAGTTTTTTTTTTTTATTTTGTTCATTGATTATTATGTATTGCACACATTTTCTGTAACCTATAAAACTGGAAACGCTGTCAATGCGACCCTAGGGAAAAACAATCGCAATCATTAACATTTTTGTACTCACCGTAAAAAAATTGCATTTTGTCTTTGGTTCAAGAATAGGCACAGCTCCTTTTTATTCTTGACAATAGTCCCCAAGCAACTTCCCCCCAAAACAAACCGAGCTCCTCAATGGAGAAGTTGCAACCTTAAATGGCCACAAGCAAAACTTTACGGCTGAAGCAAGCATCCGCAGATGCATGCACATCAACCCTTGTAAAACTCAGTGAAAGTGTGAACGGACGGTTAGGTCGCCGCCTTACACACCTGTGAGACTCTTGATGTTGGAAGGCCCAGGAGGCACCTATTGCCCTGGTCAAATGTGCCGTGACAGAAAAGGGAGGCACCCGCCCTTTTAGGGCATAAGCCTGAATCCCGATCTAGCTGCTCCCCCTTCTGTCTGTGGCCAGGGGAGGGGGTGGGACAGAGTCGGTAGATCTGGAGACACACCCCATGCGGGTGACCCATGCTGCACTGAGACCTCTCATGGCACTCTCCTCCCTGCTTGGCCCTCTTTCCCTCCCATCCACCCCAGGTGCTTCTGCTGGGAGGAGCGTGCCACGAGAGGTAAAATGACCGCTGCTTCCCAAGCTACGCTACTGCTTGGTTCTTGCTGCGATGTGCCTCACGTCCTGCTGTGTGCATAGTGTGCTGCTGTGTGCCCTGTGCCCTGCTGTGTGCCCTGCTGTGTGCCCGGTGTCCCACGTTGTGCCCTGCTGTGTCCATATAGTGAACTTGGTGTTGAGTTCTTCACTTTACGGGCAACACAACACAAGGGGGCACTCTTTACGTCTAGAGAAAAAAAGATTTAATTTCCAAATGCAGAAAGATTTCTTCACAGTAAGAGCTGTTAAAATATGGAATAGGCTCCCTCCAGAGGAGGTTCTGGCCAGCTCAGTAGATTGCTTTTAGAAAGGCCTGGATCCTTTCCTAAATGTACATAATATAACTAATAAGTACTAACATTTATAGGTAAAGTTAAGCCTGGGAAAATCTGATTGCCTCTCGGGGGATCAGGAAGGAATTTTTTCCCCTGCTGTAGCAAATTGGATCATGCTCTGCTGTTTTTTGTGCCTTCCTCTGGATCAACTGTGGGTATAGAATTGGGTATATGGGATTGTACGATATTTTTATTTTTTTATGGTTGAACTGGATGGACTTTTTTCTACCTAAATAACTACGTAGCTGTGTGCTCAGTGTCCCGCTGTGTGCTCAGTGTCCCGCTGTGTGCCCATGTCTTGCCATGTGCACAGCACTAGCTCTGGCCCCCTCACCTGTTGGACTGCCACCCGACAAGGAGCATGGCTGACTTCCAGGATGTGAGGAAGCAGTTTCTCTGAACTTCGTCTGTCACGGTCCGATCCTAGCCTGATCCTGCTGACCTGATCGCCCTTGTGGAAACCCACCAGACTTATTACCCTCCTGAGATCACCAGGAACACCTGAGGATGGTGAAATACGGTCCACGCTGGGGTAATGTCATGCCTTCAGCAAGTGTTTATGTGCCTTTGTTTAAATTTCTGTATATGCTATGGTATGTAAAATACATTGTAATATGTCCATCTAGTGGCTCTTTTGCATATTTCGTATTTTTTAATAATTCTCCAGAAGGCCGATAGAGATTGTTGCTTAAAAGCCACTGTAGCTTCCCATAACTTCACGGGACTATACCATGAGGCTTCAGAGACACCTCCCAGTAGCCATCTTTCCTTCACACATGCATCTGCCCCAAAGTACAGCAGCAACATGGTCGCTATCGCCTGCGCAAAAGCAGATGATGCAAAAGTAAAGGCGGCCTTTGCTGAAAAACAGATGCAAATGAAATTGGAGATGCTACGCATAGAAGCCAAGTTAGAGGAATTTGCTGCAAAGAAAGGAAGCAGCAGTCGCTGAGGTATAAATCTTGGAGGAACTTGCCATCCCCACCAGTGAGACTCCGCAACATACTTGAAAATAAAAACTGATCATCATTACAATGTGCAGCGTACTTCAGACTATGTGCTGCAACATGCCAAGCCAGATGACTGCCTGCATTTAGCTCCAAGAGCAGAGTCGACACCTGCCATCCACACACTCTACGTTAAACAAGAAAATAATCCCATACTCGGTCAACTTTCAGTGCAATCTGCATCCAAGCTATCAAACCCCTATGATGAAGTCACCCACTTCAGAAAGGAAGGGTCGTGGGGTAGAAATCGCAGCGACAGCATTTCTGACTTACCACAAATACCCACCAAATTCCCTGCACAGCAAAGCACCTCTAGACTACTCACAAAAAAAAAAGGCAAGTTGGATTTTCTCAAGTTATTTGCATGGCGTGAATTATTGACAAAAGGATTCACAAGGTTGAAAGCTATAGAGCTTGGCGATCGTTCTTCAGAAATACAATAAAAGATCTATATCTACCTGCAAGTGATGAGACCGATCTTAGTCAAATGGCTGGTGACTGAGTCAGCAGAGCATGCAAGAAGAATCGGGGACATCAATATTAACTATCCAAGCAGAGGACCAAGCATGATATGGGAGAGAATTGAAGAGGTGTTACGGTTCCCCAGAAGCTATAGAAAATTCACTCTTTAAAATAATGGAGGACTTCCCTAAGATTCCAAACAAAGGCTTCCAGAAGCTGAGAGAGTTAGGCCTTTCAAACGGACGGATAGAATGGTGCTTTTACCTGCGGATTTTCAATTTTTCTACCGCAGCTAAAAGCACACAATATTTTCCTATGGCCCCATTCACACACAGCAATTTACCTGCGATTTCGTTACATGCGGTTTGGTGCGAATAGAAAACAGAGTTTAATGCGTCCAGGTGCAATGTAGCGCAGCTATATTCACATAACCGCAAGTAATTGCAGTATTTGTCAACTGCGGATATCGGCGCGAGAAGAAAAAAAACAGGAAGCACATCATATTCATTAGTATACCTGGGAAATGACACAGGAAGTACTAGGGATAGAGTAAAGAGGAGATGGCATGGCGGCTAGAGACATTTCTCACAAGGCCATTATATCTCTGGTGCATGCCGACCTGAGTTATGGGACTCGGAATGCCCTGGATATGCCGACCAAGTGTTGAAGAGGTCAAAGTTGGAGGAAGTATACAAATTTGTCACACCGAACTGGTGTTTCCCTTAACAACCAGACTAAGCTGAAGATTTACCCCCTAAATGACGAGGCCATTTTTTTTTTTGCAATACAGCGCTGTCACTGACAATGCTGCAAACAAACCAAATTGTTTTTCTTTTCTTTTTTTTTTTTTTCACACAAAGGTTGTATATGTACTTGTTTTCTGGACAACTTAAAAAAAAAATGCAGACAGGACAGCGAAATTTTGGCAGACAGATTGGACACTTTTGTTTGGGGCAGTAGCAGTCATAGTTAAAATATAGCGACTGATTGCTGTATTCATGTCACTGGCAGAGGGGTCAATGCTATTGAAAAATAAAATGTTTGGTGTCTTCTCTAGAAGTGTTTCTTGGGTGGGGGGGGGGGGGGTGAGAGCAGATCTCGCTCAATTTTCGGTCCTAATATGCGTTTTTTTTTTTTTTTAATTTACAATGAAGTGTATATTGCAGGGAAGGAGGTTTATACCCGGTGGAGATCCCTATACAACCGCTACAAGAAAGAAGTAAACTAAGTATGCGGTTCGAAGCGGAGCACCCTCAACTCGCCGTAGGCCCAACCCCATGCAGAGATTTTCTTTTTGAGGCGCACCACCGAGATGCGTTCGTAAGTATATATAAAATATATATTTTAACTTTTATTTAACAAACGCTTTGTGGACCGTATAGCCGCACTGTCCATTCATTTGAATGGGCTGGAAAGGTGAAGGAGCGCTCCTTCACCACTCCAAAGATGCTGCTTTCAGGATTTCTGTTTGCACCTAACAGTGTGAAAGGTGTAGACCCATTTTTTTTTTATGTTCCCCCAGCTCCAGATAGAGGGCTATTCTGTAGTGTACACATGACGGTATTCATGATTATTTTTTTAAAACTTGTAATGTTGTTATTCTTACCTAGAACTGTCTCGAGTGTTCCTGCAAGAGCCAGCGCAAGGCGTGCAAGTTCGTCACCAGAAAATAAAGATGCTGACACCAGTCAAGAAACCATTTCAGAGACCGTTTCATCCCAAGAGTATCAGCCATTCACTCAAGAACCTCCAGAACCTCAGGTATGTATTTTAAAAAGGTCACAAGCTCCATCCACAAAAAACATATTACTTGCATAAATGTCAGCTGGTGTTGGTACATATATTCGATCGGCTTATTTTTTTGGTCGTACTTCTGGTATTGGACAGTGACCGTTTTTTGTGACTACAAGTGCCTGTGTCTGATCTATTCAAAACATGTGCTGCAAGCTCTGACACATGCACTGACACAACTTTAATTTTTGAGCAAGCATCAGGTATGTTGTTCACCAAGTGTGACCTCAACATCAAAAGTGTAATCTATGTATTCTATCTATTTTCAGGCAAATCTTTATAGGAGAGTATGGTCTACTTCCACCACTCGTCGACCACGCATTACTCAACAATGGACACACCTTTTGGAGGAATATTTCAATCGTATAATTGCAGAAATGAGAAGCCAATCACAAAGTCATGCCACAAAAGATGAGTTCCTCAACATCTCAGACCCAAATGTCATGTTTTTGAGAATGTTACTTTGTGTACTCAGGGAGATTCCTCCAGAGAAACGCACTGAGGTTAGAGGTGATATACATGCCTATTCAGGGCTGGACTGGGACAGAAAATTGGCCCTGGACTTCATCCAGACTGGCCCACTTTGACAGGTCTCTCCCATGGCGGCCGGACAACTCCCGCACCCCCCGGCCACCCATGCCCTATCTCCCCCTTCACTAGCCACTAGCCGTTCTACTTAATTAGAGTAGAACGGCTGGTACTGGTACTCTCATAGGCAGTATCAGTGGGGAAGCTAGACATTATTTCAGGGGGAAAGAATCAGTTCGGTGCCCCCCTTATGGGACAAGATTAGGCAGAAGTGAGAAACTCCCAGGCCAATGCTGTTGAGTCATCTGTCTGTCCCCTTCCCCCTGCTCCTCTGGTCCTTCCCCTGCTTCTTTATTCCCTTCAGGTGAGCGCTGCGGGGAGGCAGAGGAGGTGAGCGCTGTGGGAAGGGAGAGACAGCAGAGGGGGCGGCGGTCCACTGTGACTGAAGCCGGCCCACTGAGCCATCGGCCCACCGGGAAACTCCCTGTAGTCCCAATGGCCAGTCCATCCCTGTGCCTATTTAACGTATATAGTGTCCGCATGCAAAGAGCAACGCCTATTTCCAATATTTCAACCATGGGCTCTGGGTTTTAATTCACCTAGTGGCTCTTTGAGTAAGCCAATGCCCAGTCATCAGTGCCATGACAAAACACCAGCCATGAACTCATACGCAGGGCCGCCACCAACATATACACCCTTCCCATCTTATCCTGGGTTTCAGAGAATCCAGACCACCTATAGATGTTGGCAGTGAACCAAACCATTCTTCCTTGTGTTCCCCTTTCCCAGTTTTTTTTTTTAAAGTTCTTTTTATTAAGGTATTTCACAACATACAAGAGAAAGAAACAACTCAACAACGACGACATACAGTACTCAAGTGCGTACAACATACATCAACACATCTGATTTAATAAACATCTGTAGCAATGTGCATTGACCAGGATGCGGCAGGGTGGGGGTGTACCAACTCTCCTCATTGTATCGGCCACAAGGTGCCTCTAGGGCAGCTCCATAGGACCGCTCACCAGGACCATGGCAGTGGTTGCCAACTCAGGCCATATGTATTTAGCCAGCAGTACTAGACTCTGCCAGCCATGCACGCCAAACCTTGTCGTATTTCAGTGGACAGCCACGGTTGATGTATGTGTCCCTGTACAGGGGAAGGCTGGCATTCACCAGACGCCTCCACTGCATCAGAGAAGGGGGTGTAGGTTTTTTCCAATGCATGGCAATATTCTTGCGTGCATAGAAAAGCAACAGACTGACCAACGTGCGCCCCGTGGAGGTTGGGACGATGTTCTCAATTATTCCCAGGAGGCACACCTCCATCGCTACCGGCAACTGGGTCGCTGCGACTGCATTGATCACTTCCAGCACCATTACCCAGTACCGCTGAACCTCGGGGCATTGCCAGAAAATGTGGGAGAAGTCACCTGGTGATGCCCTGCATCTCCAACACTCCGGAGAATGCGCCGGGTTCATCTTGTGGAGCCTGTATGGAGTGAAGTAAGCTCTGTGAACTATCTTGTATTGCACCATCCTGTCGCGAATGGAGACAAGTGAGCAGAAAGGGAGATCCCAGACCTCGTCCCAGTCGTCCGTATCTAGCGTGGGGATATCCCCCTGCCATCTGGACCGCAGCCCATCCAGAGGGGGGAGAGACACAAAGATCAGGTACGAGTACAAGTGCGATGTGGATTTTGCGTCACAATTAAACTTTAGTGTTCTCTCCAACTCCGACTGGGCCACAATGCAGGACGACAAGGGGAACTGAGCCGCGAAGGCATGTGACAGCTGGTGGTATCTAAAAGCGTAGTGCTGGGGTAAGTTGAACATGGAGGAGAGGTCCGAGAATGGTATTAGAGCGTTTTGGGAGACTATGTGCGAAACAAGCTTAATGCCATACTTAGACCAGGCAATGGGGTCTGAGAGCTTATAAAAGTGTGATAAGGTAGGGTTGATCCAGATAGGGGCGTTCGGGGATATTTCGGTGGGTTTACATTTTTCAATGGCCAGACCAGTCCGCCACGCCCGTAGGGTGGTGCGCATGGAGGGGGTCAGGGGATACGGGGCGCGAGGGCCCCGATAGAGCAGGAGCCGGAGGGCCTCCAGTGAACCGACCACCGAGGCCTCCAGTGCAGTGGAGGTGTTCATCCTATCTGGCCGCAGCCACCAGGCCGCAGTCACCAACTGCGTGGCAAGGTAGTATTTGTAGCAGTCAGGGAAAGCCATACCACCCTGCGTCCGCGGTCTCATCAAGGTTGTCAGCTTGTATCTGGGTGGGGAGGGACCCCAAATAAAGGAGGAAAAAATTTGATTCAGCTTTTTGAAAAAGGACTTGGGCACCCACTGCGGGGAGTGGCGGAAAAGGTAAATAAGTTTAGGGACAATCTTCATCTTAATTAGGTTCACCCTTCCCCAAACAGACAGGGGGAGGTTGCTCCAGGCTTTAAGCCTGGATTGGGCCTCTAGCAGCACCGGGGACAAGTTTTGCGAAATGTATTCGGTCGCCGAGGCAGAGATGGTTACCCCCAGGTACTTAAAGGTGGTGACCCAGCTAAGGGGACTGTCGGGAGGGGTGGTGGACCTAGCCGCCCGATCTATAGGTAAGAGAAGGGACTTGGACCAATTCACCCTCAGTCCAGTGACCGAGGCAAACGTGTCCAAGACGGTCAGTGCACCCCGCAGCGAGGGGCCCGCATCATTAAGGAAGAGAAGCATGTCATCCGCATACAGGGCCACCCTCTCCTCCAGCAGGCCCACTCGGAGACCCTTGATATGTGGTGATGTGCGGAGAGCCTCCGCCACCGGTTCAATGGCAAGGGCAAACAAAGCCGGAGAGAGAGGGCAACCCTGCCGCGTTCCCCTGGAAAGTCTGAAGGGGGCAGACAGCCCCCCCCCCCAGTCGTATTGAGGACGTGGGGGCCCTGTATATCACCTGGAGCCACTTGATAAATAGCAGTGGGAAGCCCATCCTGCGCAGAGTCTCCCACAGAAAGGGCCACTCCACAGTGTCGAAGGCCTTTTCGACATCCAATGAGGCCACAGCTCGCGTTCCCACATTAAGATGCTGAGTATGGATATTGGTAAAAAGTCTCCTAAGATTGACATCTGTGGACCTCCGGGGCATGAAACCCGTTTGGTCTGGGTCTATCACTGAGGGTAACATGGGGTATAACCGAAGGGCAAGGAGCTTAGTTAGTATTTTAAAGTCTGAGTTAAGGAGTGCTATGGGACGGTATGAGGCACAGGAAGAGGGGTCCTTGGGGGGCTTGTATATAAGCGTTAGGTAGGCATGGTACATGGAGGCAGGTAGGCTGCCATCCGTCAGACACGCAGTGTAGAGCCGTGCCAACAAGGGGGCTAGGAGTCCGGAGTGGGCTCTATAGAAGTCTAGTGGGAGTCCGTCCGGGCCAGGCGCCTTGCCCGACGGGAAGGATTGGATGGCCCCCTGTACCTCCAAGGCTGTGAATGGTTGCACCAAGGCTTCTCTCTCTTGGTCGGAGAGCCAGCCAAGTGCCAATGGATCTAGCAGATCATTCAGCGTCTCCGGCCGGAAGGAATACAGCGATTTATAGAATTCACTAAAAGTCTGAAGGATGTCCGGGGGGGAGGACACGGTCTCGCCCCCCAGAGTCCGCAGAGTTGAAATCGTTGTAAGGGGCTGGTCATGCTGGGCCATCATGGCCAACAGGCGGCCATTGCGATCGCCCTGTTCAAAGGCTCTCTGCTTGCCCTTGTATATGTCTAGGCGGGTAACCTCAGCTAAGTGCAGATGCAAATCCCTCTGAGCTGCCATCATCCGATCAAACTGATCCGAGGTGGGGTCTTTATTATAAGCATCAGTATGTTCTATGACCGAGCGTTCCAATTCCAGTGTCTTGGCTGAAAGTTGCTTTTTGACATTGGCAATGGAAGAAATGTACTGCCCTCTGGTGTATGCTTTAAAGGTATCCCAGATGTTATCCAGGGGAGTGGAACCCTCATTATTCTCCTAAAATTCAGCTAGCAAGGGGGGCAAGACCTCTGCAATCTCAGGATGAGTAACCCACTGCGCGCCCAGCCTCCAAAGCGCAGCACTGCGCGTTGCCGGCGAGCGGAGCACCACCTTTAAAGGGCTGTGGTCGGACAGACCGCTAGGGAGATAGTCCGCCTCCAACACATCCGCTAACAGTGCGGGGTTGGAGAAGGCCAAATCTATCCTGGAAGCGGTTTTGTACGAGGTCGAAAAACAAGAATAGGCCCGCACATCAGGGTGCTTCCACCTCCAAACTTCCTCCAGACCCACTGCCTGAGCCCAGGTCAGCAGGTCCATACATCTATGCCTGGGCGGCGCAGGCCTATCCAGGTCAGGTGACAAGATGGCATTAAAATCACCCATTACCAACACTTTTCCTGGGCAGAAGGGTGCAACCTTCTCAAGCACGTCGTATAACAGAGCAGGTGAAAAAAGGGGGGGGGATGTACAGGTTGACAACAATATACTTCTGTGCCCAAAGCGTGAAAATTAATATCACATATTTACCCAGGGGGTCCGTGCGGACCTCTTCTATCACACATGGAAAGTTTTTGTGGATTAGGATTGATACACCCCTAGCATATGTAGAATATGTGGCATGTATAGCACGCTGAATCCACGGCTTCTTAAGAGTCAGGACCTTGCTGCCCATGAGGTGAGTCTCCTGGAGGAGAACAAGCTGGGGAGAGTGGGACTTCAGATATTGAAAGAGAAGGGCCCGTTTGAACTTAGAGTTAAGGCCTCTGACATTCCAGGAAAGAATGGCAAAGGAGTCAAATGAGCGGTCAGCCATCAGGCAAGGGAGGTAAGGGAATGGAAGGATATTTATGTAGATACACCCGGGAACACCCCAGGAGCAGCAAGAAACCGAGCACATTGAATTGCATATTGATAGCACCTGAGCATACAGCAGCTAGAGAACAGAAAAAAACAGTGAACAAAAAAAACATAGCAAACATACAAGGAAACAAACTTCCCAGGCACCGGGTGCCTATCCTACTATGTCCCATCCCTCCAACAACGGTCAGGGGGGTGGGAATAGTTATTTTCCCAAACAGAAAACAGAACATAGTGTAAATGAGCCCCGGAACTAGGGGCCCTACACGGCAGGCGCCAGGTCACCTGCTACTACAGCCGGACGACAGCGGTTATCAAATGACCACTTGGTCAGGGTCCGGAGTCCAGGTAGAAAAAAAAGGTGGGGTTACAACAAAAAAGGGGGGAGGACTAGGGGGGGGGGGGGGCAGGTGTAGCAGTCCTGGTGTGCTGCTACGTCAGTAGACCAAAGTCGTGTGTATCTCGTATCAGGCATTGAGCATCAAAACTCCTCTTGGTACAGTTGGGCTGGATTCCCCAATAAAACAAATCAGAGAGTCAAATCAAAGGAGGGATGAGTAGTTCCGGGTCTCCAAGCTCAGGATGACCCCGTGAGGACATGACAGCCACCTCGCATCAGTTAGTGGTAGGGCCCGGGGGGGTAAAGGCACACAGCGGCCATATTGAAAAAGGGCCAGCTTGGAATGGCAAGAATACAGTACCATTTACCGGAAAAATGAAGGGGGGGGGGGGGAGAGATAAAAATAAAAACAAAAGGTTAAAAACAAAAATTCTTGACAAAACAGGAACATCTCACCATAGCAGCGGGGTCCCTTCTAGATCACCAGGGGGACGAGAGGTAGTAGAGGCACGGGGGTGAACTGAATGCGGCCCCTCAGCGACCATCCAGCCACGACATCGCTGCCTCAGGGTCCATGAAGAAGCGCGTGCGGTTTCCATCGATCACTCTGAGCTTGCTGGGGTAGAGTAGGCTAAACTTGAGGCCTTGGTCCCTCAGGCGTCTCCGTACCTCTGTAAAGGATCTGCGGCGATGTTGAACCTCCGGGGAGTAGTCTGGGAACAGCATGATCCTGGTACCATTGTAGAGGAGGTCCCGTTTTTCCCTGGCAGCAGCCAGAATCCGATCCCTGTCCCTGTAATTTAGCAGACGCAACAGGAAGGGTCGAGGTGGAGCCCCCGGGATCGGTGGTTTGAGGGGGACTCTGTGGGCCCTTTCCACCACGAATGTAGGCGGCATCGCAGGCAGATCCAGGAGGGAGATCAGGAAGGCCTCTGTAAATTCTGCAGGCCTGAGGCCCTCTGCCTTTTCAGGGAGGCCCAGGACCCTTATGTTGTTTCTCCTGAGCCTATTTTCGGTGTCTATTGATTTCTCTTGCAGGGCTTTAACCTGCAGCTGTAAGGCATGGAGGTCCCTGGAATCAGCCCTGGTGGAATCTTCCAGCTGAGAGATGCGGCCCTCCGCCTCGGTAAACCGGGCCCTAAATTTGTCCATGTCATGCCGGATCAAGCTGACATCGGCAACGAGGTGATCTATCTTGACCATCACCGAGTCCCGACCCTCCTTGATGGCCGCCAGGAGCTCCGCATGCGAGGAGGCAAGGGATGCAGGTGGATTAGGGGAAGCCATGGAGCCGGCTGACATATTCCCTGCTGGGAGTCTCGTGGGCAAGATGGCCGCGGAGGACCCGTCCCTGGACACCGAGGACGAACGGAGCTTACCCGGAGACAGCGGAGGTGGCCTCGGGGTGCTGGATGTCTTCTTCCGCCCCAGGGTGTCTGAAGGTCGGACGCTGAAAGGAGGAATCCACGCTGAAATCAGGTAAGGATAAGAGAAGGAGCGGAGCTCTGCCTGCACACGTCTGCTCTCGTTCACATCCCGGCCACGCCCCCTCCTCTTTCCCAGTTTATGAGAACTTGTCATTTTTGTTATTTTTATGACTGTTTGATTTTTTAGTTTTTGTTAATGCAATGTTTTTTATTGATACCTTTGCAAAAATAATGTTCACAACCCCTTAAGTTAAAGGGGTTGTAAAGGTTTGTCTTTTTATCTAAATTGTTTGTTGTTGGTTCACTTACCTTTTCCTTCAATTTCTATACTAAATGTTTTTTTTCCTTTGAATTTCTCACACCTGTTTCTCCTCAGTAAGCTTTCCACCATCATCCGAGCAGTGGAAAGTCATTTAGAACAGCTTACTAATCACCTTACTGTGTAGGAACAGGAAGTGAGAAATTCAGACAAAGAAAACAAAACATTTAGGGCCAGATTCCGCAACACTTGCGCTGGAGTATTTCGATATGCGCCGCGTAACTGTGAAGATGCGCCGTTGTATCTCCGCGGCCGTACCCACCAACCTAGATGCGCCAGAAAACGGGCCATTTCCGACCGGCTTAACTTTCCGACGCCAGAGTATCGTCAGCGCATAGTTTTGCTTGGCGCATCAGTCGCGCCAATTGATTTCTCCTGCAAATATGCAAATGAGGGATTTTTCCCAATTCACGAACGGATTAGCACCATACGCTGGCTACATGCGCCGCGCATATGTCGTCCGTCCGTCGCAAAGTTATTTCTACAAATAGCTGCTTTATCTTTACTCCAGACAGCCACAGGTCAGCAGGAGAGCCGCTACAACAGCGTTACCGACGATAAGAGCTAGATGAGCACCCCCACTTGCAGGACAACACCTCTGTCCCTGCTTGTCTGTCAACTTTTACAGCCATGGAGGAAGACGACATAGGTCTCCATAGCCGAGATGACGGCTGACAGCTCCTGGCCTTTAGAGTTCAGCTTTCTCCTGTGTGTTTGCGGGGAACGGGAGCAGCCATCTCAGAACAAAAGTAACTTCACTGCGGGGAGGGGGAACAGGATATACTTTAGTGCCGGAATGGCGCATCTACGGGCGCATTTAAACGCCCAACGGAACGCATTGCGCTGTCGTTTCCAAGGAAGTGGTGCCGACGGAAGTTGTGAGCATGCGCACTGGGATGCATTGACAGTCGACGCATGCGCAGTACGTTCGCCACGGGATCACGCCTAGTTTAAATAATACACGCCCCGTACCCGCCCAATTTGAATTCCGCCGGCTCATTTTCGATACGCTGCCGCAACTTTAGGAGCAAGTGCTTCATGAATAACAGCACTTGCTCCTAAAATTTCGCCAGAGTAACGTAAATGAGAAACGTTACTCCAGATTAAAGATGCTCCCATCTACCTGAATCTGGCCCTTAGAAGGGAAATTGAAGGAAAAGGTAAGTGAACCAACAATGCACCTAGGGAACCTATTTAGAAAATAAAAAAAGAAGCTTTACAAAACCTTTAGGGAGACCAAGGTTGGGTTCCTCTATCTTTTTTTGTGGGGCCATCTTTCAGGAGAATGTTGCACACACTCTGAAGCACTTAAATTCAAAATGGATGCTGATGTTGTTACCTGCACCCCTCTTTTGAACAACCCATTTTTGTTTATAGCATTGATCTTACAAAAAACTATTTAACAAGGGTTTACACCAGCTACTATTTTTTTTTATTTTTTTTTTAGACACCTTTCACACTTGTACGACTTCAAAGTCACGCAATTTCGCGGCCGCGATTTCAGTGAATGACTGTGAAAGTGGCATCAAAATCGGACCAAAGTAGTGCAAGGACTACTTTGAAGTCGTCACTACTTAGTCGTGCCAGTATGAATGGTAGTCATTGAAAATAATGGAGAATGACTTATCATACGATTTTTGCAGTCCAATATCGTGGGACAAGTCGTACAAGTGTGAAAGGGGAATAAGTCAGCAGCTGCTGACTTTTAAGGACACTTTGGGTATTGTTTACGAAAGGCAAATCCACTTTGCACTATAAGTGCACTTTGAAGTGCAGTCGCTGTAGATCTGAGGGGGACATGCAAGGAAAATAGAAAACATTTTTGCTTGTACATGATTGAAAGATAAAATTCGGAAGAGCTTCCCCCCCCCCCCCCATTTCAGATCTTCTACTCGGATCTACAGCGACTGCACCTCCAAGTGCACTTGTAGTGCGAAGTGGTTTCGCCTTTAGTAAATTAACCCCTTTGTCCTAATCGGCCCCCTGGAAGCCAATCCCTCTATCCTGATGGCTTTCGATACTGCCATCCTCAGTAAGGAAACCGGCAGTGTGAGAGCAGCGTGACTTTGTGAATGTGTCGGCTGTTTTCACGCCGCAGGAGGACAAAGGTAGAAGACCCACCGCCGACTCAAATGTTTTTGGTCAATTTTTTTTATATATTTTTTTAAAGATTTTTTCACCCAGGGTAGAACTCCACTTTAAGTTCAATTTCATGCACCTAATGTCCACATCTATGTGGTGAAAAAAAAACATTTTAGAAGACGAATACTGTATTTCAGGTTGTTTGAGGGTAGATATAAGGTATGTTCTAATGAGTCACTTTATATATTTTTTGGGATGTTATCTGTTTTCCTGTGTCATGTTTTACTTGAAAGAAACATTCCTAGGTAATATTATACAAAACAAGTTTTGTATAAATGCAAGCATCAATGTTTTGTAAGGATTGTCTATTTTTTATACCCTTTGTTAATTTTTACATGGCAAAGAAAAATAAATCCGATTTAATTGGACGAAGTTGTCAACTACTTTTATTTCATAAAAAAACATGTAAACAGTGATAATATAAGAAGGTTTATGTAATGGGTAAAAAATAAGACTAAACATAATCGTACTGCCACGGTAGCTGTCCATCGTCAGAAAGGAAAACAGAAAAAATGTTCACGGACTTGTAGTGCATGATTGCTTGGGCGACTGGTAGTAACACTCCCTCTGTGCTCTTCACAAATGTTTAACGGGATTCATTGTGTGCAATCTCCTTTCCCCTTAGAAAGTTATGAATAACACAGCATGCCAAAACCACATTGACCGCGTGATCCACATCCAAGTGCATTGCAGTCGACAGTACACGCCATTTAGCTGTACAGATATCGAATGCGCACTCCACCATTCTGCATGCACGGCTCAGATGGTAGTTGAATATGCGCTTTTTGGCAGTAAGACCGTGCCTCGTATAGGGCCTGAGGAGGTGAGTGGATAGGGTAAATGCCTCACCTCCTAGCACTACTAGGGGGAGATCCAGCAAGCAGTACCAGGTAGAGGCCTTGGCTGTAGTACATTAAAACCCCCATACTGCAGACGCTGTCCCATCATGGAATTCCTAAAAATTTGCGTCCACCGATATGAAGCGCATGTTTGCGTCACTCAGTCTCAGCAGCACAATGGAGAAATATTTTTTGTAGTTAAAATAGCGGGATCCAGAGTTTGGTGGCTTGATGAGCCTGATATGTTTCCCGTTTAATGCCCCGATACAATTTGGGAAGTTTGTCTTTTCCCAAAATTCCTCCGCTATCTCTTCCCACAAACTGGTTGCTGGTTCCGGCATGACTGTGCTCTTCAACTCCTCCCAAATGGCAAAACAGGTGTCATGTACTATAGTTGACAAAGTTGAAATCCCCATTAGGAACTGATGATGAAGTGACAGTGGCAAGGTATCTGCAATACAAAATTTAGAACAATTCAATCAATAAACATAAACGAAGTTCTGCATTTAAAAAAAACAGCAGCGACTTTAGCTGGAGACTTTTCATCACAGCCCAAAGATGAAAACAATGGAAGAAACATGACTGCTGTGATATAGATTTGTAATATATATACATGCATGTATGTGTGTATATATGGGGATCAAACTCCAATGGTATGTGCGTTTTCCAGTGAGTACACCAGTCCAGAACTGAGTTTTTAAGGGCCTGGTAGCCCACTTTTATGTAAAAGCACAAAAGTTCACAAATACATTAGCAGCCCTCACAGGGGGGTTCCACCATTCCTGTATCTTGCAAACTCAACAGTTTAGCCTCCTGGCTTTACTTCTCATCAGGCTGTTTCAGGCCTTTAGCATAGGCCCAAGTTCTGTTCCTCAGAACAAACAGTTTTCCTAGAGATAAGCTAAAACCTAGCTTTCTCCTGATGAGCGTCTTGCTGCTCAAACATCTGCCTCCTGCAGATATGCATGCACTAGCTGCACCTATCTGAGTCCTCTAAGAGGGTTGGGAGCTCACCTGGCTCCCAGGAACAGACTTCCTGACTGTGGGGTGGGTCTCTGAGCCATGCAGGTCAGAACTAAAAAGCCCAACACACAGCTGTGCAATTAACGTGTCTTTCTCTACAAAATCTGGACAGTCCCACCCTCACACTATATATATATATATATATATATATATATATATATATATATATATATATATATATATATATATATATATATATATATATATATATATATATATATATACATACACACACACATCACCGACATCCTTGTGTAGTTATAGAACTTATCACCATGGGTTCTAAGTCCACCAAACAAAAGGGCAAAGTAGCCAATAGATGCTGTGAGGTTAAAGGGTGCACCCATTAACGACGGGGACATCTTCTGCACTCGATGCCTCTTCTCCTCTTCATTTTCATGAATAGCAAGATGAGCATTGCCATCAAACTACCCATACATGCATTCATCTTGAACAGTCTCAGGACAATACACAGAACGCTCCTCTCAGTCCAAACGCCAACAAAGACAGTTTTGAAATGCAGAGGACTGAAATGCATCATGGGTAGAATTCAAAGGACCCAAAAAACAAAAATAAAAGGGTTGCTATGGAAATGAATACCGCAGCTAAACACTGCCGCAATTAAACGCATGTAATCACAATGTGCAAATGCAGCTAATCGCAGTGCCTGGAGCCTTAAATTTCACAAAACATTTGTAGTGCTTTTAACTGCGGCAAAACAGCCGTCTGTGTGAAAGGGGCCTTAAGTGACCTGGTGACAGAGCTCCAACTAGCCAAGACCGAAGATGATTTGCCAGGACTTGCTTTTCTAGGGTGGCTTTGGCCAATTATGGCTCAGGGCTTTAGCACACGCCCCACACTAGAACAGGCCGCCTGCAGGGCAGCCACGTGTAGTGTGTTCCGGGCTTGTTACAGATCAGACAGATTTGTCTTTTTTTTATTTTTTCTAGCTAGATAGAGCAGGCAGGCTAGTCGGTTAAATTTACAGTGTGTAGAGGATATACAGTGCCTTGTGAAAGTATTCGGCCCCCTTGAACTTTGCGACCTTTTGCCACATTTCAGTCTTCAAACATAAAGATATAAAACTGTATTTTTTTGTGAAGAATCAACAACAAGTGGGACACAATCATGAAGTGGAACGAAATTTATTAGATATTTCAAACTTTTTTCACAAATGAAAAACTGAAAAATTTGGCGTGCAAAATTATTCAGCCCCCTTAAATGAATACTTTGTAGCGCCACATTTTGCTGCGATTACAGCTGTAAGTCGCTTGGGGTATGTCTCTATCAGTTTTGCACATCGAGAGACTGACATTTTTGCCCATTCCTCCTTGCAAAACAGCTCAAGCTCAGTGAGGTTGGATGGAGAGCATTTGTGAACAGCAGTTTTCAGTTCTTTCCACAGGTTCTCGATTGGATTCAGGTCTGGACTTTGACTTGGCCATTCTAACACCTAGATATGTTTATTTGTGAACCATTCCATTGTAGATTTTGCTTTATGTTTTGGATCATTGTCTTGTTGGAAGACAAATCTCTGTCCCAGTCTCAGGTCTTTTGCAGACTTCATCAGGTTTTCTTCCAGAATGGTCCTGTATTTGGCTCCATCCATCTTCCCATCAATGTTAACCATCTTCCCTGTCCCTGCTAAAGAAAAGCAGGCCCAAACCATGATGCTGCCACCACCATGTTTCACAGTGGGGATGGTGTGTTTAGGGTGATGATCTGTGTTGCTTTTACGCCAAACATAACGTTTTGCATTGTTGCCAAAAAGTTTGATTTTGGTTTCATCTGACCAGAGCACCTTCTTCCACATGTTTGGTGTGTCTTCCAGGTGGCTTGTGGCAAACTTTATGTAGCACTGACCCCTGCAGGAGCTGCTGATTAAATTTTGGGCCTGCACTCTAACTACAACCCCAATGATAAGGCTCAATCCCCTTTACACAGCTGTGGTGCAATACAATACAATACTGTACAATGTGATACCAGATACCTGTTTGTAACTTCAGGATCCACGAGCGGCACCTAGAGTGAATAAAGCAATACGCCACAACCCTGGTATGCTTAAACAGTAGTATTCTTTTACTGTTGATAATTGGCAAGTAAAGAAACACCAGTACATAAACTGTGCTATCCTCCTAACATGGGATGAGAACACAAAAAATTAAATCTATACAGCAATCAAATAACAAACAGTATACCTGCAGGTATATGAATAAAAAAATAAAACTAAGCCTAGGAGCTCCCCCTACTTTGTAAGGTAACCGTGAGATCTCACAAAAAAAAAAAAAACAGTCAGTTCTTGATCTTCTTTCTTCGCTAGCTAATAATGTTTCCCAAGTAATTTGTAATCCAAACAAAACGAATAAACTTCCTGAAAAAAATGTCTCCGCAATGAGTGGGTTAACTGCCTTGGCCTTCTGGAGAGCGTCCCGAACAACTAGGCCTTCAGCCTTCCTAAAGGCAACCCCTCCGCTTCTTCTTGGAAGTATGTAGTGAGGCCTGTGTGTTAGTCTAATGGCGTGTGAGGCATAACAAACTGTGGGCCGTAACCCACTCACCTAACTGGACACAGGCTCCGTACAGTCCGGCGACCTCCTCCCGTTGCTCCGTCAGCTGGATCAAACACCAGGCCAACTCTGCTGGGGGACTCCCGTCCTCCGATGCTCAATGGAAATGTCCGTGGGCCTTGTTGTTCGGTCCCGTCTCCTCACAGATCCTCTCCGGCTGCCCATGCGGTTCCAAAGGGACCTAAGATGGCTGCTCCCACTCCTTATATAGCAAATCCCAGCATGCACTGCGCAAGAAATTGTTCCTGGGTCTTTGATCAACTTCCTATTTACAAAGGTCAACTCTGAGAACCAATAGTCTTTCTTCTTTATTCCTCAGATAGTGGAATGCTTCTTGCATTAACAACAATTGGCCACTAGATGGCTCCAAGCACTCAACAATCTCAATGTCCATGAATGCCATCTAGGGAATGCAATATACACATTTATGTACTATATATATACATCAGCGCTACATTTAAATGACACTTTTTATGGATATCTTTAAGAAATGGCTTTCTTCTTGCCACTCTTCCATAAAGGCCAGATTTGTGCAGTATACAACTGATTGTTGTCTTATGGACAGTCTCCCACCTCAGCTGTAGATCTCTGCAGTTCATCCAGAGTGATTATGGGCCTCTTGGCTGCATCTCTAATCAGTCTCCTGCTTGTATGAGCTGAAAGTTTAGAGGGACGACCAGGTCTTCATAGATTTGCAGTGGTCTGATGCTCCTTCCATTTCAATATTATCACTTGCACAGTGCTCATTGGGATGTTTAAAGCTTGGGAAATCTTTTTGTATCCAAATCTGGCTTTAAACTTTTCCACAACAGTATCTCGGACCTGCCTGGTGTGTTCCTTGTTCTTCATGATGCTCTCTGCGCTTTAAACGGACCTCTGAGGCCGCGTACACACCATCGGACATATCCGATGAAAACGGTCCGCAGACCATTTCCATCGGATATGTCCGATCGGGAGTTTGATCCGATGGCGTGTACACACCATCGGATCAAATTCCCCGCCGCCGGACGGCGCGATGACGCGGCGGTGACGTTGACGCCGCCGCGTCACCGCACCAGGAAGTAAAACACTTCCGCGCATGCGCCGAATCTATTCGGCGGCGGCGGTGCGGGACGACATGTCTGCTGGTAAGTGTACTAACCAGCAGACATGTCGGGCGGACGGATTCCACCCGATAGATTTCAAAGCAAGCTTTGAAATCTGTCGGGTGGAGAAATCTGTCCGCTAGCCCATACACACGAGCGGAGATGTCTGCTGAAACGGTCCATCGGACCGTTTTCAGCGGACATATCCCCTCGTGTGTACGAGGCCTGAGACTATCACAGTGCAGGTGCATTTATATGTAGACTTGATTACACACAGGGGGATTCTATTTATCATTAGTCATTTAGGTCAACATTGGATCATTCAGAGATCCTCGCTGAACTTCTGGAGAGAGTTTGCTGCACTGAAAGTAAAGGGGCTGAATAATTTTGCACGCCCAATTCAGTTTTTTTTTTTATTTGTTAAAGTTTGAAATATCCAATAAATTTCATTCCACTTCATGATTGTGTCCCACTTGTTGATTCTTCATAAAAAATTAGTTTTATATCTTTATGTTTGAAGCCTGAAATGTGGCAAAAGGTCGCAAAGTTCAAGGGGGCCGAATACTTTCGCAAGGCACTGTATATACATCCCAGGAGTTATACATATATTTTATACACTGTATAGTTTAGTTAGATTAGTTCTTCCTAATCTGTCAGGCAGTTGATTGTGCTAGCTGTAGTGTTCTCACGTGTTGTATTGCCCTTGTGCTCAATGCACCCAAACCAACTTGCTGTATACTGCAAGTTTGCAACTAAACCCACTTGGTGGTGCATAGTGCAAGTTTGCTCATTGCTTTGCAACTAAACCCACTTGATGGTGCATAGTGCAAGTGTGCACATTGCTTTGCAACTAAACCCACTTGGTGGTGCATAGTGCAAGCGTGCTCATTGCTTTGCAACTAAACCCACTTGGTGGTGCATAGTGAAAGTGTGCTCTTTACTTTGCACATAAAGCTACTTGTGTACTGCACGTGTCCTCTGCAGTTTGCCCCAAAAGCTACGAGGTGTGTGGTACTGCCTTTGACATAATGTCTGGAAGGGCAACAAGGAGAGGCAGAGAGTCACAAGGTCATGCAGGCTCTGCGTCTACAGGCAACAGTGCTGGTCGTGGACACGGTGCATCCGCAAGTGGCCGTGTGACATGCTCGTCCTTGTTTTCGGCAGCTGGCCGTGTTGAGCCGCAACATGCCGAAGACTTGGTAGAGTTGATGATCAAGCCATCCTCATCCTCCTCATCCTTACCCATGCTCAGAGTACATTGTCTGGCAAAGTAGCTGCCAAAGCGTCCTCTTCCCTCTGCTCAATGGCATGACTTACACCTTCCCTAGTCCCACCGATGATGGAAAACGGAGGAAGGCAGTAATGTGAGCCCAGAGAGGAGGTGCCCAAGAACCGCAACAATCTGGCAGTCATCTAACCTCAGTTGCAGCATACTGCCAGGTTTTCGACTGATGAGGAGGGAGGGGATGATGTCACTGACTTTACGTGGGTGCCTGATAGGAGAGAGGAGGAGGAGGTGGCACAGGCACAGTTCCAAAGAGGCATGATACCCTCCAGGGGACAGCTTAAGGGCAGCACACCAACTGCATTACATCACAGAGAAACGCCTGTGCAGGGCACTGTTGTGTCTTAGTGTTACTGCAAAAGTTCTTTGGTGTGGGCCTTTTTTGAGATGTGCATCCGATCACACCGTTGCTATTTGCATCATATGTCTCAAGCGTATCTCGTGTAGCCAAAACATCAACCGCTTGGGCACCACATGCTTGACCAGACATATGTCGACCTGCCATGCAGTTTGTTGGCAAGCATACCTGAAAAACCCACACCAAAGAACAAAACGGACCTCCCCTTATCAGCTGGGATCCCCAACCCCACTATACCATCAGTCCTCTCTGAAGCCTGCACTGATAGGACTGAAGGTGTAGAATTAGGTGCATCACAACCTAGTAGTACATGCGGCCAATCTACTATCGATACACCGATGGCAGATTGTACCAGACACATTTCCCTGCTTCAGCGCCGAAAGTAGTTCCCTCCCAGCCATCCACATGCCCAACTGCTGCCTTTTCAGTTGGTATATTCTGCCCCCTTTTGTGAGTTTGTGGAATGTGCGGTACCTCAGTGGCAAGTTCCCAAATGTCACTTTTTCTCATTGAAGACGATTCCGGCTCTCTACCGCCATTTGGAAGGCAATGTCCATGCCTCGCTGGACAGGGTGGTCAGTGGTAAGCTGCATATTACCGCTGACTCATGATCAAGCAGGCATTGACAGGGACGTTACCTCTTTCACAGCGCATTGGGTGACAGCTGGGAAGGACGCAGGGCAAGGTACAGTAGTGTTGGAGGTTGTTCTGCCACCACGCCTCCAAAACGCTACTACTGGTTGTGACACACCTCTCTCCTCCACCCCCTCCTCTTCTTCCTCTGTGGCCTCTTCCTGTGCTGATGGGTCCTCGGAACCAGCCGTGCTTCGTAGGCGTACGAGGGGCTATGCAGGAATGCAGGCAAAGAGATGTCATGCGGGGGCTAGAGCTGGTGTGCTTGGGAGACGGGAGGTTCTGTCAGCTCTGCAGGGGCAGGCTCAAAGGTGGTTGACGCCACGCCAGCGTAAGCCAGGAATGGTGGTTAGCGACAATGGCACCAACCTCCTCTCTGCCCTGCAACAAGGACAACTGACCCATGTTCCCTGTTTTGCTAATGTTCTGAATTTGGTGGTGCAGTGGTTCTTGGGCAGGTACCCAGGCTTACAGGATGTCCTGAAGCAGGCCAGGAAAGTCTGTGTGCATTTCAGAAGGTCATATAATGCCACTGCTCGGCTGACAGACCTCCAAAGGGAATACAACCTGCCCAAGAACTGCCTAATCTGTGACATGCCCACCAGTAACTCTACATTGGCCATGCTGCAGCGGCTGCACACGCAGCAGAGGGCCATCAATGAGTACCTGTGCCAATATGGCAGCAGAACTGGGTCAGGGGAGCTTGTTTTTTTTTCCCCACGCCAGTGGGCCTTGATTAGGGATGCATGCACTGTCCTGTCACCATTTGATGAGACCATGAGGATGATGAGCATTGACAGTGCATGCAGCAGTGAGACTGTCCCTCTTATTCACATGTTGGAGCACACGCTACGTGGATTAATGGACAGGGCCCTTGAGGCAGAACAGAGGGAGGAAGAGGAGGACTTCCTTACCTCTCAAGGCCCCCTTTATCCAGGCATTGGTACTGCTTGCCCGCCTAGCACACAGGAAAAGGACGAGGAGGAGGATTGTATCAGCAGCATAGAGGTGGAGCTTTTGACTCAGCATCAGCAACAGTCTTCAAGGGATCAATTAGTCCCAAGGAACCCATGGACTTTTACGTGGCTGGGATGAGGTGGCTGCAGATCCTGTCATTCTCAATGACCCAGAGGACTGTGCCCCGAATGCCTCGGGAAACCTACGCCGCGTGGCCTCCCTGATCCTGCAAAGCCTACGTAAGGATCCTCGTATTTGTGGTATCAAGGAGAGGGATCATTACTGGCTGGCAACTCTCCTTGATCCACGTTACAAGGGTAAGTAGGCGGACCTTATCTTGCCGTCGCAGAGGGAGCAGAAGATGAAACATCTTCAGGAGGCCTTGCAGAAAGGTTCCCAGAACCTGGGGAGTACCAAATCCTGGTCCTGGGCAAAGTTTTGTTGAGGCTTTAGTGAGTCACAGAAGGAGCAGTGGAGGTGGTGGCCATCTGACCAATGCGTTCAGACAATTTTTTAGTCTGCAGCCCCAAGGTATGACCGGTTCCAGCAACCATCACCAGCGTCTGTTTAACATGGTGCGGGAATGCCTAGGGGCAGGATCAGACTTGGACACCTTCCCCACCCTTTCAGAACGCACATTCAGTGCTGCTGGAGGCTTTGTGACCGATCACAGGGTGTGCCTCTCCACCAAGTCCGTTGATCGACTGACCTTCATAAAAATGAATCGGGCTTGGATCACCACCAGCTACCAAGCACCTGATGCTGATATAACTGAATCATTTTTTTGAAATGTCAGATCCCTTTGGAGACTGCCTATGCTGATGCTGAGTGACTATCCTGTTCTGCTGACAGAATATCCTTCTCCTTCTCAATGATCTTGCTGATAGCTTGTAAGAACATTGTCGGTTCTGGGCACCCCCACCAGTGGCTAAGGGCCAATTTTTCTGCCCCTGTTTAACAGGGGCATGTAATTTACAATTTCCCAGGGTGTCTTTCAGGACAGCACTTTGAGAGATAGTGACTCCTCCCTCTCCAACAGGAAACACCTTAACAAAGCCCCTCCCAGCACACTTCAGTTTTTGTGTTTCCTCCGACCCGGAGGGGAGTTGCATTTTTTTCCCAGATGTTCTTGGAAGTGCTTCCCTCTTACCTACTTTCAGGCACTATGCCTATGAGACCATCCGCCCTCCCGCACTACCCATTCGGAGGTGGTAATAGCCGGGCTCGCCTTCCGCTCTAACGTGCTCGGTGAGGGCCATTAATTGAGGCCTGGGGATGGTGTCCGGCAGCCGCACGCGCAATTTGCGTCATTTTTTTGTTTACAATACGGTCGCCAGGATATTGCGTCATCTCCGGCGCCTCTGTTAGAGGAAGGGGCAGGGCGGAGGCTGGTGTTCATTTCCGGCGCAACGGCGCTATAGGTATCTGGAAGCGTGTTGTAAAGCCACACGTAAAGCGCTGACACACTGCGATGGACGCAGCAGAAAAGCCCAGCGGTGGGGACAGGCACAGGCACCAGCAAGACCACTAAAAGAAAATGTCCCTCATGTAGATCTAAATTGAACGAGGGTTGGAAGAAAGCGCTTTATAATGCATGTATTTCTTTCTTTGATTCAAGAGGAGTCCGCTGCTATGCGGGAAGAGTTTATTTCCTCTGCAAAGAAAGAACTATTGACCACAATTCAGACTCTTTGTGATTCATTAGTTTTACCTTCCAAACCTCAAGCCTCCACCTCTCAATCCTCTCAGGATTCAGTGATGGTACCAGAGCTGGTTACTGTAACAGAGGAACCGGGACCCAGGGTAGGTTGCTCCCAGGCACCCTGTAGCGAGGAATCAGAGGAGTCAGAAGGGGAAACTGTAGGGCACTCCTCAAAGTTTAAACTATCCCTAGAAGAGGTGGAAGGCTTAATTAAGGCTATACATGTAACTTTAGGCCTGAGCGAGGAAAAAGGGGACTTAACTTTGCATGACCGCATGTATGCGGGTCTGGGTGAATCAAACGGGCGGATCATTCCTGTCCATTCAGTAATTTCTGAGACCATAGTTAGAGAATGGCACGATCCAGAGAAGAAGCCCTTTTTCCCTAAGGCACATAAAAGGCGTTTTCCTTTTAAGTAGGATCCAGCAGCAGTTTGGAATAAGGTCCCAAAGCTTGATGCGGCTTTTTCTCAAGTGTCCAGATCAACGGACCTGTCCTTTGAGGACATGGGTGTTCTCAAGGACCCTATGGACAAACGCATGGATCTTCTCCTCAAAAGGTCATGGCAGTCTATCATGAACGGTTTGAAGCCCGCCATGGCCACAACATGTGTTGCCCGGAATCTGGAGTTCTGGACGAATCAGTTGAAAGCTCATATTTTGGCTGATTCGTCAAAAGGAGAGATTCTGGATTATTTTTCTACTTTGACCGCAGCAGTGGCCTACATTGCGGATGCCTCGGTGGAAGCCATAAAAATGTCAGCAAGGTCTGCGGCCCTGGCTAATTCTGCCAGAAGGGCGCTGTGGCTAAAAACTTGGCCTGGAGATGCGGCATCAAAGAACAAGCTTTGTGGTATCTTTTTTAGGGGACCTCCTGTTTGATCCCGAGTTGGATAGTATCCTAGACAGGACGGCGGATAGGAAAGTCCTTCCCGGTTAAGAGAAAAAGGCAGCCCCCCAGATGTTTTGTTCATCGGCAAAGGGTGCAAGACAAGGGCAACAAACCTCAAGGGGATAGGAGAGGTTGGGCAGCACAGAAAGCCAAAGAAAAAAAGGGGAATCCTTTTCAATCCTCCTTCGCAGTCCCAGAAATTACAATGACTCGGCTGTTCGGGTCGGTGGAAGATTACAGAAGTTTCTTCCGTGGTGGTCAGAGATAACCTCCAATCATTACATCCTGACCACCCTGTCCCTGGGTTTAGATAAAGATTTTTCAGAGACCCTGCCACAAAGATTTCTGGTAACAAGTTCCCCAAAAGATCCAATAAAATCCCTGGCCATGAAGTCCTTTTTAAAAGAGTTGATACAACAGGGAGTAATAGTACAGGTGCCCCAGGCAGAACATGGGCTGGGTTTCTATTCCTATGTTTTTTGGTAAAAAAAAACACTGGAAAGTTCAGGATGATCCTAAACCTGAAACCCTTGAACAAATCCGTCAAGTACAGGAGGTTCAAGATGGACTCTATTTTTCGGTCAGGAATCTATTGACACCAGGTTGTTTCATAGCGTCAATAGATTTGAGGGATGCCTACCTGCACATCCCGATCTCCCCACAGTCCCAGAGGTACCTCAGACTAGCGGTAAGGAGAGGAGGGGTGGTTCAGCACCTACAGTACATGGCCCTTCCTTTCTGGCTCTCATCCTCACCCCGAATTTTCACCAAGGTGATGGCGGAAGCCTTGGCTCCGCTTCGTCTACAGGGGGTGGCAGTGATACCCTATCTAGACGACCTGTTGTTTTTTGCCCCTTCAAGGGAAAGGTTGCTGGAGGACTTGTCCAAGGCTCAGACTCACCTGGAATCACTAGGGTGGTTTCTGAATCGTCTCTCGGCTCCAGTCCAACCAGCCCATAACTATAAGGCAAGTAATGTCGGCTTTAGGGGTGTTAACTTCAACTATGCCGGCAATCCAGAAGGCGAGACTGCATTTCAGGTGCCTACAAAATTTTCTTTTGAGGTTGTGGGATCACAGCCTCAACGCCCTGGACAAGCACGTAAAGATTCCATCTTGGGTAAAAGGGTCCCTATATTGGTGGAAGGACCAGCAGGTCCTCTGAAAAGGTCTGGAGTGGTCTTTTCCAGTGGGGAAAAGACTGACAACAGAGGCCAGTGCGTGGGGATGGGGAGCCCACTTGGGGAAGGACTTCATTCAGGGCTGCTGGCCAAAAGAGGAGTCAGTTCGGTCCTCTAATTGGAGAGAATTAAGAGCGATCGCATTAGCTCTAGAGAGGTTTGCTCCAGATCTTCTAAACTATCACGTTCAGGTGTTGACGGACAATGTTACGGCTGCAGCATATCTAAACAGGCAGGGGGGCTCCAGAAGCAGACCTCTGCAGATGTTGGCCGAGAGTATCCTGCTGTAGGCAGAAAAGAACTTGCAATCCCTTTCAGCGGTGCATCTGAGGGGATTCCTGAACGGAGTGGCAGATTTTCTGAGCAGACATCAGGTTCGGGAGTCGGAGTGGTCTCTAAATCCCAAGGTCTTTCTAGAGATCTCCAGCAGGTGGAGTCTACCAGAGGTGGACTTGTTTGCCTCGAGAGAAAACTCCCAGGTACCTCTTTTTTTTCCCTCCCTAAACAGGCTGCACGGGTCTCTGGGGATAGATGCTCTGGCGCATCCCTGGAGATTTCGCCTCTGCTTTGCTTTTCCCCCGTTCCAGCTGACCCAGTTAGTCCTGAGAAAGATTCAGAGGGAGAGGGTCCCAGTAATTCTGGTCGCTCCGTACTGGCCCAAGAGAGCATTCAGTCCTAGGGATGGCTACAAAACCATGTTGGCATCTACCTCCCAGGTCAGACCTTTTGAGGGAGGGCCCAGTGTTTCAGCCAGACGTGCCCAATCTCTCACTTGCAGCTTGGTTTCTGAGAGGAGGCACTTAAAAGAAAAAGGTTTTTCAGGCCGTTTGGTCTCTACCCTGTTAAACAGCAGGAAGAAAGTTACAAGAGCCATCTATGCAAAGGTTTGGAGGGTGTATACGTCCTGGTGTAACTCCTCGGCCATAAATCCAAGCAGCCTTAATGCCATTTTGGAATTTTTACAGGACAGAGCAGATAAAGGATTAGCGGTCAGCACTCTAAAGGTGCAAGTATCCGCCTTGGCAGTTTTCCTAGAAAAATCTATAGCCTCAGAACCATTGGTATCTAGGTTTTTCAGAGCCCTCTCAAGGGCTAGGCCATCCCAGGTTAAGGGTTTCCCGAAATGGGACCAATTAGTGGTGTTGAAAGCTTTACCTGGAAGGCCTTTTGAACCTCTGAATGATGCTTTTCTTAGGGATGTTACCCTGAAGGTTCTTTTCCTTGTCGCTCCTAGGGTTAGCAAATTACAAGCCCTGTCAATAAGGGAACCGTATTTATCTTTATTTTCAGATAGGGTTGTGCTTAGAACAGACCCAACGTTTTTTGCCAAAGGTAGCCTCAGCGGTCAATCGCTCTCAGGAGATTGTGCTACCCACTTTTTGTTCAAATCCCTTTAGGGGAAAAAAGAGTTGTTTTTTCACATGTTAGACGTGAGAAGGGGTTTGTTATGCTACCTTAAAATAACAGAGTGCTTCAGATGCACAGACTATTTATTTTGTTTGGGGGCAATAGGAAAGGGCACCCGTCCTCAAGGGATACCTTAGCCAGATGGTTAAAATTAGCTATTAGGGAGGCCTATTTACATGCAGGAGTAGTCCCGCCAGAAGGGATCTGTGCTCATTCTACACGAGCGCTTGCAGCCTCATGGGCAGAGAGCTGGTGCCACTCCGGAACAAATCTGCAAGGTGGCGACGTGGTCAAGTTTTAGCACATTTGTAAGTCATTACGGGTTGGATCTCATTTCTGCCAGGGACCAAGCTTTTGGCAGAAAGGTCTTACAAGCTGTCGTCCGCCCTAGGGTGGTAAGTCTCTGGTATCCTTTCGAGGTGCTGTCCTGAAAGACTTGTTTTCCAGAAGTCATTCAGGACAGCAACAACCCGCCCGTTTAATGTACTTGTTGATGTGCCATGCTTGTGACTAACCTATGTGTTTATATGTTCCAGCCAGGGCCGGAGGTTTCTCGGTGACAACTGAAGTGTGGTGGGAGGGGCCTCCCTTTTAAATATTTGTGAAGAAGGTGTTTCCTGTTGGAGAGGGAGGAGTCACTATCTCTCAAGGTGCTGTCCTGAAAGACTTCTGGAAAACAAGTTACCGGTAAGTCTAACTTGATTTTTTTGATGCAGTAGTTTGCAGCAGGCTATTTGCTGCGCTACAACTAGAGTATCTGTGGGGGTTGCAGTGTGTTGTGGCACCAGTGCCTAAGGCCAAATTTGTGTGCCCTGGTTCAACAGGGGCGTGTAATTACAATTCTTGATCTAATATTTCACAGCAGGGCGTTCCAGCGGCCACCAAGACTAACTGTGAGGGGTTGCAGTGTTGTCGTAACACCAACACCTAGGGCCCAAATTTCTGCAGCGTATATACGGCAGGCCCCTACTTTAAAACATCCAATTTACAAACAACTCCTACTTGCAAACGGAAGGAGCCAACAGGAAGTGAGAGGAAATCTACCCCTAGGAAGGGAAATTCTCTTCTGTAAAAGGTGTCTCCTGTCCACTGATGCTTTATCACCAATCCTTGTTTCACCAAAAAAATTTTTTTTTCAAAAAAATCATTTGTCTTTGGGACAGAAAGTGAGGTGCAATCTTCTGAACAGATGCACACAGACAGCAAAAAAATGTTACAGGGGTGATAACCCTTCTCTATGTTTTCAGAAAAGCTTAAAAAAAGATTCTATGGCTGAAGCTACACTTTAACCACTTCCATACAGAGCATTTTCTCCCCCTTCCTGCCCAGACCAATTTTTAGTTTTCAGCGCTGTCGCACTTTGAATGACAATTGCGCGGTCGTGCGACGTGGCTCCCAAACAAAATTTACACCCTTTTTTCCCCCACAAATAGAGCTCTCTTTTGGTGGTATTTGATCACCTCTGCTTTATTTTTATTTTTTGCGCTATAAAGAAAAGAAAGCGTCAATTTTGAAGAAAAAAATCACAATATTTTTTACTTTTTGATTTAATAAATACATTTTTTTTTTACTCAGTTTAGACCGATACGTATTCTTCTACATATTTTTGGAAAAAATCGCAATAAGCGTATTTGATCGGTTTGCCCAAAAGTTCTAGCGTTTACACACACAGATCCATGCTTCTGCCGGGCAGGTGGAATGCGGCGGGGTCGCGCGCGCCGTCGGCGGCCAGAAAATGCAAGGACGTCATATGACATCCAGTCTGAAGGACAAAGGGTCCCCACCGACGTCATTTTACAATGGCTCAGTGGGGAAGTGGTTAAAGAAGTACCAGTTGAAAGTTACAAACAGATTCTACTTAAAAGGGTCACTAAAGGAATTTTTTTTTTTTTTAGCCAAATAGCTTCCTTTACCTTACTGCAGTGCTGTTTTCATGTCCTCATTGTTAGTTTTTGCTTTGATGCTGCTGTAATCCTGCTCTGTTCTGGACACTTCCTGGTTGTCTGTTTCCTTATAACCACAGTACTGGGAGCTTGCTCACTGTGGTCACTAATCAAGGAGGTGTGATTACTGTGTGTAAACTGAAACTAGATTGGGCTGAGGGGTTTTAGACAAACCATCACTGCCCACTATTGGCTCTCTGGCTCTGTACGTCAGAGAGACAGGAAACAACAGCAAAAACGAAACTAGGACTGTAGGTTGATTATATGATTGATTTTTATCTATTTTTAATCATTTTTTAAAAGGAATCAGTTAACTATTATGTCTCTATACCCTGTAAACGGTCATTTCAGCCTGACAAAATGTTTTCCTTTAGTGACCCTTTAACAACAAACCCACAGTCTCTGTCTTGTTTGCACCACCTGTATACTGCTGTTCAAAGTATATAGAGCCAAAGGGGCTTGTAATGACCTGGGGGGAGGGGGGCGGGGAAACCCATGCTATTTTTTTTCAGTGATTTTCATCCATATTGCAGGGATCAGACATTACATTAAAGCCACAAGCAATTTTAAATTACCTTTTTCTTATAGTAATCACATTTTGTGCAGGGACAGTTCTAAACACGTGGCCCTACTATAGACACCCAAAAGGTACGATATTTAACCACTTCCATACTGGGCACTTATACACCTTCCCGCCCAGACCAATTTTTAGCTTTCAGTGCTGTTGCACTTTGAATGACAATTGCGCAGTCATGCTACACTGTACCCAAACTAAATTTTTATCATTTTGTACCCACAAATAGAGCTTTCTTTTGGTGGTATTTGATCACCTCTGGGATTTTTATTTTCTGCCCAAAAAAATAAAAAAGACCGAAAATTTTGAAAAAAAAAACTTTTTTTTGTTTCCGTTATAAAACATTGTAAAAACGTTTTCTCCTTCACTAATGGGCACTGATGGTACTGCACTGACTGGCACTGATAAGGTGGCACTGATGGGCACCGATGAGGTGGCACTGATGGGCACCAATGAGGTGGCACTGATGTGGTGGCATTGATGATGGGCACCAATATGCGGCACGGATGGGCAGGGATAGGCGGCATGGATGAGCACTGATAGGCGGCATGGTTAAGTGGCACGGATGGGCAGGGATAGGCGGCACGGATAGGCAGGGATAGGCGGCACGGATGGGCAGGGATAGGCGGCACGGATGGGCAGGGATAGGCGGCACGGATGGGCAGGGATAGGCAGCACGGATGGGCAGGGATAGGCGGCACGGATGGGCAGGGATAGGCGGCACGGATGGGCAGGGATAGGCGGCACGGATGGGCAGGGATAGGCGGCACGGATGGGCAGGGATAGGCGGCACGGATGGGCACTGTTAGGCGGCACGGATGGGCACTGTTAGGCGGCACGGATGGGCACTGTTAGGCGGCACGGATGGGCACTGTTAGGCGGCACGGATGGGCACTGTTAGGCGGCACGGATGGGCACTGTTAGGCGGCACGGATGGGCACTGTTAGGCGGCACGGATGGGCACTGTTAGGCGGCACGGATGGGCACTGTTAGGCGGCACGGATGGGCACTGTTAGGCGGCACGGATGGGCACTGTTAGGCGGCACGGATGGGCACTGTTAGGCGGCACGGATGGGCACTGTTAGGCGGCACGGATGGGCACTGTTAGGCGGCACGGATGGGCACTGATAGATGGCATGGATGGGCAAAGATGGGCACTAACTAATGTGGTGTACTAATAGATGCCAATCAGTGCCAAACAATGCCTGTCAATCAGTGATGCCCATTGTGGGCACTGATTAGCATCCATTGTGGCACTGATTGGCATCCATTATGTGTCATCCCTGGTGGTCTAGGGTGGCATACATTTGTTTTAAATCCCTGGTGATCTAGTGGAATCCCTGGTGGTCCAGTGGGCATCCTTGGGGTGGCTGTGCTGATAATTGATCAGCACAAACCCCCGTCAGAGGAGCAGCCGATCGGCTCTCCTCTACTCGCGTCTGACAGACGCGAGTGAGGAAAAGCCGATTACCGGCTTTTCCTGTTTACATTGTGATCAGCCGTGATTGGACACGGCTGATCACATGGTAAAGTGTCTCCGTGAGAGACACTTTACCTAGATCGGTGTTGCGGGGTGTCAGACTGACACCCTGCAACAACGATCGCCGCAATGCGCACCCCCGGGGGCGTGCAGCGGCTTAATATCCTGAGGACATCATATGACGTCAGGATTCAGCAACCACTTTGCCGCCGTCAATCTGTCATTGGCGGGCGGCAAGTGGTTAAAGGAATTTTTCTTTTTTTTTCACTTTAAGCATCATTAAAATCGCTGCTCCAGAAAAAACGACCGTTTAAAAAAAAAAAAATTCCCATTGATTCATGTTCCCTGGGGCAAGACCTGGGTTCTCAAAGACGTTTTCCGACAATTACTTGCATATGGGGCATTAAAATGAGCACTTTTGAATTCGAACTCTTGAGTCCCATTGACGTCAATGGGGTTCTAAATGTTCGCACGAACGGTCGGTCCGGTCGAAAGTTCTGGTGCGAACCGAACGCGGGGGTGTCTGGCTCATCCCTACTTGTCACAGTTTACCTCATAGGTCACAGACAAAAAGCAGTAAAGCTGTACACGATCTTGGATCAAAGCAACAGATCACTTGCCAGCTCAGCCTTCTTCGACACCTTTGCAATCAAGGGAGCCAGCTCTTCATACATAACTCAAGACTTGTACGGGTGTGAGTGAAGAAATCGGGAGAAAGGCCATTGGTTATCAAATCCATTGACGGCCAAACATTCCTGCCTTTGCCAACCTTGATCAAGTGCAATCAGTTCCCAACTGAAAGAGGGGAGATTCCTACACCTGAAGTGGCATTCCACTACAGACATCTGAAGAGCATAGCACATCTCATCCCTAAGCTTAATCCTCAGGTTCAGATAGCGCTCCTGCTTGGGAAAGATATCGGAGTTCACAAGGTGAGAAAACAAAATCAATGGCCCTCACAACTCTCCTTACACTCAGAAGCTGGACCTAGCATGGGTCATTATAGGCGATGTTTGCCTAGGAAATGCTCACAAGTCTCACAAGCCCAACCAGTGTGAACTCTTTTTACAAGGACGTTAAATTATTGGACATCGATCCCTTTTTGAACCAACAGACTTGTTATAAAAGACACTTGTATGCCAGTGTCATACAGTTCAACATTTACACTAGCAATTTTCCCTGCGATAAAGACAAAGATCAGTTGGGATGCTCGATTTTCCAAAAGACCATAAAATTGCCTTTTCTATTGAAGATCATATCTTCTTGAAGGTAATGGAACAGGGATTCTACAAAAATGATGCAAACAGCTGGGTAGCACCCCTGCCTTTCAAAACAAAAGACTACAGGCTATAAAACGCTTTTCTTCTCTCAAGCGCAATTTTCAAAGGCAACCAGAAATGAAAGAGCATTTCTTCTCGTTCATGAGTAAGATGTTTGAAGACAGCCATGCAGAGGTAGCCCCACCACTGAGAGAAAGAGTGCTGGTACCTATCTATCTTTGGTGTTTACCACCCCAAGAAGCCATGAAAAATCTGAGTTGTATTTGACTCCAACTCCCAGTTCTCTCAACGACATCCTCTTAAAAGGACCAAATCTCAACAACACACTTCTTGACGTAAATTAAATAAAGCAAAGCCGCGCCACTAAAAAGTATACATCAAACACTGTATCAAATAATAAGCAAAAAGGCTGATCCATGCAATAAACAGGTTTGGATTATACCAACAGTCTATACTGCACATCAATTGTTGTGTGCAGTTAACACATAGAAATGTCCATCAAATAGCACCGCAGTGAATTGTGAACCTAAGAGTGATCCCTTCATATGTTTACACATACACAATTGTCCATCAATAACACCACAGTAAAAATGTGAGCCTGGAAGTGATCCCTTCACCAATTATGCAATGGCTGCTTACCAGAGGCAAGCTCAATTAGAGCAGATGGCTATAGTCCAGCCACGGCCTTGGTGTCCGGAGGCTCCAGTGAATTCCCACGGGTCAGTCTAACGGCTGATTTTAATGAGCGCAACTCATAATTCGGCCATGGGAATAATAGAAGAATATACCATAGTGTAATTCCGTATAGAAAATTTTATTCATAAAACAAATAGGTACTCACATGTAGAAAAGTAAAAAAACTGCATGTACAAAAGCCAGCCGGCAAACGTTTGGAGCGATACCTTCCCCCTACGTGGTGACGTCACTGCGTGTCCCCCAGACGCGTTTCATCATCAACAGACGTTCTCAATGGGACTTCTTGACGTTCTCGTCAGATTCAGCAAAGAAGCCATCGCCATAGTTGCTGACATACAACAAATGTTTCAGAGTATTCAAGTCAAGGAAGAACACAGGAACTTTCTGAAATTCTTCTGGTTTAGGAGGACTTCCCCTCTCAAGATCATGCCAGTGATTTGAAAGACCTAGACTTGGCAACAGACTCGCTACCCATGCAGCGCAGCCTAGGACTCAATTTGGATCTTAAGTTTGACACCCTAACCTTCCAGGTTGACCAAGAGCCAGAGCCTTTCACATGGCAAGGTGTCTTGGCCACAATAGACAGTCTGTATGACCCACTAGAGTTTTTAGCACCAGTGACCATCCAAGTTTAGATGCTGCTCAGAGAGCTTACTGCAGACACATGTGATTGGGATTCTCCACACTCCTGAAAAAGGCCAATATGTACTGATGGAGCCTGAATCTGTTGCAGAAATCCACCCTCAGGTTTCTGCACTACACACAACGGTTGCTAACAAATTGTTGGAATTCAAGCGCTTTCAAAGATTCTTTACTTGGAAGTCTTTACATAAAGCTATAACCTGCCTAATTCGCATAGCCAGATCTTTTAAAGCCATGTCTACAGGATCAAGACATTGCAAAGGTTGTCACTATTGTCCCAAGGCATACACAGTGAATGAGCTTACACAAGCTAAAAATGTTATTGTATAAGTCTCTTGTTGGACACAATGGATGATACTAAAATGCCTCCAAAATCACAAGAATGTTCCAAAAGTCTGTCCTCTAAAGCAGTGTTTTTCAACTTCAGTCCTCAAGGCACACCAACAGGTCAAGTTTTCAGGATTTCCCTCAGATGAAATGGCTGTAGGATTGGGGTAAGATTGGGGTGGCCGGGTTAACTTGTCCCAACAACATTCAAGCTGGCATCTTCACAGGGGAGGTTGTCACATTGTGAACACTAACTGAGATCTTCCCGTGACTTTTCTAACGCCTTTGTTGGGACCATTTCAGGAATTCTCCACTTCCATGTCTTCTCTCTGACCGTCCACTTCAAGGACAATGAAAAGGCTTGGTTGCTTCCAATTCAGCTTGATGGATGCTCTCAAACAAGCCACATCTCCGGGCTGTATCACCACCTCACTTTGGTCCAAGCGCCAGATCTTCCCCACTCCTTAAGCTGGGGCCTTCTGTTCTTGCACCAGGCGCTGATAGGCTTGCCTCAACGTGCCCTGCTCTTGGACAAGAGGTGTTAAGAGTCTTCTGACAAGGTCAGTATTCCCGATGTTGAGGGAGCTTTTTCGTGAGAAGTGGCAGGCTGGGCCTGTTTGGTGGCTTGCATCTGCACTCCTTTCCTGTGGAAATTCTGATCCGGCTTGAGTCTCTGTTGAACTCTGGGAGTCTGTTGTGCATTGACTCTGTCGCCAGGTAGCCTGGGTCAATGGGAGTGGGGCAGTAGGTAGCTCAGAGGCAACAACGGGAGCCCTCTGTGAGGGTTTGGATTTTTGCTTTGTCGTTTTTAGGGTGAGCCACTGTGGATGGGCACCCGGTTGGAGTTTTCCGCTGGCTTCTTGACAGATATTTTCTTCGATGCTTTGGCAACTTCCACTGCTATATCTCCCAAGCTTTCTCCATTTGGGCACTGCACAATAAAATGGTCTACCTCTCCACATTGATAACATTTCAGAACTGGGGAGGGGGTCACATTTCTTCTTTCAACCACAGAGGCTGGCACAGCATGTTTCATTTCTGAGAGTGACCTTTGCATATCAGCTGGAGCCTTCATCACTTGTCCAACTGTCTGCTGTCTGTTGCAGACCCCTCCCTCTTGACTGATTTCTATTTCAGGTCCTGACTATGCCGCAAGCTGAGGCACCATGTTTTATGTCCCTTGGTACCTTGACTGTAATGAGTGCCTCCTCTTCCCTGATGGCCTTCATTCATTTAGACTAAGTGTGGAGGTTACTCGAGCCCTGGGCCCACAACTGTAGCACAATGGGATCCAGTGGCTGCACATCTCTGATCATTTGAGATATTAAGTTCTTGGTTACATAGTTACAGACCGAAAAAAGACACAAGTCCATCCAGTTCAACCATAAAAAAATAAAAATAAACATACAAAATAAAACACAGTACAATCCCATACACCCAACTCCATACCCACAGATGATCCAGAGGAAGGCAAAAATAAAACAGTGGAGCATGATCCAATTCGCTACAGGAGGGGAATAAATTCCTTCCTGATCCCCCGAGAGGCAATCGGATTTACCCTGGATCAACTTTACCTACAAATCTTAGTACTTAGTTATATTATGTGCATTTAGGAAAGAATCCAGGCCCTTCTTAAAGCAATCTACTGAGCCGGCCGGAACCACCTCTTGAGGGAGTCTGTTCCACATTTTCACAACTCTTACTGTGAAGAAACCTTTCCGTGTTTGGAGGTGAAATCTCTTTTCCTCCAGACATAAAGAGTGCCCCCTTGTCCTCAGTGTTGACCTTAAAGTGAATAACTCAAAACCAAGTTCACTATATGGACCTCTTATATATTTGTACATATTGATCATATCCCCCCTTATTCTCCTCTTCTCAAGAGTGAATAAATTCAGTTCTTCTAATCTTTCCTCATAGCTGAGCTCCTGGTTGCGGGTTTGCCCTTCCATTCCACCCTTCATTACGATCTGGTATAGAATCTGATCTAGTCGCTTGACATAGTTTGATAGCTTCTCATCCTCCTTTTGATAGGTATTGTTTGTGGCAGCAGGTCCGGGACGAGACAAAGTAAGTTCCAGGCAGACGGCGAGCGGGCGGAGGATCATAGTGGTAGCATTCGATGGACACAGCAGCTGCATTCGATGGGCACAGTGGCTGCGTTTGATGGCACAGTGGTTGCGGTTTGTTTTTTTTAAAGATATTTTTATTAGGTTTAAGACAAACCGACAAACAGAAAAACACCAGACAACCTGGTCATGAACATCAGGCAATACACTCAAACATAGAAAAATAAACTGACATCAGTGCAAAATATAAAGTAGGCACAGTTGTAAAAGGATCAGGTATAGGGATGAGCCGAACACCCCCGCGTTCGGTTCACACTAGAGCCGCCGAACAGACCGACCGTTCGCGCGAACATTTAGAACCCCATTGAAGTCTATGCGACTCGAACGTTCGAATTAAAAAACGATCATTTTAAAGACCAATATTTAAGTTATTGTTGGAAAACGTCTTTGAGAACCCGGGTCTTGCCCCAGGGAACATGTATCAATGGAAAAAAGTTTAAAGAACGGTCGTCTTTTCAGAAGCGGGACCAAAATTGACCGTTTTTAAAACTTTTTTTTCCATTGATACATGTTCCCTCGGGCAAGAGCCGGGTTCTCAAAGACGTTTTCACAGGCAAACTATAGACACCCAGCAGGTACAATATTTAACCACTTCCCGCCCGGTCAATGACAATTTTACGGCCGGGAAGTGGTTACAAATGTGTGACTGGCCGTTTAGGAACGGCTTTTTGATTAATGCCCTGCGCGTGTCCGCAGGTGCGCGCAGCGCGGCGATCGGGGACGGCGTGTGTCCCTCGAACACAGCGCTTCCCCGATCACGGTAAACAGCCAATTTCATTGGCTGTTTTCCACGTGATCGGCTGTGTCAAAGACACAGCCGATCACATGTCATAACAGATTCGGCGGCGCGCTCCGTGCGCGCCGCCAGAGGCTTGCAGAGCGGGGATCATTTTAGGCGCGTGTCCCTTGGACACAGAGCTTCCCTGATCAGGGTAAACAGCCAATGAAATTGGCTGTTTACCATGTGACCGGCTGTGTCCAATCACAGCCGGTCACAAGTGTAAACAAACCAGGCAGTTACTATCTAATCCCTGCTCTCTCCTCACACACCGATTTGTGAGGAGAGAGCAGGGATCAGTAAGTGAGATCAGTGTAGTCTGTCTGTATATACACTGTATACAACACACCCACCCTACCCCCCCCACCAATAAAGAGGACCTGTCACACAGCCTTCAGTACATTAGGTGTGATCAGATGTGATCAATTTTCAGTGATTGGCACCATAGTTTGTAGACTCTATAACTTTCACAAAGACCAAATATTATACACTAATTTGGGTTATTTTTACAAAAGATATGTAGCAGTATTAATTTTGGCACAAATTTATGAAGAAAAATCACTTATTTGCAAAATTTCACAATATAAACTAAAAAAAAGTGCGTTTTTTTTCAAATTTTCGCTATTTTTTTGCTTATAGCGCAAAAAATAAAAAACCCAGTGGCGATTAAATACCACCAAAAGAAAGCTCTATTTGTGAGAATAAAAGGATACAAATTTGGTTTGGATATAGTGTAGCATGACTGAATAATTGTCATTCAAAGTGTGAGAGCTCTGAAAGTTGAAAATTGGTCTGGGCGGGAAGGTGCATAAGTGCCTAGTATGGAAGTGGTTAAAGGAATTTTTAATTTTTTTTAAAAGTTAAGCATCATTAAAATCACTGCTCCAGGAGCAGTGATTTTATTGATGTTTAAAAAAAATAAATAAAAAAAAATCCTTTAAATATTGTACCTGCTGGGTGTCTATACCCGTGATAACGTATTTAAATAGCACACTCACCTGCCTGCCAGTAAATTAAAAATAACTGATCTATCTAAGCTATAACCTAACTCTAAGGATATAGAGTAATCTCGGTAGGTAGATCATTTTGAGGACGTTGGCCCTCCCCATAAGATCCAGAGGCAGATCCATCCACTGCTTGATCTGCTCCCGAAGGCAGACCAATAGAGGATCTAAATTATTGGCGACATATAAAGATAAAGGGGTCTGCACCAGAACCCCAAGGTACCTAAAGGAGGATACCACTTAAAGCTTGGAATCCGGGTGAATCAGGAGAGGCTCAGCCACATCTAGGAGTAAAAGACTAGACTTATCCCAATTTACCCAGAAGCCAGATTAGTCTCCATAGGTATTAATCTCCACCAACAGGGCCTGAAGTGATTCATTAGTATGTGCATAAAGTGAAATGCGCTTCTCTATATTAGCAATTGGGAGTCCTTTAATCGAGGGGGAGGAGCGAATGCGAACCGCAAGTGACTCCATGGCCAGGGCAAACAAGAGGGGCGACAAGGGGCACCCCAGTTGTGTGCCCCTAGTAATCGGAAAGGGGCCAGTGATATAGGAATTGACCCGCACCCAAGCTACAGGGGAGGTGTAAAGGAGCTTTATCCATGCTACAGCAAGGGGGCCAAAGCCCCCTGTAACATCCGAAACAGATATGGCCATTCCACACTGTCGAATGCCTTGCAAGTGTCCAAAGACACAATAGCACGAGTGGGAGGACAGTCGTGTGGATATTGCAGGTTTTGAAACAACCTGCGGATATTCATTCTGGTGGACCTGCAGGGGATAAAGCCCCTTTGGTCACTATTGACCAAGGACGTGGCTACAGTGTTCAAACGGTTTGCCAATATTTTGGCCAGAATCTTAACGTCCACATTAAGAGAAATTGGACGGTAAGATTTGCATTTAAGTGGGTCCATATGGGGTTTTAACCACTTCAGCCCCGAGCCTGTTTTTCATATTCGGTGCTTACGAGACTAAAACAGTTTTTTTTGCTAGAAAATTATTTAAAACCCCCAAACATTATATATATTTTTTTTTCTAACACCCTAGAGAATAAAATGGCGGTCATTGCAATACTTTTTCTCACACCGTATTTGCGCAGCGGTCTTACAAGCGCACTTTTTTTGGAAAAAATTCACTTTCTTGAATTAAAAAATAAGACAACAATAAATTTGGCCCAATTTTTTTATATATTGTGAAAGATAATGTTACGCCGAGTAAAATGATACCCAACATGTCACTCTTAAAAATTGCGCCCGCTCGTGGCATGGCGTTAAACTTTTACCCTTAAAAATCTCGATAGGCGACGTTTAAAAAATTCTACAGGTTGCATTTTTTGAGATGCAGAGGAGGTCTAGGGCTAGAATTATTGCTCTCGCTCTAACGATCGCGGCGATACCTCACTTGTGTGGTTTGAACACCGTTTTCATATGCGGGCGCTACTCGCGTATGCGTTTGCTTCTGCGCGCGAGCTCGTCGGGACGGGGCGCTTTAAAAAATTTTTTTTTTGGTTTTCGTTTTTATTTTTATTTATTTTATAATTTTAAACACTGAAAAAAAAAAAAAAAAAAAATGATCACTTTTATTCCTATTACAAGGAATGTAAACATCCCCTGTAATAGAAAAAAGCATGACAGGTCCTCTTATATATGAGATCTGGGGTCAAAAAGACCTCAGATCTCATATTCAGGCTTAAATGCAAAAAAAAAAAAAAAAAAAAAAAAAAAAAAAAAGTCAAAATGTAAACAAATTAAATGTCTCTTTAAGACGCTGGGCGGAAATGACGTTTTGACGTCACTTCCGCCCAGCAGAGGGAGGGGGACGGCTGAGGGACATTTTTTCCCTCAGTCACATCCCCGGACAGACGACGAGCGGACCCGATCGCCTCCGCCGCTACCGACGGCTACGGTAAGCGGCGGAGGGCGCGGGAGAGCGGCGGGAGGGGGGGGGCACCCTCTCCCGCCGCCGGTAACGGCGATCTCGCGGCGAATCCGCCGCGATGACCGCCGTTATCGTTAACAGGACCGCCCCACGAAGAGATGGATATCTCGGTTGTGGCAGCAGCTGCTGCCGTTACCGAGATATCCATCTTCAAAAAAATGACGTCTTTGGACGTGGGGCCGGTCAGAAGTGGTTAATCAGTGTTGCTCATCTTACTTTAAAAAAGTAATTAGTTACAGTTACAAATTACTTCTCCGAAAAAGTAATTGTGTTAGTGACTCAGTTACTACATTGAAAAAGTAATTAGTTACTCAGCAAAGTAACTGATTTTTTTTTAATATTCTACAATGCTTTGTTGAGAAGCAGATGACGGGTGCTTGCCAGGGAGCAGTGAGTTAATACTCCAAGACAAAAGAATGCCAGATCCTTGAGAGAAGAAAACCGGAAACAAATGGTGATCTTGTGTATATCCCAGCCTAGGTGCATCCGTCCCACCATGTATGTGCAGCTAATAGGACTTAAAACCCTTATCCATCTGCTACATATTACATCCAAATTATAAACTGGATTAAAATGTATGTTTATAATATACATTCCCTTGACGTTTAGAGTCTGTAATTTAAAATCTTATATTAGGCTTTATTAGAATTTTCTATAGTTTATTGTTTATTATTTTATTTATCTTATATAAGCTTTATTAGATGCAAGGGATCTGGAATGGGGGTGTCAGATTTTTCTTTGTTGTCTAATGAAGAGATGAAATCACTGACCAAAAATAACCTGCTGATCATTGGTCTGTATAGGTGTCCTGCACTTACCATGTTGACCACTAGATGTCACTGTGTACACTGTGTTGTATAGGGAACGTTTGTTCTGTGGAACATTTTGTTCCAGCCATGTGTTCCCCAGATCATTGATCAGGTTGCGCACACAGTGTGTGTGTGATCGATGTGAGTTGTTCCCCGGTGATAGGTCAGTGTGAGGCGGGTGGGGCTCATTGTATCCTGGGCTCCTTGCGATTGGGAGTTTTCAGACCGCTGTGACAGGCCATCACAGCTGTTACATGATTCTAAAGCGGATGTTCACAGCGCTGGCAGAAGCAATTACTCTGCTGCCATCTAGTGGCGGTAGATGTAATTGAGGTAATGCCGCCCAAGTAATGGGAACTGCGTTACTGTGAGGGGAAGAGAAATCAGGTAGATTACTCGTTACCCTCAAAAGAGGCTGCGTTAGGTAACTGCGTTTATTGTAACTCCATTACTTACAACACTGGTTTTAATAGAAGTACAATCAAAGCCTCTCGCATCATTGGAGGGAGGATCCCGACATCTAGAGCTTTGTTATAGGTTCGCAAAAGAAAGGGGCACAGAAGTTCTTTAAATTGTGAGTACCATTCAGTCGGGAAACCGTCTAAGCCCAGAGTCTTATGTGCAGGCACTTGTGAAATGGCTGCAGCAATCCGTTGACAAGGAGGGGAGAGATATGTCAGCCAAGTAGTCATTCAATTGGGAGTCATCGTAGTTAACCCTAGAGGTATACAGGTGTTTGTAAAAGCATAAAAAGGAGTCTAGGATATTCCCTGGGTTGTCACTGATGGGGCCTTGAGCAGTAAAGAAACGTTTGATGGAAATGGGAGAGTGGTCAGGTCTAGTCAGATATGCCAAGAGACGTCCGGCTTTATTACCATGTTCAAACGATTTTTGTGTGGCATGCAACATGTTTTTTTGCGGGAGATCTAACAGACAGAGTTAATACTCCCTACGGCTCTGTAACCATGCCTCCCTCATGTCGGAGGCAGGGTTAGAGGCATAAGCAGACTCAGCACTAGGGATGAGCCGAACACCCCCGCGTTCGGTTCGCACCAGAACCGTCGAACAGTCCGATCGTACGCACTAACATTTAGAACCCCATTGAAGTCTATGGGACTCGAACGTTCGAATTCAAAAACGATCATTTTAAAGACCAATATTCAAGTTATTGTTGGAAAATATCTTTCAGAACCCGGGTCTTGCCCCAGGGAACATGTATCAATGGAAAAAAGTCTTAAAAACGGTCGTTTTTTTCAGGAGTCCCTGGGGCAAGACCTGGGTTCTGAAAGACGTTTTCCAACAATAACTTGAATATTGGTCTTTAAAATGATCGTTTTTGAAAATCGTTTTTGTAGTATCAATGGAAAAAAAGTTTTAAAAATGGTAGTTTCGTTTCACTCGAATTTGCCGTGAACGATCGTTTTGTTTGAAATTCGACGAACGATCGAACGGACGATGTTCGAGTCGAACATACGTTCGTTTCAAACGCGAACCTCATCCCTACTCAGCACGTACCATAACAGTCTCAAGTTCCTCTGTAAGCATCCAGTTATTTTTGCGCAAGACCCCTGTGATGGACATGAAAATGCCCCTCAGAGTTGTCTTAAATGCGTCCCATTCAGTGGAGGGGTCTACTTTTCCCAGATTATCCCTCCAATAGTTTGTGATGCCTGTCCTGCATTCTCCCTGCACTACCTCGTCCACCAACCAGTATGAATTCAGGCACCAAATAGCAGGTCCTGAACCTTGGAGGAGGTCCACTGAGAGAGGGGCATGATCAGAAACCCCTCTAGGCAGATATGAAACTGCAGAGACAACAGGGAGGGTCTCAGCTGGAGCAAACGCCATACTGTATCTAGTCTGGACATGGTGTGGAAAGAATCCGTTCATGGCCTTATGCTGCGTACACACGATCACTTTATGTGATGAAAAAAAGACGTTTTCTGTGAAGTAAAAAAATGACGTTTTTGAAACTTCACCTTTCGAAGATGATGTTGCCTACACACCATCGTTTTTTCACAAAAAGCGAGGTTACGTTCACCACTCTTTTCCATTGAAGCTCGCTCCATAACTAGCTTCTGGGCATGCGCGGGTTGAAAAACGTTGTTTTAAACGACGGTTTTTGCTACACACGTTGACTTTTTGTGAAACAAAAAACAACGTTTTGAAAAACGACACATAAAATTGAAGCATGCTTCAATTTTTTTTTGTTGTTTTTTACAAGACATAAAACAAAGTTTTTCCCTACACACGGTCAATGAAATTGATGTTTTTAAAAACGTAATTTTTTTTCATCACATAAAGTGATCGTGTGTACGCGGCATTACACCTTTGTAAGGCCATGAACCTGTGCCCAGTCTAGAAAAGAGGGAGAGAGTCTACCTCGACCACCCAGGTGGTCCATAGTTGGATCTAATATAGCATTAAAGTCCCCTACATAAAGTAAGGGGCCAGGGGGTCTAGTCAGCAGCTGAAGTAAGAACAATAAACCGCCCATCAGGGTTGGTTTTAACTTGTACCGTCTCAGCCGGGAGAGATTTGGCTAGAAGGATGGAAGCCCCCCTGGAGTAATTAGTATGAGTGGCATGATAGAAGTTAGACAACCACGGGCATTTTAGGGCCCTTGTTTTAGAGCCTGTAAGGTGAGTCTCTTGAAGGCAGATGATGTGAGGGTGACATTTTTTTAATACTGAAAAGACCAGGGATCTCTTCTGGGGTGCATTCAGACCTTTAGTATTCCAGGAGACTATCCCGTAGGGGCTTTGCCATTGTAAAACATACAGTAGTAAATAAGCACAAAGTAACATGCATACAAGAATATAAATGACCAGACACCTAAAGCACATACGTGCACATGAGTAAAAAAAAAAAAAAAAAAGTGCATGGATCTGTCATCAGGGCATCATGAGCCAGCAATGAAATAATAAAAAAAACATTAAGTCTGCCATAGGCAGCAACCTGAGAAAAAAATATAGGAGTCAAAAAGTGCAAAAAGGAACATAGAAAAAAGAGAAAAAAACACCAACAAAGTCCCAGAAAGTCTAGATACAATCCCTTGCCCCCTCCCCGCTGGGCCAACCCCAACATAGCGAGCCTTGGATCCTTGAGCTGTAAAACGAAAAACGCCCTCCTTAAAATGAGGGAGAGCTGTACCGTGGCCTCGCCACTAACTGGTATGGGTGCTGTAGTGGAATCCAGAGTGACTTTCGAGCAGCATTGTAGGGGTGAAAAGCATCACAGTCCAACAGCGGATGCCATAGATTTCAGAGTAAACAACCGGCAGAAGTTGTAGGGGGATAGGCCTGTTAATAAGGAGGAAGTTCAGTCTATTAGGATTAAAGATGACAGTGTAATAGGCCTATTGCAGGGAGGCGTGTACCATACCTTCATGAAAATTCGGATCAGACAGTGCAGTCAAGGCAAATGAGTTCTCCAAAATGGAAGGATGGACATATCCATAATAAGTTCAAGGCAAACATAGATGAGAATGCAGGGGCCTAGGACCACAGATATTAGGCAGCCCTGTGCCTAGGAAAAACTCTGTATTGATCATTGAGCCAGGCCATAGCCTCCTTGGGGTTGTTGTAGAAGTGCGCTTTACCCTCATAAATGATGCGCAGCTTGGCGGGAAAAAGCATGGTGTAGGAGAGGCCCTCCATACGCAGGCGGGTCTTTACTGCCGCAGAGGAGGTGCGTTGTCGCTGGACATCTGCTGAAAAATCCAGGTACACTGAGATGGTGTTGCCATTGTATTTAAGTGGACCCTTCTCCCGGGCCAGGCACAGAATAGCAACTTTGTCTTGGAAGTTGAGGATCCTTGCTATAATGGATCGTGGGGTGCAACAGAAGGTGGGGGACACGGGCAGTGCGATGGGCACGCTCAATGACATGTGAAAAGGATGGTGCGTCAGTCCCAAAAACGTCCCATAGCCAAATATATAAGAATTTTCCCGGATGGAAGCCCTCCGCCCTTTCAGAGAAACCAACGAAGCGAAGGTTGTTTCTCCTCGAATGATTTTCCAAATTGTCCATTTCCCCTGTTAGGTCCCTCACTGTATGAATGAATGAATGAATGAATGAATGAAAACTTATATAGCGCACCACATGCGAACTAAATCGCCTCTGGGCGCTTGTTGTTCCTGTCTCTTTTGGTATCAAAAGAGGTGAATTTGAATGTTTCTCCTGAATGCTATGTGGTTCTCCTCCAACAGAATGCTGGTTGGCAAAGCGTTCCATAGTCTGGGACCTTGGACCGCGAATCTTCTATCTCCTTTGGACTTGTAGTTGGTTTTCGGTATCTGGAGCAGGTTTTGATTGGTGGATCGCACAACGCGATTGGGATTATGAGCTTTTATTTTGTTCGCATAGATAATGGGGAGCATTCCCATTGATACATCTATGCGTTAGACAGAGTGCTTTAAAAGTGATTCGGTCTTTTACTGGCAACCAATGAAGGGATCTCAGTGAAGATGAGATTGATTCCCAGGGTTTGTAACAGCTAATAGGTGGACAACATCCTCAAGGGAGCTGATACGTTCTTCAGCCTCCCCAGCTCTGTCCCTTAAATTTTGCACATCTTGCTTCAGGAGAGAAAAGTCCATGCGGACTGATGCAATCTGTGCAGTGAGAGAGGCCTTGCAGTTATGTATAGCATGCATGATGGTGGCCAGGGTGGGCTCAGCAGGAGAGGAATAAGGGCCTGAGCCATCCTCACTGTCTATGGGGCAGTCCTGAGACTGCAGGGGGTCTGGCTGTGCACAGTGGGGAGCAGGGGCAGATTCAGTCACCAGAGCCTGTGATTTATTGTGAGGAGTGGAGATGGGTGGCTGCAGCCTCATGACATGCTGCTCTGCCTGTGTCTTGGAGCCATCTTGCCATCTGAATCGGGCCTGCTTTTCAGACGCAAGTGGCTCGTATTTCACCATGGAGGCCAGCCTGGAATGTCTCCACTACCGTGGGGAGTATTGCACCCCATGCTGAGACAAGTATACAAGTGTCTGGTCCAAGAAAAGAACACCACAGTTTAAGTAGTAGGAAAAATATAATGCTTGGACTGATGTGAGAAGGTACTACAACCTGAAGAGATGGCATGTCTACAAGCTTCAGTCAAGCTCAAGTGGGAGCAACCAGGCTCCTTTGTTGTCCTTGAAGCTGACTGTCAAGGAAAGTAACAAGAGTGGAGGTAATCCCAGAAGTGATATTGTCTAGGGCTTTACTGCAAACCACAGGAAGTTTTCAGTCAGTGCCTGCAATATTCCTGCCTTACCAGTGAAATTGTGTGCTCGAATGTGGCTAGGACAGCCACGTGAATCCAGCCACCCCGTCTCACCATCTGATATTAACTTCCTATTTACCCTGAAGATAGGGAGAATACAGTTTTTATCACCATAGTAGGGTGCTTTGAGTTTAACAGGATGCCTCAAGTTCTGTCTGGCGCTCCAGCAATGTTCCAGCAACAGAGGGAGAAGACAGTAGGGGACATAAACCTGATCAAGTGTTGGTGTATCCAAACGATATCAATGTCTTCGAGCTCTCAAAGAGCAAAAAGAGTGTCGGGAGTAGGACCTGAAGAGGCTTTATGATAAGGGGTTGAAGCTGTCCCTGGTAAAATGTCAGTTTTACTAGCCTTCGGGTTAATTACCTCGGCCATGTGGTCTCTGATGAAGGAGTGGCTATTGTCCCACCGAAGTTGGAAGCTTTCAGGCCCAGAAAGCCTCAGGGTCAATCCAAGACCAGTGTGAGCAAGTTTTCCAGCAGTTGAAGTGGAGCTTAATGACTTTCTATGCATAAATAAACCATGAATGTGTAACCTGACAGACTATGGTGAGGTGGGTCAAAAGGAAACCAAAAAGCCATTCACCAAACCAGTGTGAAGAAGAGTTGAGCCTTCTTAGAACAAAATCCCCCCAAAATACCAGGGTCATTACTCATTTTAGGATTGTAGGTATAAAATAATTTACGCCTCTTGGCAAAACAGTACATCCTGAACCTTTGGTTCATAACAGAATCATTTGGCTATCTCAGACTTGTCATTGATCATTAGTGCAGTGAATGTAAACTATGCAAAGTATAACTAGTTATTGTTGCGTAAGCTAAAGGAGTCTTGAAATATTAGGCCATATCTGTGCAATCAACAAGCGGCTCTGGATGCAGCTGTCCAACGAGCATAACATAATGATTTGCATGCCTCCCCTCACTACCCTAAAATGAGGAATAATATCTAAGCCCCATTTTTTGGGATGTGTAATGGAATGAAACCTTTTTTTATAAGAAGGCTCAACATTAAATGGAGTATTTACTGAAAAGCCGTGTGGAGGATTTTATAAAAAGGGAACTGAAGGTATACTGTATCACTGTGATATTGTAGGGATATTGATGGACAGAATGTTGCTTGTACTGAAATTGATGATTGCCGGTTGCCTGCATCCTGTACTTTTTTTTTTTTCTCCGTAAACAATACTGATTGTCTACCACATTCCTAGAAAGTTTCTGAAAATTGTGCAAATTTGCTTTATTCAGCTTCACTACACTTAAAGCTCAAGTCCAAGCTCTGGACTTCCCACAGAAGACCCCCTCCACTTATTGTGACCCTCTTACCCACTCTGTCTTTAGGCCTGTTATTTAAGCCGGCCTCTCACAATACCGTCCCCTCTGTCTGCTCTACAGCGTTTGTGTGTCTGAAACCTGATCTGTGACTTAACCTGTGAAAGACCCTGGCTTACCTGTGACTATTCCGCCTGCACCTGATCCTTGGCCTGTTCTGACTACCCTTCTGTCTGCACCTCTGTACCTGGCCGACCGCCTGATAACCGACCCGGCCTGTCTGACCCTCCACTCTGCTGAACGGTTCCTGTCTGTTCCTAGTTCCAATGCAGTCTGCTAAACGGTTCCAGTCTGTTCCTAGTTCCAGTCCAGTCTGTTCCTAGTTCCAGTCCAGTCTGCTGAACGGTTCCAGTCTGTTCCTAGTTCCAGTCCAGTCTGCTGAACGGTTCCAGTCTGTTCCTAGTTCCAGTCCAGTCTGCTAAACGGTTCCAGTCTGTTCCTAGTTCCAGTCCAGTCTGCTAAACTGTTCCAGTCTGTTCCTAGTTCCAGTCCAGTCTGCTAAACGGTTCCAGTCTGTTCCTAGTTCCAGTCCAGTCTGCTGAATGATTCCTGTCTATCCTGGTTCCAGTCCAAACTGTTCCAGTCTGCTGAATTGAGCCTGTTTATTCATGGTTCCGGTCCAGTGATGCAGCTCCTGTCTGCCTAATTTGTCAGCTGCTTCATCTTCCCAGTTCCTGAGGCGTTCCTAAACGTTCGGATTACCTCTACCTCTGTTGATCCTGCCAGGCACCACTCCTCACTCCTGTGCCTCCTGTTACTTTACCAGGGGCCAAGAGTAGGAGCCGTAAGGGAGGCCCCCCTCTGCTATATCGGGCTCACCACCATCAGGTACGTGACAGATGCTGTGAGTTTGCTTTTTTGGGGGACATGCCCATCACATCCTGCACTCACAGTATGTCTTCAGTCTATCATGTTGAAAGACACTGGGGTTGGTTTACTAAAACTGAAGTGTGCAAAATCTGGTGCAGTTCTGCATAGAAACCAATCGGCTTCCATTTTTTTTTCCAAACCTTAATTGAACAAGCTGAAGTTAGGAGCTGATTGGCTTACCATGTACAACTGCACTAGATTTTGCACTCTCCAGTTTTAGTAAATCAACCCCACTGTGTATCATTCAACACAGAAGACTAAGTACATCTTGTGGCAGAAAAGAGATACTGTGGGTGACGGCGCTGGAGAGAACAAAGAAAAAACAAAATTGACAACCTCAATATATAACTGTAGCTATCAGAATAAACAGTCACACTCCAGGAGGACCCAGAGGTCCGTAATGCAGAGCATTCAAACATGAAGAGTGATCTACTCAGACGTTGTCAATTAAGGGGTGTGGGGGTGATGGGGCAGGGGAGGGTAGAAAGGAGAGATTGTGTGTTTAACAAAAGACGGGCAATTGTACAGACACCTTAGCAGAATTCCCAACTATTTTGGTAGATGTTGACTGGTCATGTCATGCTTGTCCCAGTATGTAGGGGAGCATTTAAAATCAGTGTCGTAAAACCATATTTTCTGGAAGCATTCTTCCCTCTGAGTTGGGCATTAACCACTTTCTACCCATAGGACGTTGTATGACGTCCTTGGGTTTCAGTGGTAATCAAAATTTTTAGTGGTGTCGACATTTTTAGCTGGCGATTTCCTTTACAATAGAAGTGAGTCTATTGGCTATATCAGGTGCTGAAAGAAGCCCCCCGCTGATGTCTCCTTTCCTGGGCTCGCCTGTCCCATCTGGGAGCTGGGGACCTTTCTGCCCAGCGGCATCTAGTGCACACAGAGAGAGAGGAACAGATGTTGTTCCTCCCTCTCTGTGAAATCGTAAACTTGAAGCGATGAGGATTTGGCCACTTCTGGTTTGCTGCTTAAACGCCATTACTGGCTTATACAAGCATTGGTCAAACTGATCTTTGTTAGACCCCTGTCACAGCCCATGCTATCACAAGGGGTATTGTTCTTCTCTTGTGATATCAATTAAGTTAATAAAAAAATTGTCATTGTTAAAAAGTACATTTAAATAAAATATTAAAATTAAAACAAGAAAATTAAAGCTCCCCATCCCCTTGTGCTCATGCGCAAAATTGAACATGCACATAGGTCCTAACCCACATATGTGAGGTATCACCACAAACGTCAGAGTGAGAGCAATAACTATAGCACCAGACCTTCTGTATAACAATAAACTGGTAACCTGTAAACATGTTTAAAACATTGCCTATGCAAAATTAAATGTTTCCTGCTTTGTCACTATTCCACGGCATCCACAATTTTAAAGCATGACGGGTTTGGCATCTATATACTTGGCGTGACATCATCTTCTATCATGTCTTCATATCATCTCTGTGTGCACTAAAATTCATTAAAGTATATTTTCCCCAACAATTTGAGATAAAAAAAAAAACACCCATCATTTTATTCTTTAGTGCCTCTGCTTAAAGGGGAGTTCCAGCCAAATATAATGTTTATTAAAAGTCAGCAGCTACAAAAAGTGTAGCTGCTGGCTTTTAATAAACATTCACTTACCTTTTCCACGTTCCAGCGACGCGCCGGCCGGGGGCTCCGCTCCTCTCCCCCCCTCCCTGGCCACCTTCTTCATTCTCACTGTGGGCACCCAGGCTTCACGGCCGGGCACCAACTGCGCATGTGCAAACGGCACTGCCCACCGCTGATTGGACAGGCGATCGCATGGGACCTGTCATGTGTCCCATGCGATTGCCTACAGGGAGGGGCTGCTGTAGGCGATTAAGCTTAATCGCCTAACCAGCCCCTCGGCGGAAGCAGGAAGTGGGACAGGAAGTCCCACTCCCCCCCCCCCCCAAAAAAAATGACATGCCAAATGTGCCATGTATGGGGGTGAGGAGTGGATTAAGCGGAAGTTCCATTTTTGGGTGGAACTCCGCTTTTAAAATACATAATGTTTGTGGGTTCTAATTAATTTAGCAAAAATTCTACCAAAACAAAATCATGATTTTTACATGTATGAGAGAAATGTCAGAAGAACTGGCCTGGATGGCAAGTCTTTAACCACTTAACGACTGCCCACTGTATATGTACGTCGGTTTTTTTAAAGATGGATATCTCGATAACGGCAGCAGCTGCTGCCACAACCGAGATATCCATCTTTTCAGTGAGCGGTCCTGTAAACGATAACAGCGGCCTCTGCAGCAGATTCACCGCGAGATCGCCGTTATCGGTGGTGATCGGGTCCTGTGTCTTGCTGTGTGGGGATGCGAGTGAGGGCAAGATGGCCCCCACCCGTCCCCATAGCATTGCTGGGCGGAAGTGACGTCAAAACGTCAGTCCCACCCATGCGTCTTAAAGAGACATTTTTTTGTTGTCATTTGAAAAAATGACAATTTCCTTTTTTTTTTGCATTGCTTTTTGATCCCAGATCTCATTTTTAAGAGGACCTGTCATGCTTTTTTCTATTACAAGGGATGTTTACATTCCTTGTAATAGGAACAAAAGTGATATATTTTTTTTTTATATATCAGTGTAAAAAATTATAAAATAAATAAAAATAAATAAGAAAACACAAAATGTTTTTTTTTAAAAGCGCCCCGTCCCGACGAGCTTGCGTGCAGAAGCACAGGCATACGTGAGTAGCGCCCGCATATGAAAACGGTGTTCAAACCACACAAGTGAGGTATTGCCACGATCTTTAGAGCGATAGCAATAATTCTAGCCCTAGACCTCCTCTGTACCTCAAAAAAATGCAACCTGCACCTACATTACTTTTAGACCCCCACCATGGGTCTCACGCTACTCTGTCCAAGGGGGATCTAGATGCTGGCCTAGAACTGATGTATGAAAAACTGGCATCTAAATTTCAGTCTAAACTGAACAGAACTTCCCATACGCTCTCACAGGAGATCGAAACAAAACATGACGAATTGGCCCTGGCATATGGGGATCTCAGTAGGGAGTATGAGGCACTTATGGAGGCCTTTTCCCAGATGCAATCCCAAATAGAAGACCTGGACAACAGGAACAGACGCAATAACTTGCGTTTGCGTGGTATCCCTGAATCGGAGACTGATCTAATCCCCACGGTCATTCGCATTTTTAAGTCTTTTCTCACTACTTGTGATCGCATACATAGGGCCCTCAGACCGAAACCTCCGGCTGATAAACCCCCTAGGGATGTGGTCTTATGTATGAAGGACTTTCTCATTAAGGAGGATGTCCTTCGGGCTGCTCGGAACCAACAACGCATCGTGCTTTGGACAGACGCCGAGGCATGAAGGACGTCACCGCGGTTCTCCAATCCGCACGTATTGGATACAAGTGGGGCTTTCCATTTCGGCTGGTGATCCCTCATAACGGCTCGACCTATACAGCAACCTCACTTGTGGAAGGCCAGGAAATTCTGGTGAAACTGGGGCTCCTAGATCCGGGTGCTATTCGCCGACCTCCCTCAACTCCCAGACCTGTCCCAATTTGGAACACTCCACCACCTCGGAGGGACAGATCCGCTATGGAGCTGGGGATAGGAATAATGGCCAACCCTGAGGCCTTTCCTAAGTTTTATTTTTGCTTCTCTGTTACCCAGATAACGGCTGCCCTCCTCGAGAGAACTACCATCTGCAGCAAATTCTCTGGAACTGTTCCCTTGGAGCTGTCCCATGTTCTCCCCACCCAGTGTCAAGCTTCTGAAGAGAAAGGATTTTTGGCTTAGTCTTTTTTTTTCTTTCCTCCTTTCCCTTTGGTTTTCTTGGGAGCCTTGCTGGGTTCGAGACCTAGTTGTCTCGTGTTGTGATTTTCTTGAAATCAGGTGTTATTGCTCTAGTTACCTGATTACCTGATCCAATTTTTCTGTCAGATATGCTGACTCAATTTCCCAAGGCGTCTTCCAGGACAGCCCTTGAGAGATGGAGCTCCTCCCCGGACAGGAAACACATCACCACCAGCTCTTTAAAAGGCGGTCCCTCAGGCATCTGGTCAGTTTTATGTGTTTCCTCAGTCGGAGGAGACATGTCACTGAAGGAACCGTCTTTTAAAGGGGGAGATGGACCCAGGAGAGTGTCCATCACGCAAGGGCTGTGCAGCTGGTGTTCCCCTCTTACCTCTAAAACCTCTCCGTGGCCACGGGTTCCCTCCGCATGAGGTCTGGAGTTCCCCGTTCCCCCTTCTCTCCGGAGCCCGGCGAGGGAGTGGGCAGCGTTGACAAGCATGGCGGCAGCGTCGGTGGCCGGAGATCTTTCTCTTCGCGGCAGACGCTGGGACCCGGAGGACGCCGGGCGTCACCTCCGGCGAGATGCGCGTCATCGCTGTGCGCCGGAAACACTGGTTCCGGTTTTCGGCGCAGAGACTGGGGGAAGGCCGAGGCGGCGTTTTCAAAGGCGAAAGCATGGGCTGTGGATCGCCTACGAATGGAGCACCATGGAAGCATCCCAGGCTTCAGAGGAGTCTAACGCCGCTTCATCACAGGTAGGCTGGCCTGGCCAGAGCCTTTTTTTCCTGTGTCTATTTTTCACCTGCTAGAAGGGGGAGTTAGGAGTTCAGGGAACTTCCTAGAGCTCCGTGGGCACCTTAGGATGGGGGAGACTTGCTGCATAGGCACTAAAAGCTCTCTATATATCTTTTTTGTTCTATAGAGGGCCCAGAAAAACTTAGCACAAGGTCCACTTCCAGTGACAATATAAAGTGCCCTACGTGTAATGCTAAGCTGTCATCTACTTACACTGAATCCCTATGTGCCCCTTGCACTACAGCGGTAGTAAACAGGAGGGATTCCCCTCTTACCAAAATTTGTTTTAGAGATGCAGTCTACCTTTCAGTCCTTCAGGAAACTTATAGCAGATATGCAATTTCCTTTAACGGTTAGACAACCATAGGTACCCACCTCTCCTACTCCAGTAGCATCAGGATTAGGTGAACCTGTGGAGAAGGAGATTTCCCTTAGAAATTCTGACCCGGATTCCTCCCAGTCAGATTCTGGGCAGGAGAAAGGTCAGGATGACTCCTGCGCACCCACCCTATTCAATCTCTCCCAAGAGGAAGTAGACGAATGGGTAGGGGATATTCAAAACTCACTCTCATGTCATGATAAAATGTATCAGGATTTAAGAAATGGAAACCTAAAATTATTCCCAGTACATAAACTGATGTCAGATTCGGTACGCAGGGAATGGGCAGAACCTGACTGAAGAATTGAAAAGGTTTCCTTTTGATAAGGACCACAGTACAAGTTTGCAACTAGCTCCAAAGCTGGATACCCCGCTAGCGAAGGTGTCAAAACACTCAGACTTAGTCTTGGATGGCATGGGACACTTAGCGGATCTGGTGGATATAAAAGGGGGATGTTATCCTCAAAGGATCCTGGGACACAGCTATGGCCAACCTTAAACTAGCCCTAGCAATGACGTGTGTAGCCTGTAATTTTGAATTCTGGCTTAAACAATTAAAGGGACACCTGACGGCAGGTACCAATAGAGTAGAGTTGCTGAAATCCTTTCCCATGCTTTTTAAAGCAGTAGGATTTGTCACAGGTGCCTAAATGGAATCTGTAAAACTTTCAGCCAGGGCAGCTTCGCTATTGGTTGCAGCCAGGAGGACTCTTTGGCTCAAACATGGCCGGGCGATACCGCCTCTAAATTACGCTTATGTAGCATTTATTTTTTCAGGTCAATTCTTGTTTGGCACCCCGCTAGATGAAGCGTTAGAACGCACAGGTGATAAAAAAGACTTTTCCTAAAAGAAAAAGTCATTTCCCAGGACGTTTTTTCATCCTTTTAAGGGACAAAAGAAAGCGGAATAAGGGAAGCCAAACAACCCCTGGGCGGCACAAGGAGGCAAACAAAAGGCAATAGTGCTCTTTAACCCTCCTGACAAAAATCCCAAGCCGCAGTGATGCCAGCATCCAGGTGGGAGGAAGGCTGAGGGGAAGGCCAAGGTTTTTTCTCGCACACTTTTCTGGTGCAGAAGCCATCAGGCAAATATTGCCTGATCTTCAATCTACTCTAAAAAGATTGTTTCATGGCTAGAATAGATCTGATGGATGCCTACCTTCACATCCCTATCAGGAGCCCCAAAAATTCCTCCACATAGCCATTAAGGGGGGGAAAAGGGTCTACCACTTTCAGAGTCAAGCGCTCCCCTTAGGCCTCTCTTCATATCCGAGGTTCTTTACCAAGACCCTAGCAGAAACGCTGGCTCTATTAAGACTCCAAGCCATAACAGTTATCCCTACTTGGATAACTTCCTGTTCCTGGCATCAACAGGCCCTCTGGTGGTGGAGAAACCAAAGCGACCAAAGTCTGCTATGGAACCCCCCGACTACGTGCATCCTAACTACGGACGCCAGCAACCGGGGGTGAGGAGCCCATCTGAATGGACAGTGGGTACAGGGCACTGGGAGTCGCCTAGAGAGGAAATGCTCGTCCAATTACAGAGAGTTAAAGGTCATAGCCAAAGAAATCTCAGCATTCCAAAGTCAGCTCAGACACCAATATCTACAGGTCAGATAACACAACCTCTGTAGCATACCTAAACAAACAGGAATTAGGAATGCCACCCTGATGTGCATAGCACAAGAAGTTTGTTTAGGCAGAGAAAAAATCTGGAGTCGCTATCAGCAATCCATCGCAAGGGATCAACCAGTGGCAGTCAATACCCTCCAGAACGCATGGACGTTCACTCTGGCTTATGCCTTCCCGCCTCTACATCTCTTACCGAGAGTCCTCTCCAAGTTTAGGACAGAAAAGACTTCTCTTATCCTGGTAGCAACTTTTTGACCAAAAAAAAAAAAAAAAAAAAGCGTGGTTTTCACTTCTGCTATCTCTAGTGGATCGACCACCTTGGATGTTACTGTACAGTCAGGACCTGCTATCCCAAGGTCCAGTACGGCACTCCAATCCAGCCATGCTAAAACTAGCGGCCTGGTATCTGGAATAGACGTCCTGAAATCCAAGGGTCTATCGGCCAGAGTGATTGAAACTCTGTTACAAAGTCGCAAACCAAATACCAGCGCAATTTACCTGAAACTCTGGAAGAAATTTAATTTCTGGCTAATAGAAAATGGCAAAAGAGAATACGATTCTCCACCAATATTGGAGTTTTCTACAAGAGGCATTGACAAGAGTTATCTTTAAGCACGCTTAAAGCGCAAATTGTTGCCCTACCTGTCTATATACAGCACTCCTTACAGTAGGGCCTGCTTATTAATTGCAATGCAAAGCAGTTGTTTACCAACGCCCGGCTCCATGCTGTAAATTTCCGGCATGGGACCTGTCTATTATGTTGGATGCAGTCATTAGGGATCCTTTTTGAGCCAATTTCAGAGGCATCCTTAAAACTGATTATTTTTAAATATAGTCTTTCTAGCCGCCATGACTTCTGCTCGCAGAGTCAGCGAACTCCTAGCTCTGTCATTCAGAGAACCATATGCAAATACTAGAGGATAGAATTATATTAAAAGACTGACCAGTCATTTATCCCTAAAGTTACTGTTTTCTTTCAAGAATCAGAACTTCATACTTCCTTGTTTTTGCAATAAACCTGCAAATAGCAAAGAGAAACTACACTGGCTAGACGTCAGAAGAGGTCTCCTTCCTATCTGGAAGCGACTAAAAATTTAGAAAATCAGAAGGGAAAGCAGGCTTCAAAAGAAACAAGAGCCAGGTGGATAAGGTGGCCATCTTGGAAGGGTACAAAAACGTTGCGCTTGGACCCTCCACAAGGCTTGAAAACACAAAGAGCCGGTGTTACCTCGGAGCAGGTATGTAAGGACACCACGTGGTCAAGCATGTCCACGTTCATTCGACACGATCGATTGGACGTCTTAAAGTGATCAAGATCAAACCTTTGGGAGGAAAGTCCTCCAAGCAATAGTCCCACCCTAAACTGGGGAGTGCTTGCTCATCCTCTCAAGGGCTGTCCTGGAAGACGCCTTGGGAAAATCAGAGTTAGTCTTACCGGAAACTCTGTTTCCAGGAGTCTTCCAGGACAGCACGTTCCCGCCCTATTTTTTTGAGGTAGGTATATATACATGGATAATATAAGTTGTTTGTATGTATGTTAATAACTGTTTTTCAGCTCCGTCCTTCGGTTCTTGGATTAAAACTGACCAGATGCCTGAGGGACCGCCTTTTAAAGAGCTGGTGGTGATGTGTTTCCTGTCCGGGGAGGAGCTCCATCTCTCAAGGGCTGTCCTGGAAGACTCCTGGAAACAGAGTTTCCGGTAAGACTAACTCTGATTTTTTGCATGTGATCTTTTTTTTTCTTTTTTCCTATGTCTTTTTTTGGTTTAACAAATTTTCTTGCAGGTCAGTTGCTCTCCTGTCTGATGATGCAGATTTTTCAGATGGACTGTGATATTGTGCTATTATATTTTGCATGTGTCATATCTTTTCCCTTGCAATATGATTATACGGTATGGCAGGGGATGGCAGCGCCCCCTGCTGTTTTTTTTGAAGAGCTTCAATCTGTGATTTTCTTTTATTTCTTCCAGCTTTTGATATCTATTGTCCCAGTGATAGTCTTGCCTTTGATGCTTCATGCCAATAACGTGTATTTCCCATAATGTAAAGGGGTTTAACTCCCCTATTAAACGGCATAAAGCATTTGGTTTATATAAACAGCTAGGGGCCAAAATCCTCCTTATACAGGAGACACATTTTGCTGCGGCCTCTCATCCTAAATTTTTTCATAGACAATTCCCCCATGCCTATTATTCTTTGCACTCGTCTAAGAGTAGGGGTGCTGCCATTTTCTTACATGCCTCTTTCCCTGTGGACGTGAAACATGTTATTAAGAATGCAGATAGCCGTTATGTTATTATCAAGGGTACGGTGAGTAATAGAGAACTAACAATAGCTAGTATTTATGCCCCGAATGATGCCCCGGTTTCTTTTTTTACCACCTTTTTTTACCTTACTTGAAAAACACCGCTCTCCCCATATGATAGTAGGTGGGGACTTCAACATGGTGGCTAATGCCTCTCTGGACAGGTGCACTCTGGCAACCTCCACTAGGGCTTTTCCGAAATCTCTAGTTAAGTATCTGCTAGACCACCAACTGGTGGACTCCTGGAGGGCGCATAATGTTGGAGTTAGGGATTACACCTTTTATTCTCATCTGCATAACAGCTCGGCAAGTCTCGATTACATTTATGCCTCGCCAGTTATCCTGGCAAATTCTGTAACATCCTCTATCCACCCCTGTGTCTGGTGGGACCATCACGTGGTGTAATTTTCCACTAATTTCATTGGGTTGGCTCCCACCCCACAATCGTGGAGACTCGATGAGTCTCTCCTTTCGGATGCGGGGGTTGAGTCTGAAGTGGCTGAGGCAATCAAAGAGTACTTTAGCATTAATGATATTCCCGAAACCCCATCCTCTGTTGTCTGGACTGCCCATAAGGCCGTGATAAGAGGAAAGCTTATTGGTATTTCCTCTTCCAGAAATAAGGCCAGTAAACAGAAGATACTATCCCTTTCAGCAGACCTAGACCTCCTGTATAAGAGAGTGGAGTCCCTACATTTAGAAGTTACTAGGACAACAATTGAGCAGAAGCGTCTGGAACTGCACACTCTTGTTATCTGGTAAAGCCGAAAATTCACTTCGCTGGTCCAGAGCTAGGTTTCTGCTGCATGGTAACACGGCCTCGACCATGTTCGCGAGATGACTTAACCAATCTACACGCCCCCCTCATGTTTATAAGCTAGCTAATGGCGCAGGTTGTATCTCCTCACACCCACAAGAAGTCTTAGTACAATTTAAACAATTTTATTCCTCATTATTGTCTGCTAGGAACCCTGAACCCCCGATCCATACGGATGAATGGCTGCAGGCCCTCCCTATTCCCACCCTTTCCTCTACTCAACGAGAGAAGCTTTGCATGTGATTAAGTCATTGAAATCTGGCTCAGCTCCCGGCCCTGATGGCTTCTCGTCGATTTATTATAAAAAATTTGCTCTGCCTCTGGCTTCTAGATTACTCTGTCTTTTTAATGCGGTATTAAAAGTAGTGATGAGCGGAATACGCCATATTCGATTTCGCGAATATTTTGAAGAATATTCGCGAATATTCGTTAATATCGAATATTCGTGATATTTAAAAAAAAATTGCGAATTTTCGCCAATGCGAATTTTCGCTAATGCGAAATTTCGCGATTTTTTTTTTTTTTTTTTTTTATAAAATATCACGAATATTCGATATTTACGAATATTCGGTATATTTTATAAAAAAAAAAAAGCGAAATTTCACATATGCGGTCGCGAATATTCGTTAATATCGAATATTCGTGATATTTTATAAAAAAAAAAAAAATTGCGAATTTTCGCCAATGCGAATGCGAAATTCGCGAATGCGAAATTGATTGCGAATTTTTTGCGAAATTTATTGCGAAATTTGAAAAATACGAATATTCGAAATAGCGAATATTCGCCGCGATATTCGAGATATTCGCGAATACTCGAATATGCAATATTCGTAGCGAATATTCGCAATGCGAATATTCGTGAGCAACACTAATTAAAAGGTGATAGCTTTCCTGCAGAGATGTTGATGGTCAATATATCCCTTATCCCTAAACCCAATAAAAATCACACCCTTCCCCAAAATTATAGACCCATTTCGGTGAGATCAATAATGACTTGAAAATTTTCTCTAGGATCATGGCAGACAGGCTAGCCGGGGTAATTTCTTCTCTTATTTCGCCCTACCAGTCTGGGTTTATCCCCCATAGACTTATAACGGACAACATACGCTTAGCTGCAGATATAATTCAGGACCCTAATTTGTTCTCACGCAAATTGTTTCTACTAGGACTTGACATACACAAGGCCTTCGACAGTGTGTCTTGGAACTACCTGTCAGTCCTTTTACATTGTATTGGTTTTCAGGGTGAATTTTACCAGGCCTTTCAAGCCCTTTATAGGAACCCCACCACCCGCATTAAGATCCCGGGTTGCTGTTCAGACTTTTTTAGTCTGGGTAGAGGGACGAGGCAGGGGTGTCCCCTTTTCCCCTTAGTATTTGCATTGGCCTTGGAACCCCTAGATATTTTGAAAAACTCTGACATTAGGGGTTATGGGAAGGGATCTCAAGATTATAAGTTCTCCATGTATGCAGATGACGTCATAATGTTCATTACTGATCCTTTACTTACCCTACCGGTACTGTTACAAACTCTGTCTGACTTTGAGAGGGTCTCCGGTCTCTCGATTAATGTTTCTAAGTCGGTAGCTCTCCCAGTGGGATTTTCCCCCGAAGAGATAGGACATTTAAAAGAAAACTTCTCTTTTTCCTGGGTAGCTGACTCCCTGCCCTACCTTGGAATCAAATTGACCGGTGATGCTGGCAAACTCTTTTGTGCTAATTACCCCAGACTTTTGACACCTTTGAAACGCCTCATGAAGCTCTGGTCTGCTCTGCATGTCTCCTTTTTAGGCCGCATCACAGCTGTTAAAATGACGATCCTCCCTAAGCTTTTATTTATTTTCCGTTCCCTCCCGATTAGACTTTCCAAACAATATTTGACAGACTTTCAATCCCATGTGAACAGATTTGTTTGGCGTAATAGGCCCCCGAGGTTTGCCCGTAATGTATTGTATCGCCCTACGGCTGATGGTGGGTTGGGGGTTCCCCAGATCTGGCTCTATTATCTAGCCAGCAAATTTGCACAACAGGCTCAATGGAATATTCATAACTCCAGAGTGCCCTGGGTACGATTTGAACAAGATTCCATTGTTCCATTTCACCTTCCTGGCCGTCTTTGGTCCTCTAACCGCTCTTGGCCCGGTCTGGGTACTAAGAACACCATTGTTGCAGCAGGCCTGAAGCTATGGGTAGGTTACAAAGATAAGTTTTGTTTGGATTCTTCGACGCCACGCTGAGCCTCATTCTTGGGGAACCCTAGATTTCCCTTAGCTTTTGAACATCCTGACTCACTTAAGGTTTGGATAGACAAGGGACTGAAAGCTTGGAGACTTCTTAGTAGGTTCCACGTTTGCAACTTTCTCTCACTTACAATCGCTTCATCACTAGTGTTGCTCACGAATATTCGCATTGCGAATATTCGCTACGAGTATTGCATATTCGAGTATTCGCGAATAACTCGAATATTGCGGCGAATATTCGCTGTGGCGAATATTCGTATTTTTTCAAATTTATTTTTAAAACGGATCACATCCTAGTGATCTCCATCGACGTCTAAAAGCATTGCTGGTATGATTAGAGAGAGACCCTGGGCTGAGTAGCTGATGCGATTCTTTTATGTTGCCGAAAATTCGCATTGCGAATTTTCGGTAACATAAAAGAATCGCATCAGCTACTCGGCCCTTCTTTTGCATCAGAGCCAATCAGAATAACTTGAATATTCGGCAAAAGGAATATTGCGCCATATTCCTTTTGCCGAATATTCGAGTTATTCTGATTGGCTCTGATGCGCCCTTCTTTTGCATCAGATCCAATCAGAAAAACTTGAATATTCGGCAAAAGGAATATTGCGCGATATTCCTTTTGCCGAATATTCGAGTTATTCTGATTGGCTCTGATGCGCCCTTCTTTTGCATTAGAGCCAATCAGAATAACTCGAATATTCGGCAAAAGGAATATCGCGCGATTATCTTCTCCGCCCTTCTTTTGCATCAGAGCCAATCAGAATAACTTGAATATTCGGCAAAAGGAATATTGCGCGATATTCCTTTTACCGAATATTCAAGTTATTCTGATTGGCTCTGATGCAAAAGAAGGGCGGAGAAGATAATCGCGCAATAGGAATATTGTGCGATTATCTTCTCCGCCCTTCTTTTGCCCCCTTATTCTCCTTTCTTTTAAGTAGAGTTAGTGTAGAGTTAGTGTTTAGTGCATATTAGTTTAGTAATACAGGAGATGATCTCCGTTTATGAGAATTTCGCAATCATTTTCGCATTAGCGAAATTTCGCAAAATTTTTTTTGGATAAAATATTTGCGAATATTCTTCTATATATTCGCGCAATATCGCGAAATCGAATATGGCGTATTCCGCTCAATACTATTCATCACATCCCTCCCAATGAATTTTATCACTTCCTTCAAATAAGACACTTCTTCCAATCTCACTTCCCGGCTCCTGTGGCGGATTCGAACTCTCCTTTTGAAAAAATCTGCTACGCTTCACCCAGACAAAAGGGCCTCATCTCGGTTCTCTATAAGTTAATGGACTCAGTAAATGAGCCCTCCTCATTGAATTATAGAGATCAATGGCAGCACGAGATTTCGCCGGGAGATGGGGAACTTGACTGGGTGGAGAATTGGCAGAATATGCGAAAATGCACCAAAGCATTGTCGGCTAGGGAGACTGCTGTAAAACTTCTTATGAGGTGGTACTATACCCCTCTCCGTCTTAGTCAGATTTTCCCGCAGTCCTCCCCCTTGTGTTTCAGAGGCTGTCCACATCAGGGCTCATTGCTCCATATGTTTTGGGATTGTGAGAAGCTTCAGCCTACATGGCGGGCAGTCCTGGAACTGGTAAACAAGTTGGCCGGAGAGCACATCTTTTTGACCTTTAGGCATTGCCTCCTTTTTCAGGCCCATCCTGATGTCCATACCCCTCTTATGAAACTGATTCACTCTATCTGTGTGGCTATGCAGTGGGCTATAGCTTTGCATTGTTTGGAATCAGGGGTCTGTCCCCTTCCCCCCAATAGTAAAGACGGTAGATCAGATTATGTTATCTGAAAAAATTAATCACACGCTGCAAGACTCTCTTCCAAAATATGATGCACAATGGACCCCATGGTTCATAAATAGACTTCAAGATTAACTGACCTTGTGTTTACTGAGCTACTATATTTTATTCTTTTTGCCCGTTTCTTCCCTCTTTATTTTACCTTTGTCTTTTTTCTCTTTTGTGTACATTGTTTTATAATTTTCAGTTTGGATTGCCTTGATTCTTGCCCTATGTTGTTTCCCAAGGCCCTGGGACACATCTTCAGTGGCTATCTTTAGTCTAGATAACCTTGACGCTAGAGCACTATGGTTGTTAAATGTGGATACCTCTGTTTGTACTCTGACCAGTGTTTTGATTTTGCCTCATGTCAATGGTGATCCTTAGAATGTTCTCTGTTTACTTATAACCTCAATAAAGCGTTTGAAAAAAAAAAAATGCAACCTATAGAATTTTTTAAACGTCGCCTATCGAGATTTTTAAGGGTAAAAGTTTGACGCCATGCCACGAGCGGGCACAATTTTTAAGTTCAATCTTTTTTATTAAGATTTCACAAGTTACAAAGAAATAACACAATGTGGATATCACATAGCATGTATCGACAAAGAATTATCAACCATCATCACAATACGAAGTAGTATAGCCCTAACCGTGGTTGTAGAGTGCAGAAAACAACATGAAAGGGTATGTAGTCATACAGTTCACTCCATGGAGCATTGTTAGTAGGTAATAGCCTATCGTATACCATACTGTGAAACAATGATATCATTTGCTAGTGAAAATACTACCGGTCTAGGTAAAAAGGAATAAAAGTAGACAGGAATTAAACGGAAAAAAAAGAACTACATAAACAAATAATAATAAAACATAAAAAAATAAGAAAACCAAGAAAACAAAGGAGCCAAAATTGAGTTAAATGGTCATGTGCTATTGATGGGAGTAATCAGAGCTTGTTACAATTAGACCCCAGAGTGGTACCACTTAATCCAGGGATCCCAATGTTTGTCGACATTAGATCTGCCTCCAGTACTCAAGGCAAACAGTCGCTCATAAGTGCCATGAGTGTGGACTATTTGTATTGTTTCGGCCAGACCTGGAGGAGTCACGCTCCCCCAGTGCCTGACCAAGGACAGCCTAGCTGCCATTAGCATGTGGGACAACAAGGGTCTCAGATGGTGTGGTACTAGATCTATTCCCAAGGATAATAGCGCCATTCCCGGGGATGGGGACATAGGGGTACCCAACACTTGATCAATCCATTTAAATACAGATTCCCAGTAGTGGAGAATCCCAGGGCACGTCCACAGTAGATGATACAGTGTGCCAGTATTCCCGCACATCCTCCAACACATGGAGGAACCGCCAGGGGCAAAATGGGAGATGCGATAGGGGGTAAGGTACCAACGTAAGAGGAGCTTTTGAAACAGTTCCCATAGGTTGGCGCTTCTAGTGGAAGCGTATGTGTCCCTAAGTGCCCTCTGCCACTGTTCCTCCGGGTATACCCTACCAAAATCCTTCTCCCACGCACGCATAGAGAGCGTCTTCTGGAATGCACATTTGTTTTGTAGAAGGGAATAGAACAGCGAAATACCTTTAATGTTGTGGGATTTGGAAAATAAGTACTGGGGGATTTGCCATGGAAGTTGGATGGAAGCTCCAGTGAATCCCCTCAGAAAATGGCAAATTTGCAAATATCTGTATTGCTCCTTTGCAGGGAGAGATAGCTCCAGCTGCAAAGTTCGAAAGGTTTTAAGAGCGGGACCCACATATAAATCTTCTATAGACAAGTCGCCCCCTCCCCCCCAATTAGAGGTGGATAGACCAGGTATGAACAGCGGCAGGGCTGAAACCGGAAGTTTCAGGGGAGAGAGTTTGTGTGAGGGGAATGGGTGGGATATAAGTAGCCGCCAGGCGGCAATGGTACTCTGAATTGTAGGACTAGATCCGGAGGTGGGGCGGGGAAGTGAGGCACTGGCCAACAAGTAGTTATAGAGATTTCCACCAGGTACTTGGTGGCTTTCCAATTGGGACCATAGAGTGGGTGTTGAAGAGGGAAACCAACCTTTCAGCTGAGCAAGGATGGATGCCACATGATAATCCCTAATATGGGTATGACCTATCCCCCCTGCCAACCTGTGTTTCACTATCCTGCTAAATGCACAGCGGGCCCGTTTTCCCCCCCACAAAAAACGGTTGATTAGGGATTGCAGTGAGGAAAAAAAGGAGGAGGGGACCGGAATCGGCAGGGTTCTAAAAATATAAATGAGTTGGGGAAGGATCTGCATTTTGAAGGCTGCCAGCCTACCCGACCAGGAGAGCTCGAACTTCGCCAAGTTGGCCAGCTTAGGGGGGAGCTTTTGTAATAAAGGGTAGTAGTTTCCTCTAGCTAGTTCAGAGGTATGGGGCGTTAGGGTTATCCCTAAGTAGGAAATTCCTTTGTCTTTCCAGATGTAAGGGAATTTTTGGCTCAAAGAATGTTGAACCCCTGGGGGGACATTCATGCCCAGGATGTAGGACTTGGTATCATTAACTTTATAATAGGACACCTTTGAGAACAATTGCAGTGACTCGTGTACTGAGGTCAGGGAGGATTCAACTTCTGTGAGCATCAGGATGATGTCATCCGCAAAGAGACTTATTGTGTGGAGTGAGTTACCGCTTCTGAACCCCTTGATCAGTGGGTGGGATCGAATGTACGAGGCTAATGGTTCCATAAGTAAGTTGAATATAAGTGGGGAAAGTGGACAACCCTGGCGAGTGCCGTTAGAGATATTGAAGGGAGAGGATAGCATGCCAGATATATAAACCTGAGCCGAGGGGTTTGTATAAAGTGCCATTATAGCCGAGTGGATCTCGCCCGCAAACCCAAATTTGGAGAGGACTTTCGCCAGGTACCCCCAGTGAATCCTATCAAACGCCTTCTCTGCATCCAAAGCAAGGAGCAGAGAAGGCGTTTTGGTTATGTTAGCTCTGTGTATGATATTTATCAGGCGTCTCGTTGCGTCCGCAGTTTGCCTGCCCTTTGTGAACCCCGACTGGTCCATATGGATCAGGGACGGCAGTAAATCAACCAGCCTATTAGCTATAAGCCTAGCATAGAGCTTCAGGTTGTTGTTCAGAAGTGAGATCGGCCTGAAGTTCTGTGGCACATCCGGGTTTTTCCCTGGTTTCGGAAGGGCCACTATAAGAGCCGACAACATTTCGGAAGGGAAAGAGGAGGAGGAGACAGCGGTATTGTAGACATCAGACAGATAAGGGGCCAATTCGGATTTAAAGGGGTGTTCCACCCAAAAAAATGACCCCTTCTCAATCCACTTCTCACCCCCATACATGCCACATTTGGCATGTAATTTTTTTGGGGGGGGAGTGGGGGCTTCAGTAGGAGTGGGACTTCCTGTCCCACTTCCTGCTTCCGCCGAGGGGCTGGTTAGGCGATTAAGCTTAATCGCCTACACCAGCCCCCTCCCTGTAGGCGATCACATGGGACACTGACAGGTCCCATGCGATCGCCTCTCCAATCAGCGGCGAGCCGCGCCGCGCACGCATGCGCAGTACGGCTCGCGCATGCGCAGTGGGTGCCCGGCCGTGAAGCCGAAGGCTGTCACGGCTGGGTGCCCACAGTCAGGATGGAGACGCCGGCCGGGGAGGGGGGCAGAGGAGCGGAGCCCCGGTCGGCGCGTCGCTGGAACGCAGGAGCAGGTAAGTGAGTGTTTATTAAAAGCCAGCAGCTACACTTTTTGTAGCTGCTGACTTTTAATAAACACAACTTAGGGCTGGAACACCCCTTTAAAGGCCTTGTAATACTCCCCTATGAACCCGTCAGGGCCGGGAGATTTATTGATTGGGAGAGATTCTATAGCCTTAATAATTTCAGGGACTGCAAAGGGCAGGTTGAGTCCCTCCAGTTGAGTCGGTGATACTGTAGGGAGATTGACCTTAGCAAGAAAACTTGATATCATATGCTCAGTGGGCTGAACCGTGGACTGGTCCTCCCTCAAATTATATAAGGAGTTGTAGTAACAACTAAAAGCATCTGCGATGGCTTGTGGGTGGAACAATTTGACCCCCGAGATCGGGTGTAAAATATAGGGTATTTTGGACTTGTACCGAATTCCCCTGAGACGGTTGGCTAGCAATTTTCCCACCTTGTTGCCGCTAACATAATATGACATTTTCAGGCGTTTATTCGCTAGGTCAAAGTCGTCAAGCAACACCATGCGAAGATCATACCTAAGTTGTAATAATTGGTTAGACAATGTCGGGGTGGTATGTTGTTTGTTTTGGGACTCCAACAGGTGGATCTGGGAAAGTAGGTCTTGTATACGCTGTCCCCTCCTTCTCTTAACCCCAGCACCCATTTTTATCATAACTCCTCTTATGTATGCCTTATGGGCGTTCCAAAGAACCATTGGATCAGAAACAGAGTCAGCATTGCAAGAGAAAAAATTGGAGATCTCTTCCTGCAATTGGGCCTTGGATTCGCCAGCCTGGATCAACCTCGAGTTGGACCGCCAGACGAAACAAGTATTCACGCCTGGCGAATCCTCCACCGATAGTGTCACCGAGGCATGGTCCGACCAGGTGATGTCATTGATTTTGGATGCAGAAATTTTAGGCAACAACCATTTGTCTGTAATAAAAAGGTCCAATCTAGTATAGACCCTGTGGCATGCTGAAAAGAAAGAATAATCCTTTTCCGACCCATTGAGGCACCTCCAAGCATCATATAGGTCTTGCGCTTGGAGTACCGGTTGTAGCGATAGACGGTGCCTGGTGGAATGAGATGTCGAGTCCACCGTCGCATCAGGAGGGAGGTTAAAGTCCCCGCATAGTAGAAGGTAGCCTTTCTGCATTTGCTTGGCTTTCCTGAGGACCTGGTGCAGAAATCTAATCTGGTGCTTGTTGGGCGCATATAAATTGACAATAGTGTATGGGGTTGAGTTCAAGTCACATACCAGAATATGGAATCGTCCCAAAGGATCAACCATCTCATTATGCTTGGTAAATGCCACAGTGTCCCTAATAGCAGTCAGTACCCCCCTTTTCTTGGCCGACGTGCTTGCTGTGAATACATGTGGAAACTTGGGGTGTGAGCACCGTGGCATTTTTTGCTCATGGAAGTGAGTTTCCTGTGCACAGAGGACATCCCCCTTGTGCTGGATCGCCTCTTGCCACAAGGATTTCCTTTTCGCCGGGTGATTTAAACCCTTGGCATTAATAGTTAGAAATGTGACAGGCATGATGGCGTGTGATTAAAGGTAATGCAAGGAAGATAGTACATACATCACTCACAGTTTTCGGCAGCCGTATTCGGCAGGAAGAGACATCCAGCAGATAAAAGGCACATGTGTGAAAAGAGGGTCCTCCGTGGCTCAGGAAGGAGTAGCATATCCAGCTAAAAGAAAAAAGGCTCCAAACGAAAAAAAAGAAAAAACACAGTTGAAACGACTTCAATAGAGAAAAACACATAAGAACTGAATAGGTCTTGGAGACCTGGGTGAAGCGTAAACAAACGCTAGGTAAAAACAGGGAAAAGAGTCTAGCTTGAAAAAAAAACAAACTAAATGAACTCCTCAACAGGGATCACAGCCGTAATCCTACTTGTATTATTTGTGCAGCCCAGCAGGCATATTAACGGTGTGAGCGGGCATTTTTGGTGTTCACAAGCTGCCAGTCATCTCGAACTCGGTTTGGACTTCCGTCAGACAAGTCTCTCGTGGCAGCCTCAGGGATGATACTCCAGGATTTGAGCAGCTCCAATCCTTTAGGGAGGGAATCCACGTTGAAATCTTTCCCTTTGTGGGTTATTACAAGTTTAGTTGGAAACCCCCATTTATATGCAATATTATGATTGCGTAATGCCTTGCAGATGGTATTCAAGTTGCGCCTTTTCTGCAGCGTGAACTGGGACAGGTCCGCAAAGAACTGCAGGTCCTTGTACTGTTCAGGCACTAGATCTTTGTTGCGTACTGCTCTCATAAAGCGATCTTTGATGTGGTAGAAGTGCAGGCGTAAGATGATGTCCCTGGGTACATTGTCAGGGAGATGAGAGGGTTTGGGAAGCCTGTGGATCCTATCTATAGTGACATCCATTGCTGACAGATCAGGCAGGATTGAGGTAATTATGAGAGTGACATGATTTTGCAGATCCGACTGAGGGACGCTCTCAGGGACCCCCCTGATTTTGAAATTATTCCTCCTGGATCTGTCTTCGATGTCAGCTATTTTTGCTTTAACCCCTTCCATCTCCTCCTCTCTGGCGTCATGGGCGTCTACTAAGCTATTAATGGCAGTGGCGTACTCTCCCATTTTAGTCTCCACGTGCTCTACCCTGGCTGACACAGCCTGCAGATCATTTCCAAACTGTCTCACACATGTCAACATGTCACTATGGAGTGAGCTCCTAAGGGAGACCAGCATGTCCTTGAGGACAGTGTCAAGCACCGGTCGGTTGCTAGTAGGGAAGCAGTCTATTGAATCAGGGAGTTCCCTGGTGTCATCCCCGGAATCTAGGCCCCCACTAACCTCCTTTGCGTGATTCCCGCCATCCAGCTTGGGCCGCGACTTCTCCGGGCTCCCCGAGGCTGAGGAGGACGCAGGGGATTGCTTCCTAGCTGCTGGGGAGGTCCGTTTTGTTGATTTGGCCTTATCGTGGGAATCCTGTGGAGTGCTTGCTGCGGATGGCCCCGGGAGTCGGCGCCATCTTGCCTCTGCTCCCATGCAAAGAATTCCGTCAGCTTTTGAGGACGAGGGAGACCTCTCCGCTTGTTGGGCATGGTGCGGGTGATCAGCAGGGATGGATCGCTGGGTCAGTGTGCCTTTGTTGCCGCTGCTTGGGCTGTAATTAGCCGCTGTGTCCCCGTTTTCGCCGGAGCTCTGTTCTCATGCGGCCATTCCGGTCCGCGCCAAGCTCCGCCCCCGGGCACAATTTTTAAGCGTGACATGTTGAGTATCATTTTACTTGGCGTAACATTATCTTTCACAATATATAAAAAAATTGGGCCAAATTTATTGTTGTCTTATTTTTTTATTCAAAAAAGTGAATTTTTTCCAAAAAAAGTGCACTTGTAAGACCTTTGCGCAAATACGGTGTGACACAAAGTATTGCAATGACTGCCATTTTATTCTCTAGGGTGTTAGAAAAAAACAATATATGATGTTCGTGGGTTTTAAGTAATTTTCTAGCAAAAAACAAAAAAAAGTTTTAGTCTTGTAAACACCAAATCTGAAAAACACCTTAAGTCCTTAAGTGGTTAAAGCGGATCTCCACCCTAAAGTGAAGATCCGCTGATCGGAACCCTCCCCCCCTCCGGTGTCACATTCGACACCTTTCAGGGGGAGGGGGGTGCAGATACCTGTCTAAAGACAGGTATCTGCACCCACTTCCGGTCCGCAGTCTCGGGCAAAAGTCGGGTTTTTCCCGTTGTGTGCTGGGAACTCAGCACACAGTGGGAGCCAATCGGCGGGCGCAGCGCGACTCGCGCATGCGCCGTAGGGAACCGGCCAGTGAAGCCGCAGCGCTTCACTTCCTGGTTCCCTCACCGTGGATGGAGGGGGGAGCAGCAGAGAGACGAGCGAACGCTCGTCCTCTGCTGCGGACGCCACTGGACTCCAGGACAGATACGTGTCCTATTTTTAAAAGTCAGCAGCTGCAGTATTTGTAGCTGCTGGCTATTAAAAAACATTTTTAATGGGCCATCCGCTTTAATATTCAATGACAGTTTTTTTTATTTATTTTTTTGCTGCAATCAACCTCTATCAACATACTGCATCTGTATATCACATTTAATTGTTTTAAAAAACACATAGGATCTGTGTAATATTAATTGTCTTACTTTTGGGAGGTGGTGGAAATCTCTATGTATCTACACGATGGGAAGTGTCTAACACTGTAGGGAATGTCTCCCAAGCTGAAAGTCTTGCTTTGGAAAGACTATAAATTATCAACAAATCAAGACAATTGGCCTCTTCAGAGACTGACTGCTGACACAGAAATTTCAATTCACTTATTTCCAGGACCATACAGAACTCATCGTGTATTAGACCATAATTTTTACAAAATAAATTGTCTCATTCTAATACACAGGTAATGGAGAATTATTTTACAATTATTTTAAAAATACATTTTCTGTTCCACTTTAATTTGTTGAAACTTAAATCAAATCATTAAGAGCTCACGAAAAACATAACAATAATAATGTACGGTAACTTCAGAAGTGGTTTTCATTATTTGAATCTGCAGATTTAAAGAAATATACAAGGTGATACTTCCATGAAGTTTCTTACTTAGGTACCTTGTGTTGTAATGGGGGATATTTACTAAAACTGGTGTGCACAGAATTTGGTGCAGATGTGCATAGTAATCAATTTCTTATTTCATATTGTTCTGGTAAGCTCTGAAAATAAAACCTAGAAGCTGATTGGTTACTGTGCACAGCTGCACCAGATTCTGTGTGCACCAGTTTTAGTAAATATCCGCAAATGTGACAACTGTCTCCTATTTGGGCCCCTAGATTGTCACTGTTACATATTGCCCCTGCAAGAGACCACAAGCAAGTGTGCCTAACTGATGTCACAGTCAGGAAACCCTTTCTGAGAAATGCAGACAACGAGTAGATGCAAAGTGGCTTTATATACAGTTTTAAAAAGATTATTTTAGCAAAATAAATAAAAATATTAAAGGCAATTAAAAACACCCCCAATCCCCCTGCACATATAAGTAAAAGCACATGTAGGTCCTGCATGCATATGTATTAAGCACTTGGACCACAATAATTGTAGGTCATCATTCATGATTAACTCTGCAGTAATAACCTGTAAAGTCTTTTAACCCCTTGCCGCCCGGAATATTGGAGAATGATGCTGGGGCCAGCCTCTTGTTGATCTGAATACATGTAATATTACATCCTCCTGGATCTCACCTGCGTGATGACTGATCACTGTATGGCCCGCTGCCCCATACCATGTGACCGCTGCAATCAATCACAGCAGGTCCCATGACAGTTGCAAACAATAGATGGTTTCTTTTCAAGCCACCCATTGTGTACAATTGTGTTGCAAGCTGTGTTTTGTCACAGTGATCACATGGTACAGACAGGGCCAATCACAGCCAATGTGTGCTATGCGATCATATGTGGCCAATCATAGCTAATCACAAGACAAACTGAATAAATCGATTTCAATCCGTAAATTGCATGAAATGCATTGCTATAAGCAAACAATGTGTAAAAACAAAAAACTAAATACTGATCACTTCCCCAGAGTAGTACAATATTACTATGGTAACATTATGTTACTCTGGTCAAAGTAGGTTAAAAAGACAAAAATCGTTAGAAAAATAAAAAATATATCATAAAAAAAATCACTGCCAAACTAGTTATATGATGACGCTGTACTGCACTGGTCATAGTATGTAAAAAAAAAAAAAGACGAATTTCCTAATTTTTTTAAAAATTGTGCCAAAAAACTGACAACTTCATAAAACTCAGTCATGGGCGTCCGCTCCATAGGGCAAGGGGGGTCGTTTGCCCCGCCCCCTGGAATCGCCAGGACGAGCCAGGAGCAGGGCCGACCTGGCCCTGGGGCCGCTTTAAGCAGCAACTGCAGTGCTCCCCTCCTTCTTCTGTCCTCCGGTGCTCGTATCGTATGTCATGGAGCTGGGTCTGTGTGCAAGGTCCCGCCCTTCCGTCTTCTAGTGTTCCGCCTATCACACGAGCCAAACTAGGGGGGCGGGACCTTGCACACAGACCCAGCTCTGTGACATACGATACGAGCGCCAGAGGACAGAGGGAGGGGAGTGCCATTTTATATCATTTACCAGGCCTGTGCTTTGTTCCAACATCTGTTGCCATAGGTAACACTAGACTATTTTCTGATGTGTTTTTAGCAAGTCTGGAAACGCAGAGCAAACACAACACAGAGTTGTAGCCTATGGCATCGTTTCTAGTTGTCCCTTATTTAGAGTGCCTGTCCCTCTTCTGGAATCAAATCCATTTGTCCCTCATTCCAAAAGGTTCCTCTTTTAGACCTGAAATAAATATACTGTCAATATAGTGTAGTGTTTTTAGTCAAGAGAAAGGGGTGCTGTGTAATGTAAAGGGGTCCAGAGGTGCAGGGTGCTGTGTAATGTAAAGGGGGCCAGTGATGCAGGGTGCTGTGTAATGTAAAGGGGTCTAGAGGTGCAGGGTGCTGTGTAATGTAAAGAGGTCCAGATCTGTGGGGTGCTGTGTAATGTAAAGGGATCCAGCGGTGCTGTGTAATGTAAAGGGGTCCAGTGATGCAGGATGCCGTGTAATGTAAAGGGGTCCAGAGCTGTGGGGTGCTGTGTAATGTAAAGGGGTCCAGAGGTGCAGTTGTGGAGAGGGGGTACACAGTAGTGACAAAGAGATTTTGAAAGATGCAGGGGGCACAGTGGGGTGTTTTTACATTTTAACCACTTCAAACCCGCATCACGTCCAAAGACGTGAACAGCGCAGACCTGAGGCGCCGGGTTGACGTCTTTGGACGTGATTTGCTTGTAATTCCCCGCGCGCGCCACAGGGTGGCGCGCGGCGGGGAAAAACAGTCCCGACGCATCACCGAGGATACGATGCGTGTACCCGGCGGCCGCGATGTCCGTCAGGTACACGCGATCGTCGGTGAGACAGCAGGGACGTGGAGCTCTGAGTGTAAACACAGAGCTTCACGTCCTGTCAGTGAGGTGACAGATGCTGTGTCTCTTGTACATAGGGAGACAGCATCGGTCACCTCCCCCAGTCACCCCCCTCCCCCCATACAGTTAGAACACACCCAGGCAATACATTTAACCCCTCCCTCACCACCTAGTGTTAACCCCTTCAATGCCAGTCACATTTATACAGTAATTAGTGCATTTTTATAGCACTGGTCGCTGTATAAATGTGAATGGCGCCAAAAATGTGTCAAAAGTGTCCGATGTGTCCGTCGCAATATCGCAGTCCCAATAAAAATCGCAGATCGCCGCCATTACTAGTAAAAAAAAAATATAAAAAAAAAAATCATAATTATGTCCCCTATTTTGTAGGTGCTATAACTTTTGCGCAAAGCAGTCACTTATTGTGATTTTTTTTTTTTTTTTTTTTACAAAAATACGTAGAAGAATACGTATCGACCTTAACTGAGAAAAAAAAATATAAAAAAAAAAAAAAAAATGGGATATTTATTATAGCAACAAGTAAAAAATATATATATATTTTTAAATTGTCGCTCTTTTTTTCATTATAACGCAAAAAATAAAAACCGCACGGGCGATCAAATACCACCAAAAGAAAGCTCTATTTGTGGGGAAAAAAGGGACGCCAATTTTGTTTGGGTGCCACGTCGCACTACCGCGCAATTGTCAGTTAAAGCGACGCAGTGCCGGAAGCTGAAATTTCGCCTGGGCACGAAGGGGGTTTATGTGCCCAGTAAGCAAGTGGTTAACATTGGGGCACTTTTAACCCCCGCTAGCGGTTGGGGAAAAGGTCAAATGCGACTGTGTATCGTTGCTGCTGAAGCGCGCCCCCCCCCCCCCCCCCGAAAAAAATTCAGCGGACGCCCATGCTCACAGTGCCTCTTACTAAATACCTTGGACTGTCTACATTCCAAAAAGAGGTAATTTGGGGGGTATTTGTACTGTCCTGACATTTTTGGGCCACAAGAGATAAGAAAGCCCGTCGGTACATCAGGATTGATACTTTTTCAGATATATACCATAGTTTGTGGACTCTAAAACAATCCTACAGACTAAATAATAAAAAAATTCATATAGGTACAGTGTTCCATGACTGTGCAATTGTCATTCAAATTGTGACAATGCTGTAAGATAAAAATTGGCCTGTGTGGGAAGGGGGTAAAAGTGGTATTGAAGTGGTTAAATAGTCACCTATGACAAAATGTAGATACCATAGTTTGTTCTCATTTCTCGGTGCACGCAATTTTAAGTCTTGACATATTTGATGTCTTTTTACATAATGCAAAATTATATTTTACAAAAAAATTGGGTATTATATTATGTTTGTGTGCCCTAAAATTAATTTTAGTGTATTTTGTCTTAAAAATTTGCTTTTGCTTGGCAAATATCATGTAACATAAAAAATCTCAACTGCCACACTTTTATTTCACAGGACCTTTGCTTTCAAAGAATATACTGTATAATGTTTAGGGGCAGGAAACATTGTGTTGCAACCAGCTTTTAAAAATTAAAGTTTTCAGATTTTGTCTTTAAGGCCCCGTACACACGAGCAGACAGATTTGTTCAAATCGGTCGGACAGATGTATTGGTTTGATCGTGTGTACACGTCTGTCAAAATCCCCGCCGGCAGACGGCGCGCTGACGTGTCGGTGACGTTGACGCCGCCACGTCACCACACCAGGAAGTGAATTACTTCCGCGCATTCGACGCATGTGCGAGAAGATATGTCTGCTGGTTAGCGTATTAACCAGCAGACATATCGGGCGGATAGATTCCCAGCCGACAGATTTTAAAACATGCTTTAAAATCTATCGGCTGGCCAAATCCGTCGGCTCGCCCGTACACACGATCGAATCTGTCTGCTGGGACGGTCGGGGCGACCGTTTCCAGCAGATAGATTTGATTGTGTGTACGCGGCCTAATACTTTTGAAGTCACTAACCTGTAACAAGTCTGAGGCAAATTAAATCAGAGTGAAGGATTAAAAATGCTGGATCAACATCACAGCCAGGCAATGAGCATATTCAAAAAGAGGTCAGCAATGACGGTCTTTGTATTTCTGTTATGATAGGTTTACTTTAGCCTGCTGTGAGCCTGAATGTGCATTTGATGCCTATCCCAAAAGAGTTGCCAACTCTCTGTCTTATTATGTTATTAAGAGTATGAATGCTTGTTTCATTGAGAAGATGGTTTACACATATGCATCTTTGTGGGCTGCATTTGCATGGGCACTGCAGCACATTCAAATAAACGGGCTGCTGTGCCTGCATTTCCGTCCAAAAAAAAAAGATGCATGCACCTTTTCAAAACCGCAGACACAAGGAAAATGTATGGGGCCGGATTCAGATACATTTGCGTATCTTTCCAGCGGTGTAGCGTATCTCATTTACACTACACCACCGTAACTTTGAGAGGCAGGTGCCGTATTCACAAAGGACTTGCGCCCAAAGTTACGGCGGCGTAGTGTAAATGTGCAAGCGTAAGCCTGCGTAATTCAAAGCAGGCTGGTAGTGGGCGTGTTGTACGCAAATGAATCGTGACCCCACGTAAATGACGCTCTTTACGAATGGCACATGCACCGTCCGTGGACGTATCCCAGTGCGCATGCTCGAAATCACGCCGCAAATACTCATTGGTTACAACGTGAACGTAACTTACGCAAAGCCCTATTCGCCAACGTTTTACGCAAACGACGTAAACTACGGAAAATTTTACGCTGTCCCGACGTCCATACTTAACATTGCGTATGCCTCATATAGCAGGGGTAACTTTACGCCGGAAAAAGCCTTACGCAATTAATGTAAAAAAAATGTGCGGGGGGAGGTACGTTTCTGAATCGGCGTATCTAGCTCATTACCATATTTGACGCTTAAATTGACGGAAGCGCCACCTAGTGGCCAGCGTAAATATGCAACTAAGATACAACAGCGTAAGAGACTTACGCCGCTCGTATCTTAGCAAAATTCCAGCGTATCTTCCTTTCTGAATACAGAAAAAAGATATGTCGGCGCATCCTAGAACTTACGCGGCGTATCAACAGATACGCCGACGTAAGTTCTTTCTGAATCCGGCCCATGGTCTTTTTGACCATCCAATTTTCCTGAGGTTCCCGCATTGAGATTTTACATGCACGGGGGTGGCATTCAGTATGAAAGTCAGCGACCGGCATTTTCACAGAGCAGCACATTTTTACTTTGGGTGGTTGTGGGAACCGATACGATTTCCACACCTGCAGCCACTCGCAGAAGTGTTATACAAGCCTTAATATTGAAGAGTATCTAAACCTAAAAACAAAAATATAATATATTTGCAGCCTACCAGTCCTTTTTTGAAGTTTAATATAAGGAAAGAAAAATGGACAGCCGCGCTCCAATGGATGAAAAGACTTAAAAATAGTGCCTGTTTATTCCAGTCAAAAAACTAAAACAGCAAAAACAGCAAACAGTGGGGTAACAAAAGCTTTTGTTACCCCACTGTTTGCTGTTTTTGCTGTTTTAGTTTTTTGACTGGAATAAACAGGCACTATTTTTAAGTCTTTTCATCCATTGGAGTGCGGCTGTCCATTTTTCTTTCCTTATATTGCACCACGCATTGCCTGCACCCATTTGGGTTTTTGAACTTTACTCACCACTGAAGAGTGTCGTCTGGAGCGGCGGTTTTCCCTTTTTTGAAGTTTAGGTATGGCAATTTGGACCAATATATGTATGTACAGTATGTGCCAACCCTATGGGATCCCTGTGGACGATTGAAATCACTGTAGTAGATACCACCACTACTACAGTGATTATCACTAGCTTCTGAGTCCTGTGCCAAAAAACTGCTCTACTGCATTGTGAACACAGGAGATCGCTGGCTCATCATGAGCACCAGTCAAAGAATACTTTGCATTTTCTCAATGAATGCAAAACCTTCTCTGATTGGACAATATGGAGAGTTGGGGTAGTGATGTCATGATCTTCATGTCATCCTATCAGAGAAATCTTTGCATTAATTGAGAATATGCAAAGTTTTCTCTGAATTGTGCCTATGTTTAGTGAGCAAGCCCCTGTGTTCAATAAGCAGCAGAGCAGTCCCTCGGCAAGGGTCCCAAAAACTAGCAGTAGTACCTTCTACAACACAAACTCATCATTTTTATTTTCAAGCCACATGATTAAAGCCTGAGGCTCTAATTGGCTTTAAAATGGTTGGGCTTGGGGCGCAGAGCACTGCGGCTTAAACTCACCCACTTGTTAAACTAGCGAATCAATATTCACTATTGTCTTCCGGCTTCCGGCTGCCATTTTGGAGGTGGTTTTGTCCTCTAGTGCTGGCTTCTACAGAGCGCAGCACAGATCTCCTCATGATTTTACCTCACAGCTTCACCTCACAGTTTTTTTTCCTTACACACACACGCTGTGTACTGAGGGTGGGCGGCGGTGCTGAACAGAGTCCTACTGTGTTTGGTGAGTCCCCTGGGTAACCCCCGGTCAGCGCAGCAAAGAGGGTGGGCTTTATTTGGGTCTTGAATGGGTCCCTTAGAGCTGTCTGGTTATGAAGTTAGTGTCTGGTACTACTTTCCCGCCCCCTCCCCCAACCATCCCTGGGGAAAGCTGTGGCTCAGGACCCCGGTCCTGTGTTGTTGGAGGAAGTGGACCAGGAGCTTCCTTGTGAGGGAGACTCTATACTTGGGTCACTACGGGACAGGGCACTTGTCAGTGCTGTAAGGGACTTACTTAAGCTGGATAGTGCAGCTGAGGCATCCTCTGAGGACTCTGTCTTTTTTTGGTCACACAAATCAGATCGCTCTTTGATGGTTTTTCCTTCTGTGTCCTTTTTTTTTACATGTGCATTAATAACGAATGGGAAAAGCTGCAGAAGTCCTTTGTAGTTCCTTTGAGGAGAGCCTCTTGAAGAAATTAGCTTCTCCTCAGGTAGTGGACCCCCCTGGTTGCCCGGTTAGTTAAGGTGACCACTCTCCCTATAAAAGGGACCCCTGCCTTCAAGGACCATGCTGATAGGAGGTCCGAGGCACTGACCCGCTCCATGTTTACCATGCTGGGGTCTGTATTGTGGCTGCAACCCTGGTGTCTCAGACACTCACTGACTGGGCAAAAGTTTTGCACCAGACTGTGGAAGAGCACCTACTCCCTCCTGAATTTATTAGGCTGGCAGACCAGCTGGTCCTGGGCCTTCTATATGTCTGTGATGCTACACTGAATGCAGCCCCCTTGATATCCAAAGCCTCTGTTTCGGCGGTGGTTTTGCGCCACCTGATTTGGATAAAATGCTGGTCTGCTGACCAAGCATCCAAAAAAACCTTGGCAGAGGTGAGAGGCTTTTTGGTACCTCACTGGACGACTTTATCAAGGATGTCACTGGGGGTGAGAGCACTCTCCTCCCTCAGTCCACCAGGGGGAAGGAGCTGCGCTGTAAGCCGGGTCCTTCTTTTCCCACTCAGAAGCGGTATTGTTCGTCAGTCGGGGCCCACATGTACACCCTCCCAGGCAGACAAAGACTCTGCTGGGGGGACAGAAACGTCAATGGGTGTGTAAGCTGAAACAAACCGGGTCACAAATTTCCGCCAATGCATGAAGTCTTGCCCCCACCCGACTCATGGGTGGGGGACGGCTTTGCAGGTTTACAGCTCGTTGGACCTCCCTGCTCTGCGAGGTGGTCTCTTCGGGGTACAAGATAGATTCTTTCCCTCTCCTTTCAGCTTATTTGTCTGCCCTGTTTTACCCGTTCCACAGGACAAGAGGTTTCAGGGTCTTTATTCGAATCTGTTTGTGGTCCCAAAGAAGGACAGGTTCCGTCCAATATTGGACCTCAAGGCCCTAATTTGCCTTTGTGAGAGAAGCTTTGCTGAGACAGCGAGGCATTGCCCTTGTGGGCTACTTAGACAACCTTCTGAGAGTGGCTTCTGGCTCAGAATTAGGGGAAGAGATATGTCTATAGCCAGCCAGACCCTCCAAGAATTTGGGTGGGTGTTAAACATGCAGAAGTCGGTCCTGGCATCGCACCTGGAAGGCCTACATCTCTATGTGTGAAGAGATGGAGTGGCGTCCGCGGACATATTTGGTTGCCAGGGTCCTGCTGTTTTTACAGCGTTGGGTGGATCAGATACTTGCCTTAAAGCACCATTAAGGTACAGATTCCAGCCTTGGCTGTGTTCTTTCAGTGGCCTTTGGCGGCTTATTCTCTGGTGGGTACCTTTGTGCAGGGGGTTTGTCATTTCCTTCCCCCTCTTGAACCATCTCTTCCCCCATGGGGTTTGACTCTGGTGCTCTCGGTTCTTCAGGGAACCTCCCTTTGGAAATATCAGTGAGAGTTTCTTTTCTTGACACCATCTCAGAAGGTGGCCTTTTTGGTGGCCATTACTTCTGTCAGAAGGGTTTCTGAGTTGGCGGCCTCGTCTTGCAATACTTGCCATACTCGATCCTCTATAAGAATAAAGGCGCCCGCAACCTTCCTTTCTTGAGGACATTGTTCTTAAATCCTTATGTCCTCTGACTGCGCTTCCTAGGAAGGTTGCGCATCATTCTTTAGACGTGGTACGCGCTTTGCGGGGGTACTTGTCTTCTATGGCTCAGTTTCGGAGATCTGATTCACTTTTTGTGTCAGTGTCTGGTCCACAAAAGGACCTGGCGGTCTCGTCAGCCACCATTTCTCGGTGGATCAGGCAGACCGTCATACAGGCTTATGCTTTTAAGGGGAGGGCGCCCCCCTTTCCGGTCACGGCACATTTGACCTGGGCAATTAGTGCTTCCTGGGTTTTCCGACATCAATCGTTTGTCTCATGGGTGTGCAAGGCGGCGACTTGGTCGTCCGTTCACACTTTTTCTTAATTTTACAAGGATGATGTGAGTGCATCTTCAGATGCTTCCTTCGGCCGCAAGGTTTGCAGGCAGGTGTTTTAAGGTTGCAACTCCTCCGTTGAGGAGCTTTGCATGTTTTGGGGTGATGTTAAATAGTTTTTACAGATACTGTTCCCACCCCTTGTTTTTTTTTTACACTGCTTGGGGACGCCCCACTGGTCAAGATTTAAGGAGCTGTGTCCGCCCATGGATGATAAGAGAAAATTTTATTTTTTTGTACTCCCCATAAAATCCTTTTCTCTGTCGTCCATGGACTGACACAGCACCACCCCTCCTTTTTAGGTACTGCTTGTTACGAACTGAGACTGCATGCTGCAGGAGGGGGGTTATGTCCGGAGGCCGCCCCCTGGGCGTGGCTGTTCAACTCTGTTAAAGTAACATGTATTTAATTATCTAACATGTTTCTACCTAGTCCTCTCCTGTAAACATGAACATAACCCACTTGTCAAGATTTAACCTCCCTGGCGGTATGATTCTTTCAGATTTTAGGTGCTGAAAGCAGTACCATTATTTGCAAGGAAATTTGCCGTTTTATACTGTAGGCTTGTAATTCTTAGGAATAACTCACTTAAATCTGACCAAACAAGAGTCTAATAGGCATCCCGGGTATGACATTTAATTTTTTTTTTTTTATAAATTATAATATAATAAATAATTATAACAAAATAATAATATAATTATAGTAAAAACTATTCAATAATGTAATCAAATCAGAATCACTGAAATTTGCTCAGTTGCAGAATTGTCGCTGTCATTATTATTATTTTTTTTATGATGAATTTCCCCACAAATCGCTATCGCTAAATTCTGCAAGTGATTATAATTTATTATCGCTGTTTTTTAGCTGATCTAAAACCATTTTTGACATAAAGGGACACTTTTGGTTCTATGGGCAATCTACAGTTTGCAGGCAGAAAGAACCGTTTTTATTATATAAAAGGACATGCAGGGCACTGGACAGACCACTAGGGACAAGGGGGGTGTGTATTTTTTACATACAGTACTGTAATCTATAAGATTACAGTATACTGTATGTATAGTGTTTGTTGACTTTTTTGAATATGGCGCCGTTCTCCGCCCCCGTGTGTCGTAACGTCGCAGGGAACGGAGCTCGGCGGTACACGGGGACACTGTGTGAATCGAGCAAGCACCCGCTCGCTCACACAGTGCGGATGCATCGCTGGATCCAGGAACAAGGTAAGTAAACCAAGCCTGTGGATTCAGCGAGGCGAGCCCGAGTCTGACTCGGGTTACTGATCGCAGCACAGAAATCTAACCCCGAGTCAGACTCAGGAATACCGCCAGGGGGGTTAATGAGCTGTGTCCGTCCATGGACGACAGAGAAAAGGATTTATGGTGAGTACAAAAAAATCCTATTTTTTCACTTTCTGCTATAAAACACATACAATAAAAAAAATGCTAAAAATCTAATTTCTTCATCAATTTAGGGCAAAATTTATTCTGCTACATATTTTTGGTAGAAAAAAATCCCAATAAGTGTATACTGTATTGATTGGTTTTGCGCAAAAGTTATAGCGTCTACAAGCTATTGGATAGATTTATGGAATTTTTATTTTCTTATTTTTTTTTTTTACTAGTAATGGCAATGATCGGCGCCTTATAGCGGGACTGCGATAACTGACACTTTTTTGGGAACCAGTGACACTAATAGAGTGATCAATGCTAAAACAATATGCACCGTCACTGTACTAATGACACTGGCAGGGAAGGGGTTTAACATCTAGAGCGATCAAGAGGTTAAGTGAATGCTTGACATGTTTTACTGTGTTGATTTTACTAAGCAAAGTGCTATTTTTTACTTCCTTCTTTGCAGGAAGAAATAACAGCACATTTCTGCTGTCAGAAGACAGCTCTGTGTTTGTTTACCGAAGAGAGCCCTGTGTAGGTAATCTTCGGAGCGATCTACGGCTGCCGGTGACCAATTGGCGGCCGTCAGCTGCTGATTGCTTGATGCTGCAGCCAATCGCAGCACAGCCAGGGAGGCAGTATGTGATCTGGTGCAGAGTGACCACCCTTTATTTTTAAATATATTTAAAGCGAATCACTAAAATCTTAAAAGCTTATGGAATTTAAACTTTTTTTAAATCTTGTTAAAGTGGAACTAAATGCACCATTTTTACAGTTTAAAAATGTTTAATAAATGTTAATAATTTCCTAATTAGACATACTGACTTGTTTCATGTTTTTTCATTTACATTCTTCCTACTAGTACATGCTCAATGTATGCTACATTTAAGGCATGCCTCCAGTGGTCACATATGCTTTTTTCAGATCTCAACCGATCTTTCAAGCTCTCAAATAGCTGGTGTCGTAGCTGGTCACTGGGGCAGCACCAGGTCATCTGGAAATCTTACTAGAAGCTAAGACAATGCCATCTTCCGCTGCAAAAGAAGATATAGTTCTTCTAAACAGGTATGTGATAACTCCTACTGTTGACTCTCAGCCTGCCTATCAGGACTGAAGGAGTCATGTGCAGACCTGATAGGCAGTTAAATTGCCAACTGAAGGCATACACATGGCAGGCTGCTAATTTAGGGTGACCAGACATCCCCGGTTTCAGGGGACAGTCCCCGGATTGAGGACACTCTCTCCGGACCAATTCTTTCCCCCGTTAGCATTTGAACAGGGGCTGGGGCAATTTCAAAGACAGTCAGTGCAGAATAAAAAAAAATCTGAATTACACACCTCCAGTCCGCCACTCCTACTAGCTTGGAGGGGGGGGGGGTGTATTTTTTTCCATTATCTGTGCCCCTTTCTGATGATCATGTGCTAGTCGGAGGGAATATTTCTTCAGTTTCGGGCGCATGCCCATTCAGCTCCAATCGCAATGCTCTGCACCCCATCGAGTAGTAGCCGGGGGCCCGGAGAGTAAGACTTGACAGGCTGTGAGGCAGGCGGCGACAGGCAGAGAGTCGCTGATTGCCACTATTACTAGTTAAAAAAATATGTCCCTGGATTTAATTAAAAAAATCTGGTCACCTTATGCTAATTGCATGCCAGAGAAGTAGTGTTATCAGCCTGCAACAGGAAGTGCGGTTACTGGCAAAATCTCCAGGTAAGAAACTTTATTAAAGGTCCATGAAAATAATTGAAAAAAATGAAAAACTGTGCATAGAGACTGATAAGCTGCCAGCCAACACTACTAGACAAAAAACAAGTAACCAAATAGTGTGGCCCTCAATAGTGAAAAAACAAATGAGTATAATCAATTAAAAAATGTGAATATAGGTGAATAAATGACCAATAAATTAAAATGGGGAAAGATATATAAATTGATGTCCCACTCCACATTCATACCATGTGATAATATGATTTGAGCTCATATATCCAGTAGGTCTACAATTGTGACGCACCCTGCTTGGCTGAACCCCCGCGCCAGGGTGGAACATAACAATCAATTGCCAAAAACTGAGTACCAATTGGATCTCTATGATTGGAACTAGGTTCCATTGGACCTAGTAGATAAATGAGCTGAAATCACATGTTTCACATGGTATGAATGTGGAGTGGGATATCAATTCATTTATCAACAAGGGTTGATGTGCCCACTCCACATTGACCCTGTTATGCCATATGTGGTGAATTTATGTTGCCATTTCTCAATTCTATATTTGGTGTAAGTTTATTTTATCTTATACTTTGGGTTAGTACTGTATGTTTATCATTTATTCACACTGTTTTGGAATTCTTACTATGGATTTTGTTGGTGTACCTAAATGTGTGTCATCCATTATGTGGATCATTTGGTCAGACTTGGTTATATCCTCATTTGGAAGTTATATTCCAACTTTGATATGACCACTAGATGGCGCAACTAGTCCCTTATCTCCTAATAAAGTGGGTTCCTGTTCATTTTGAGAAGTTTATACATTATTTTAGTTTATTTTTCTCGTTATTTAATCCTCACTCCCAGCTTTGTCTGGTTATATATTTATTTATATGCTTTATTTTTGAGATTGTCATGAGGCTTGGACTAATTGCAATTTTATATACAGTATATATATTTCTTGTTAACCTATTTCCTGCTTCCCAAGGGGGCGTGTGACTATTTTGTGATTGCATGCTTCCTCTGGCTTTGATTCAGAAAGAGGCTTAAAGTGCAAGCTGCCTCAATGTTTTCCTTTTATACAATGATTTTAGGAGATGACAGTGAGGCGTGGAGGGCATGTTGACGTCGTATTGACACGTCTTGGCTCAGAACGAGGCTTTATCCTACGTTCAGCCACGCCGGCACCATATTGGAACACAGCGGATTTGAAAATCCATGTGTCCCCTGTTGTAATTTTTGATGCAAATCCTTGGTGGCAGACTATTTTATATATTGCAATGACTACACACGACCCTCACACCCCCAAATGATGTCCAATAAGACAAAACGCGTCAAGTGACACTCGTGAGACCATTGCTAATTGCCTATACAACTCTAAGATACAAGCCTGTTTACTGGAAGTTTTTGTAAGTGTAAACCCCCCTTTTTTATTCATTAAACATACCAAACAGTAACACACTATGTGTGTTTATCTGTTTTTCATGCACACCATCACGGATTGCTGCAATATCTGATGCGGTTCACCACACACTTTGGCGTCTGTGCCTGGATACTGCAACCTCCTGTTTATCATGAGATCAGGCCCCATTCTCTAAACACCAATTTCCTCACAGTGGATCCTGCTGAGGTGTATCCTTCCATATGCCTGTTTGACTCACGTGCTGTACAGTACATGTGCCCACCTTTTCTGGTAAGCGTGCCAATCTTATCACTTTGATCATACTTCTGGGAACACAGTTCATCTTCCGTGAACAAACAAGAGAGACTTTTTTATGTAAACGTTTTATTAATTTTCCACATATGGACTGCCTCATGGTGCTTACATAAGAACTTGAATTATTTTTGAATGATAGATATATATATTTCACCATTTGAATTGCTAATTTATTCACCTATATTCACATTTTTGAATTCATTATATTCATGTATGTTTTTTTCACCATCGAGCACCACACTATTTGGTTACTTGTTTATTGCACAAAAATATTTTTTTAAGAAAACTGTATAAAGTAAGGTGTGATGTCAAACATATTTAAAACATACTTAAAACAGATGTTGGTAATATGTTTACTCATACTTTAGGGCACTGTTATCTCTGTAAGTGATCATAAAAATCATTAGTTATTAGACTTTATAATTTAGCATGAGAGCATCTAAATTGATACTGATACTGACACACAGTATCCCTTCTCGTTCTGTATATGGATGATGGTATTGTAATTATTTTAATAAAAAACAAACCTAAGTACACTTTTTCCTGATTGCCATAAAGCTTTCGTGTGACCCAGCTCTTAACCAGCCTGTCTGCAGGGAAACAGTGGCATACATATATCTATTTAAAATCACATTTTTATTATTGTTGGCAATAACATTGTGTGAGTGGATTTCTGCCAATTACAGACTATGTCACTCCCCTCCAGCCTGTGTCTATTGTGTGTATGTGCTTAGATTTAGAGGAAGGTGAAGCCTCTATCAGTCAAGATGTGATATCCCACCCTCATTGTATTTAACTGTTTAGTAGGTATGAAGGAGGAGGGAGGGAGTGTCATTTACCACTGTGTATGCGCCCACATGTGGGACTCTTTAGTCACATTGGATGCTCAGATGTTATAAAGGAGGAAACACACTTAAATATGAGCATGTGCACTAGCTGTCAACAGCTACTCTGCAGAATCCCCAGCTGCATTGGGGACATGGACAGAAGGGAGGGAAATCAGACAGTTTTTTGTGAGTGAGTATGAATAGCTTGTAATATTGCTAGTTTTTAATGATATGGGTTTAATGACACTTTAACATGACATTTGTTGATTTTAGGTCCAGTTTTAGTTTGAATCCTTTCTGCAACCAATACTTGTCACTGGACAGTAAATAAGATGTTATCTCTTCAACAGAGACACAAGCAACTAAAGAAATGACATTTTATCACTCTCAAGGTTATTTTTTTAAATAAATAAATCAAAGGCATAAAATATATTGCATGAACTTGACTATATTTTAGTATTTTCATCTATTTCCCTGAATTAATTTAGTCTAATTTATTATTTTATTCCTAGAAATAATGAATTTCACTAACCAGCACAAAGTTGTAGAGTTCACTCTCTTGGGATTGGCCAGTTTCCCTAGGCTCAGCATAGCCCTATTTCTTCTCCTTCTCATTACCTACATTCTTATATTTCTGGCAAACCTGTTGATCATAGTGGCAGTCCATTTTGAAGCACGTCTTCTTTCAGCCATGTACTATTTTCTTAGTAGGTTATCCCTTGTAGACTTGTGCTATGCTACAGTGACCATCCCCAAAATTCTAGCAGACTTTATTTCCAAAACCAACACGATCTCCATACATTCCTGCATTACCCAGCTGTTCTTCCTGCATTTCTTTGCAGGAACTGAGTGCATTCTCCTAACGGTCATGTCCTATGACCGCTACATTGCTATCTGCCACCCCTTACGCTATTCAAGTATTATGAACAAGACTGTCTGTCATTGGCTTGAGTTTGTTTGTTGGACCACCAGTTGTTTACATTCCATAATTCAGATCATCATGACATATCAAATGACGTTTTGTGGACCAAACCAAATAGACCATTTCTTCTGTGACATCCACCCTTTGTCCATTCTGGCCTGTTCAGATACTTTCATCATCGAAATAGTATATGTGGCCAACAGTGGCCTGATCTCTGTGCTATGTTTCCTTGTGCTACTTATGTCTTATATGGGTATCATTAACACCATATGTAAAGCCCGATCTGAAGAGGGCCTAGGTAAAGCTTTTTCGACTTGTGCCGCACACCTCACTGTTGTTATTCTTTTTTTTGGGTCTAGTGTCTTCATATATTTAAGACCTTCTGTATTATATGCCGTAGATAAAGTGGTGTCTGTATTCTATACAATGGTAACACCCCTACTGAACCCAATTATTTACACGTTAAGAAATAAGGAGGTAAAGACTGCCATTAAATCTATTTTTGGCAAGAAATTATGAAAAGAGCAATAAGTAGATTAAACATTGTATTTATATTGTGTGCTGTCTATCAGAAATAAATATGAATATATATTCAGAGATATACTGCATAATAGCACTGTCTTAGCAAATACAGTATTGTACAAACATTTTAGGTACTTTTAAATCTCAAGTAAAATTCAGCTTGACCATTCTTAAATATGGTGGCTGTTTTAGTTTTATCTTTTAGCCATTTATTATTTATTTTCACTAGCCGATCCAGTCAGTAACAAACATCTGCTATTAGGGATCGTTCACACATGTAGTGATTATAACGAATGAAGCAATGCTCATTAACCACTTGCGCCCACTAACAGTACATTTACTGCAAAGTACTGGTACATCGCAGTGTACTTCCTGGTTTTTGGGCATGCATGCAAGTCCCCCTACTAGTCTGTTCTGTGATTGGACACAGCACAAATTTGTCAGAAGGTTACAGCTAGTCATTTTGACTGTATACCAGCTGCTTGGCAGTGAACAATCATAGCCCAGATCAGTGTGTGTTTGTAAACAGAACACACAGGACAGGCCAGGTTTCTTCCTTCCTGAGCCCTTTTTTTGTTCAGGGAAAGAAAAAAGCCAGATCAGTGTGAATACAAACAGCACATATACACTTGCATAAACTTATTAGGCACATTTAACCCCTTTATTGCCTTACATAATTTACTCATTGATTGCGCTGTTACAGTGCTATCAGTGTCAGTGTATAGTATTATCGATGGTTACTGCATTAGTGTCACTATTGACCTCAGTATCAGTTAATGTCCCAGCCAGCCAGTGTCAGTTAGCACCAGATGGGCTTCCACATTTTCACAGCCACACTATGTCGCTGATCACCACCATTAGTAGTATAATGTCTGCATGGAACAGTATCTTGATCACAATCAGAACTACACTACTGTGCCCAATAGTAAATTGTCCCCAAAAATGCAGTGTTAGCAAGATCAACCCTGATCAATGCCAGCACATGCATTTAGCCACCCTCCCCCAACAAGTGCAGTGTCAGTAAAAAATTTCTGATTACTGCCAACTCTGATACATTGTTCACAAAACCGCAGTGTTGGCAAGATCAGTCCTGATCTCTGCTAGTACTAGCAGTTAATTTTAATTTTATTTCTAGCATGTGTAGCCAGGAGCTGGGTATTATGCCTGCCATTCAAGGACAGTGTACATATGTGGGGTTGTCTCCCTCTAGTGTTGGCTTGGTCTCCCTTTGTCATTTCCTTTTAGACAAAACTTAGAGCAGAGAAAAGCATCGAGGGATGTGTAGTTCCAAATGCTGAAGTTTTAATTCCAGCAGGACTGGCCGGAACTACCACTACTAGATTGCTGAGAAGAAAAGATTGCTAGATCGCTCTCTTGGGACACCGGCTTGGATCTGCCAGCAAGAGCTCTGTGTTAGTGTAAGCCGCTGTCGAATTGTAGCCTGCACAGCGGGGAGTCGTACAGCAGCATCCAGAGGGACCTTGTTTCTCACCTACAGCGGACCAGAGACTACAGCCGACCAGATCCTCCAGCAATGCCTGCATTTAAGATCCGGGTAGGCCGCGGAGTGGGGTAGGGGGGGTCAGGGACCATTCCCAGAGCCAAGACACTGCATATAAACATCCCTTATCCAACCCAGCTTTCTAATACTTGTGGTGCCACTGGAAGTTAGTTCACATACTGTAACTAACACTGTATGCAGACATCTTTACCACCAGCAATCTTATTGGATACAATAATATTCCAGCCATATTGGAAGAGTGTGAAGTACAATAAAAATATACCACAGATCAGTCAAATTTGCTATGCTATCATCAAGGATCACCCTTTTCTTAACCTTTCAAGGCTAACTGAAGATTTTCTGGCTTCCAAGGAGTAACACCTTAACTCGTCATTTTGTATACTTTGCCTTTCTCTTTACAACCAAAAGGTTACCAATTGCAAATAGTGGTAATAAACAGTGCTATATTGTTCAGATAAAAATACTGTTGCGATTTAAAGTGCTATGTTTTACACTTTTTTGTGTCCCTTTTTCCACAGTAAACAAACTTGAACTGTTTCATTGGTATTGTGTAAGTTTCTTATTATAGATGACAGTTGGTAAAAATGACTGAACCCAGGATGTTAGAGGTGAGGGAGGATTTGCAGATTTGGGGCAACCAGTGGGGTAAAGATTCTATCAGTGGCCCTCACAAGGGTAGTACACTTGGAAGCAGTCCCTGATTGCTAGCCAAACACTATTTTACCCTTAGTCGCCGTTAGGTACCTGTGAAAAGTTAGTGCCCAAAATGTCCAGAGAAAAGCATACTAGTGAGGAGGCGTACAGGATTCTGACAGATGAAAGTGAAGAGGAGACCTCCCTGTAAGAATCAGGTGTGACGAGACCCATGCTCGCTTGGTTCTGCTCTCCTGACACTCCTCTTCTTCTATTGTATCAGAGTGGCGATTGCAACATCTGATGGTCCAGTCATCCAAGGTTCCGGGATCCGAGCTACAGCTATGTGCCGTTCGGACCCATTAAGAACACCAGGCAGGCTGTATGTAGGACTCTTAAAAGGACTCTTTTATTGAAAGTACACAGCACACCTTTATACAGAATTTGGAACATCCCACCCCCAACATCCGCTTTCCTATTGGTCCCATAGCTTGAATAGAACAACTATTTAACATGAATTAATTACTACCTCAGAGAGGTCACATTCCTTTAGATAATGACATCTAGATATGTGCATTCCCGTTCGTACGAATGTTATTTTCGTACGAAAATGTTCATTTTCGTACCCGCGGGATAATGTGTACATACGAAAACGGTAAAGCACCAAAATACGAAAACGACGGGATAACGGATGAGCCGCATAACGAACGACCGCAAATACGAACAAACGATCCGACGGGAAAAAACGACAAAACGAAAATGGCAAAATAACGAAAATTAAATCTGTATCAAGAGGTTTGCATTGTGTATTTTGTTTGAATCTGTTTTGTGTTCGTTTTCAGTTGTATGTTCATTGTTCAATGACATCTATAACAAAAGAATTTCATTATGTATATTGAATGAATTCTTTTTTCTTTTTTCTGTGTATTCAAAATACTGAATGCAATTTTTTTGTTATAGGTGTCATATCAACATACGAAAATAACAAAAGAAACAGGTTCAAATGCAAATCTTTTGTTTATGGGTTTTTTAATGGCCAGAGAGTTAGGCTGGCCATACATGATTTTCTGTGCAATTTTCTTTAGATTTACCTTCAACTATGTAGTGCAAGGGCCTGCCTATTGTTAAGCCCCATACACTTGGTCAGACTATTTTAACAACACACATAAAAACGATCGTTTTCCGATCGTTCTCAGAAAATTAGTTCGTTTTTAAACTGCATCAGAAAACCATTTTTGGGTTCAAAAGTCTGGCCAACTGATCTCCCTTCAGATGAAAATCCACAGAAAAGTTTATTAGGCTTTACTGTACAAGTGTACTCACTATTCTGCACAAAAGAGAAGCTGCTTTCAGTCACTGAGGCTGGCCATACATGTTCAATTTTCTTGTACAATTTTCTTTTAGATTTACCAAAAACCATATATGAGGTCAAACTAAACAACACTTTCAATTGTATGCAATCAGGCAAGCCCTTGCACTACATAGTTGAAGGTAAATCTAAAGAAAATTGCACAGAAAATTGTATCATGTATGGCCAGCCTAACTCTCTGGCCATTCAAAAAAAACATAAACAAAAGATTTGCATTTGAACCTGTTTCTTTTGTTATTTTCGTATGTTGATATGACACCTATAACAGAAAAAGGAATTCATTCAATATACATAATGAAATTATTTTGTTATAGATGTCATTGAACAATGAACATACAACTGACACTAACAAAAGAAAAGCATTCAAGATACACAGAATGCAAATTGACGGAAATTCACGATAATTATTGTCTAACAAGAAACGAACATGAATTAAACAGAATAACGAATCATCCCGCATGTACGAAAATAAAACGGTAACGGAAATACGAAACGATCGGAATACGAAAAAATCGCGTCGTACGACAAACGAACGGGAACGAACGGGAAAACGGGCGTCTTACGAAAAACGAACGGAAACGAACAGACGGGACCATACGAAACGGAACACATGTCTAATGACATCAAAACAAAATACTTTCACACAATGATTTCCCTTCAATCCACATCTTTAGACAGACGGCCTGTCTCTAAAGGAAAGGTACTTACACCTGAGCATCAATACATTCCTTTAGTAAACATAATTGACATGCTAATTCAATACATCTAAAGAGAGACGTGTGATCTTCAATACACAGAGCTTCACACCCACAATAGAGTCCCTTCAACCCACATCTTTAGACAGACTTTTGTCTCTGACAACAAGACATTCACACCTAATCATCAATGGCTTTTAAGCAGTGTTATCACACAATGAAGAGGTATTTCAGAAGCCAGTGCACTTAGCATCTTAAAAGCAGGTGTCCTCGCATTGAATAAGCCAACAGCTTGTAATGTCTCAGTATATCCTGTAATACCTGAATTAGGATTTCAAGTAGAAACACTTCAGCACTCCAAGATCCATGACATCAGGCTCAAGATATGACCCTGTAGAAAGCACCCTGACAGCTAGCTCAGACAATGGTGAAGAGGTCCTTGCTAAAACCAGTACCCGACCCAATGTAGCTGAGATTCTAGAAACGCATCATTATGCTCAAATGTAGCAGGGTGCAAGTAATAGCACTGCACTACTTTTGGGTGATCTGGCAAACACCAACAACATAGCACATCCTGCCCTTTTAAACACAGCACTGCAGAATTCTGTGGTGAAGTGACATGCAGCAGCAGTGCAGTACAAGCTGGTGAGGTGGTTAGCTACTGCAACCACAGCCGCCAGGGATTTTAGCACAGGCCCGTAGAGCCCAGAGGTGCTTGAAAACTGTAATTGGCTGCCCCCGTATTCAGCAGCACCTGTTATCTCCCCATTCACATCCCAGCCCAAGGTTCAGGTGAAAACATCCAACTAAACAGCGCCCCTTAATTTTTTGGATCTGTTTTTCACTAAAGACCTCTATATTTGTGGACCAATGTAATTGTTATGCCCGACAGCACATCGCCACCAACCCAAATTCACATCTTGCCAGGCCATTCCAGAGGAAACCTATCATGGTTTTAGAATTTAAAACTTTTTGGGCCTAACCCTTACCATGGACATTACAAAAAAGAATGAACTGTGATCATATTGGTCCACAGAATCTATTCATCACAGCCCATAATCTCTGCTGCAATGGCCAGGATAAGATATGAGACAGTTATGCATTTTATGCATTTCTGTGACAATACCCTCTGCATATCTGCATGGATAAGTAACTTGTACATTTTAGGCTCCATGTACACGGGATGTTTTTACAACTGCTTCTAAATTATTAAACTTGACAGATAGTAGTCCACGTTTCAAAATGTGCGTTTTGCCACGTTTACATGCCACGCTTAGCTGCATTTGCATTTAAAAGAAATCTTTTTTTTAAATGGCGAAAAAATGAAAAACGCCTATAAACAAAACGCTGCTAAACGCGGGTTACCATCTTCAGCTACATTTAGTTGCGTTTGGCGTCTGAAACGTGGAAATCTTCTGTGTCTGAACCTATTTTTTCACTTTCCAAGAAACGCTGTTAAACGCAACTGCCTAAAAACAGCAATAAACTAGACCTTGTACGTACATTTAGCAGCGTCCCATGTACATGGGGCCTTAGTGGCAGGCTTGCAATTAAAGGGGTTGTAGAGGTAAACATTTTTTTTACCCTAATGCATCCTATGCATTAAGGTAAAAAAAAACATCTGACAGCACCGCCCCCCCCCCCCCCCCGAGCCCCCATTTAACCTACCTGACCGTTCGAAATTCCCAGGCGCGTGCTTGTCATCCTGTCCGGTTCCCAGCCTGGCCGTTGACTGGCTAGGCTGGGCAGATTGATAGCAGCGCAACCATTGGCTGGCGCTGCTGTCAATCACAGCGGATGATGCGCGCGCTGGGGGGGCGGGGCCGAGTGATAGTCGGCGGCTATGGCCGCCGCTGTATCACGGGAACGCGCTCGCAAAAGTTTTCCAGAATGTGAGCTCGCTCGCATGAAGGTAGAATGCTTTTGCGAGGAGGAGCCGAGACAGCCACCGAGACAGCCCAGAAGACAGCGTTCGGGGACACTCTGTGCAAAACGAGCTGCACAGTGGAGGTAAGTATTTTTTTAATGGCCAGAGAGTTAGGCTGGCCATACATGATTTTCTGTGCAATTTTCTTTAGATTTACCTTCAACTATGTAGTGCAAGGGCCTGCCTATTGTTAAGCCCCATACACTTGGTCAGACTATTTTAACAACACACATAAAAACGATCGTTTTCCGATCGTTCTCAGAAAATTAGTTCGTTTTTAAACTGCATCAGAAAACCATTTTTGGGTTCAAAAGTCTGGCCAACTGATCTCCCTTCAGATGAAAATCCACAGAAAAGTTTATTAGGCTTTACTGTACAAGTGTACTCACTATTCTGCACAAAAGAGAAGCTGCTTTCAGTCACTGAGGCTGGCCATACATGTTCAATTTTCTTGTACAATTTTCTTTTAGATTTACCAAAAACCATATATGAGGTCAAACTAAACAACACTTTCAATTGTATGCAATCAGGCAAGCCCTTGCACTACATAGTTGAAGGTAAATCTAAAGAAAATTGCACAGAAAATTGTATCATGTATGGCCAGCCTAACTCTCTGGCCATTCAAAAAAAACATAAACAAAAGATTTGCATTTGAACCTGTTTCTTTTGTTATTTTCGTATGTTGATATGACACCTATAACAGAAAAAGGAATTCATTCAATATACATAATGAAATTATTTTGTTATAGATGTCATTGAACAATGAACATACAACTGACACTAACAAAAGAAAAGCATTCAAGATACACAGAATGCAAATTGACGGAAATTCACGATAATTATTGTCTAACAAGAAACGAACATGAATTAAACAGAATAACGAATCATCCCGCATGTACGAAAATAAAACGGTAACGGAAATACGAAACGATCGGAATACGAAAAAATCGCGTCGTACGACAAACGAACGGGAACGAACGGGAAAACGGGCGTCTTACGAAAAACGAACGGAAACGAACAGACGGGACCATACGAAACGGAACACATGTCTAATGACATCAAAACAAAATACTTTCACACAATGATTTCCCTTCAATCCACATCTTTAGACAGACGGCCTGTCTCTAAAGGAAAGGTACTTACACCTGAGCATCAATACATTCCTTTAGTAAACATAATTGACATGCTAATTCAATACATCTAAAGAGAGACGTGTGATCTTCAATACACAGAGCTTCACACCCACAATAGAGTCCCTTCAACCCACATCTTTAGACAGACTTTTGTCTCTGACAACAAGACATTCACACCTAATCATCAATGGCTTTTAAGCAGTGTTATCACACAATGAAGAGGTATTTCAGAAGCCAGTGCACTTAGCATCTTAAAAGCAGGTGTCCTCGCATTGAATAAGCCAACAGCTTGTAATGTCTCAGTATATCCTGTAATACCTGAAGTGCAGTACAAGCTGGTGAGGTGGTTAGCTACTGCAACCACAGCCGCCAGGGATTTTAGCACAGGCCCGTAGAGCCCAGAGGTGCTTGAAAACTGTAATTGGCTGCCCCCATATTCAGCAGCACCTGTTATCTCCCCATTCACATCCCAGCCCAAGGTTCAGGTGAAAACATCCAACTAAACAGCGCCCCTTAATTTTTTGGATCTGTTTTTCACTAAAGACCTCTATATTTGTGGACCAATGTAATTGTTATGCCCGACAGCACATCGCCACCAACCCAAATTCACATCTTGCCAGGCCATTCCAGAGGAAACCTATCATGGTTTTAGAATTTAAAACTTTTTGGGCCTAACCCTTACCATGGACATTACAAAAAAGAATGAACTGTGATCATATTGGTCCACAGAATCTATTCATCACAGCCCATAATCTCTGCTGCAATGGCCAGGATAAGATATGAGACAGTTATGCATTTTATGCATTTCTGTGACAATACCCTCTGCATATCTGCATGGATAAGTAACTTGTACATTTTAGGCTCCATGTACACGGGATGTTTTTACAACTGCTTCTAAATTATTAAACTTGACAGATAGTAGTCCACGTTTCAAAATGTGCGTTTTGCCACGTTTACATGCCACGCTTAGCTGCATTTGCATTTAAAAGAAATCTTTTTTTTAAATGGCGAAAAAATGAAAAACGCCTATAAACAAAACGCTGCTAAACGCGGGTTACCATCTTCAGCTACATTTAGTTGCGTTTGGCGTCTGAAACGTGGAAATCTTCTGTGTCTGAACCTATTTTTTCACTTTCCAAGAAACGCTGTTAAACGCAACTGCCTAAAAACAGCAATAAACTAGACCTTGTACGTACATTTAGCAGCGTCCCATGTACATGGGGCCTTAGTGGCAGGCTTGCAATTAAAGGGGTTGTAGAGGTAAACATTTTTTTTACCCTAATGCATCCTATGCATTAAGGTAAAAAAAAACATCTGACAGCACCGCCCCCCCCCCCCCCGAGCCCCCATTTAACCTACCTGACCGTTCGAAATTCCCAGGCGCGTGCTTGTCATCCTGTTCGGTTCCCAGCCTGGCCGTTGACTGGCTAGGCTGGGCAGATTGATAGCAGCGCAACCATTGGCTGGCGCTGCTGTCAATCACAGCGGATGATGCGCGCGCTGGGGGGGCGGGGCCGAGTGATAGTCGGCGGCTATGGCCGCCGCTGTATCACGGGAACGCGCTCGCAAAAGTTTTCCAGAATGTGAGCTCGCTCGCATGAAGGTAGAATGCTTTTGCGAGGAGGAGCCGAGACAGCCACCGAGACAGCCCAGAAGACAGCGTTCGGGGACACTCTGTGCAAAACGAGCTGCACAGTGGAGGTAAGTATAACATGTTTGTTATTTAAAAAAAAAAATCTGATTTTAGTGTTCCTTTAAGCAATATCTCTCCAACAAGCATGTTAGATTTGGGGTCAAAAGGTATCTTTGTACTTCCAGCCCAGCCAACAGAAATCGCCAGGGGCCCGGGCGACGGCACCACGAGGCACACCACGTGGAGTCCCGCCGGAGGACCTAGAACATAGTGAGTGGGACCCTTTACCTGCGGAGCCGGACTCACCCCTGTACCCGCAGACACCATCTAGACCAGAGGACCTGGACATGGCGTCCCCGACCTCCTCCCCCGGCGGTTCCTCGACGGACCAAGATATTCGAGCCCTTCTTCAGGCAGTACCTACACGTACGGACATTGAAGCCCTCATCTTGCGGTTGAGGAGACGCACCGCCGCGATATCCAGGAAGTGAAAGCGGAGGTAACCACCCTGACGGACAGAGTCTCGTCAGGCGAGACATCGTTGGTAGAGCTGAAGCGGCGGGTGTCGGGCCTGGAGCGGGACAGGGACCAGAAAGAGACACGGCGTTGGCCCTACAGCTACACCTGGAAGAGGTGGAAGACCGAAGCCGCCGCAACAACTTGCGGATATGGGGAGTACCGGAATCGGTAGGAGCGGAGACGCTGGATGGCAGGCTGCAGGGCTTGTTCCGCGACGTCCTGGAGTAGCCGACGGAGGAGGTGGAGGTGGACAGGGCACATAGGGCCCTAGGCCCCAGGGCCGCGGACCAGGACAGGCCCTGAGACATCATATGCAGGCTGCTGAGGTATACGCAAAAGGAGCGCATACTCCGGATGGCGTGGGATAGAGGAGAGGTGGAGATAGACGGATCCCAAATTAAAATCCTGCCGGACCTCTCGAGGGCAACAGAGCGATGCTGTGTCCTGTGCTGGAGCTGGCGAAAGAAAATGGCTTCACATACAGATGGGGATACCCTCTGTCTGTCACCTTTAGAAAAGATGGAAGAGCCTATACCCTGCAGACCCCGGACCTACCCGGCCTCTTCCAGTTCCTGGAAACCGAGCAGATACCAGTACCGGACTGGTTACAGCTACTACCACGCTCCGTCGGAAGATCGGGTCCCTCAAACTTCAGAGTGCCCGCGCAGCCGCGCCAACAGAGGCAGGGAAGGAGACGGAGAGCTCCCTCGGGCGGGGAGTTACGTGACTAAACTGTGAGTAGGCCCTGGGCCGCAATCCACTGACTGCTGACTGTTCCTCCCCCCTTGCCTCTAACTCTGTAGCACCGTTGAACGACCCCGATGCCGCCCTGAAAACCCTCATCCCCTTTGGCACACCCTGCAGCTGGATCCTCCGGATACCTGACGCCCCCCCCCCTTGATTTATCTGTTTCATATGTCATCTTCTCCGCCTCTCCCCTTCCCTCCCCGCGCGTTGAGATGCGCTGAGATCCCTGACCACCTTAGGCCACAATCTGGGCCCCCAGTCCTGCGCTGTGAACCGGGGGGTGGAGGGTGGGGGTTGGCATTCAGTTACAAGAACTCTGAAATGCCCCCGGAAGCTACCTACCGAGCCGGAGAGGCCCGGAGTGGCAGAAAAGACCCTCCCGGCTGAACGCCCTGTTTTACCCCCCTTAGAGCCCGACCTGCCTGATTACCCCTCTTCCTCCGCCCGTTGCTCGCCCACACTGAACTGCCCCTCCTCAGATAACCACCAGTGCTACACCATCCCTTGGGGAGGACTTGGGGCCACTACCAGTGAGATGCCCAGTACATGGCAATAGGGAACCTGGTCCCCCGCCGTGGGAGGAGGGAGGGGGATGGCAACCAACCCTGGCCACGCGACTACGTATACCATCGAGGCACTATCCCTCAGACCTATCAGGCTCAGATACTTCACGCAGGGTATCAGATCTCCCCTGGTGGCTGACCCTCTCCTTGTACCATACCCCGCGACCTGCCCCTTCCCCGGAGCTGAACTGACCTCATGTACCGCCACCACGGGAAACACAGGGGGGGTACATGCCTTACAAGAAGCTGCCCGGACTTCCTGGTGATATTGTGACAGGCTTTACTAATTGGGCCCTGAGAGATCCAGGACTTTACTGGGAGCCTGAGGGGTGGGAGGGGAGATGTTTTTCTTTTTTATGTTATTTTTTATTTTACTTTTAGACATCAATGGTTAGGATGTGCAGTGAAGTAACTATGAGACATACGGGGGATCCTTTGGATGGGGAGGGTGAGTGGAATGGGGTCGTTATATGACATGTTTCAGGGGGGGTCAGGGGATGCAGATGTCCACTAGGTGGACGGTGGATTGCTTGAACGGGAGGGGGGGGGAGGGAAGAGGGAAGCAGAAAAAATCTCTAGCAGCAATGTGCCTACCAGCTGCTGCTGCATATGTTACGGGCTGCTCCCTTGCCTCCTTCTGTTAACAGGAGACCAGCAGCAGCGGCCTGTTTACCTACATGTGGATGTTGCTGCGGGGACACAGAGCCCACTTCTGATTGGCTTGCTTCCTCTTTGTCCTCTTCCTTCTCTCCCCTCTTTTCATTTTGTTGCCGGAACGGGCCGTGCAGACGCCTCACTGGGATTCAGGACTTTTTAGAGAATTGTGCTAAGACGCTCTGCAGGCCTGCATTTCCATAAGTAATGTTGTGTTGTTACAGTTGCCTTTATCTTATAATGTGTAAAATGAGAAAAACTTTGAGCGCACTCCCAAAGTCCAGCCTATACACAGATATGATTCTAAGACAGGCAATTCAGTAGTGAGAAAATAGTATACATAAATATATCGGAATCCATATATAAAACGTCCATAAGCATAATAGCCTAAGACCACACTAGCAGTTGATGGCAGCCAGCTAACAGATGAAGCAATCTGTAAACGACAATGGGTTGCCATTGCCTGAGGAAGAAACACGAATGTCCCGAACGCGCGCATCCGCCCGCGCATAGGAAGTGACATCACTCGCGCTGCTACACTGGGAAACAGGTTCCCTGTCTCTTGGTTCCGGGGGACCTTGTTGTACATCGCCCGTGCCGTCAGCAGTAACCAGCAACTCGACACCCAGCGAGATGGACGCTTACTACCTGCGGAAGAAAACCGTTATTGTTCAAATGCCTGATCATTCACCTGCTTTGTGAGTAGGTCTTTTATATTGTTAGACACATCAATTAAATTTTACTACTGCTACGCTTAGAAGGCGCCGCTTTTGTGTTTATCTTATAATGTGTACTTCTTATGTCTCTTGTGCTGCTATATTTAAACTTAACTGACCTTCTATTGTTTTGGTTGTAATGCCGATCTGAGCCCCACCAACATTAACAGCCGGGGGGGGGGGGGACCCGGGAGCTCGCTCCGCTGGTTCTGTCTACCCACCCAACCACCTAGGACTGCGCTCAGTTCCCGGATTAACACCGGAGAGCGCCTTAGCCACTTGGGCTACCTTAGCTATCTCTTACTGAGCCACACGCTCTTGTGTTGGCTTCCTAATCTAATTTAGTCCCCTATTTCTCTCCCACTCCCTCTCCTTCCATCCATCCTTGTTCCCCCTCCTGAGAGGCTGGTCCTCCTCCCACACACCCCACCCCTTCCCAGACCCTAGAGGCCCGTCCCTCGGTGCACGCGGGCATGGACCGCCTGATTGTTGTTTCGCTGAACGTCAAAGGGCTGAACATCTCTGAAAAAAGGAGGATGCTTCTGCATGATATGCGACGCCTGGGCGCGGATGTAGTATTGATACAGGAGACACACTTTAAAGACAAAAATTTACCTATGCTGAAAAACAGGTACTACCCTACGGTATACCACTCCAACTATACAGCCGCAAAATCAAGGGGAGTTTCCATACTGATCTCCGCCAGGGTCCCTTGGACCCATGAGGAAACTAAAATGGACGCGGAAGGCCGCTATCTGTTCCTAAAAGGTCGGATAGGCCAGACTCAAATTACCTTTGCCAATCTCTATGCCCCAAATGAGCATCAAGACAGCTTTCTGTCCAGGCAACTGGATCAGCTGACGCAGTTTGCAAAAGGCCACCTAGTGGTAGGAGGTGACCTCAATATCCCATTGGTCCCGTCAGAAGACACCTCGGCGGGGTTATCCTCCACATCGAGAGATTCACGCAAACGCATTCATAAGGCATTACACTCAGCTCAGCTGATTGACATCTGGCGCCTCTTACACCCTGGAGAGAAGGATTATACCTTCTACTCCAAACCACACTCATCCTATTCAAGGATAGATTACTTTCTGATACCCCATAGACACCTTTCGGCGGTCAAAGACGTCTCGATTGGGTCGATCACGTTGTCTGACCACGCCCCGGTCACTCTAATCTACGCCCTAACAGATACCCAATCAAATCTGAGGAAACCTTGGCGACTCAATTAGAGCCTGCTACAGGACTCGGATACCGTGACGGAAATAGTACGAGAATTAGGCCACTATTTCGACACCAACAACACCCAGGGTAGTGATATGGGGGTGGTATGGGAGGCTCACAAGGCGGTGGTGAGAGGGTTTCTCATTAAACATGGGGCCCGCCTAAAGAAGCTGAGGACCGAGCAACTCACTGCATTACTTGCAAAATTGCAGACATTGGAAACACAACACAAACAAACCCAGACGCCGCAGATAGGTACTGACCTGAATACCACTCGCAAACAGATCACGGACCTACTGCAATACAAAGCTAAAGCAGCAATGCAGATATGCAGAAGGGCCGTGTACGAATTGGGTAGCAAATGCGGGAGGCTACTAGCCCAGACGATACGCGCACAAAATCTGGCAATGTACATACCACACATAGTCTCCCGGGAGGGATGCAAGGTGTCCATTCCCGAGCAGATCTCTCAGGAATTCAAACATTTCTACACCACCCTGTACAATCCCCCCCCCCCCGTCCCGTCCCCGACCCCCGACCCAGGCCAAACATCCGAATACCTTAATGATTCACATATGCCGACCCTATCGACGGAAGCGAGGGAGCTGATGGAGGAGCCGATCACTGTATCGGAACTCCAGGCAGCGTTGAAATCTGCTAAACCAGGCAAGGCACCTTGCCCAGACGGCCTTACCACCACTTACTACAAAACTCTATTCCCGTATCTGGGGAACCACCTAGCGGGCCTATTTAACACCCTAGGCACAGGAGGCGCATTTCACGTATCCACTCTACAGGCACAGATAGCGGTGATACATAAGGAGGGTAAGGACCCGGGTCAATGCGGCAGCTATCAACCTATATCGCTGCTAAATACCGACATCAAATTATTTACAAAAGTGATTGCCACTAGGTTTCAGAAGTATCTCCCTGGTCTCCTACACCTTGACCAAGTGGGTTTCATCCCGACCAGAGATGCCAGGGACAATACAACGGAAAGTACTTAACTTTCTCCATGTGGCTAACAAGACAAAGACCCCCTGTGTATTCATAGGGACAGACGCCGAAAAAGCGTTTGATCGCGTGAGCTGGCAATTCATGTTTGACACCTTGAGACATGTCGGGGTGGGACAGAAAATGTTGCGTTGGATAACAGCGGCCTACACTGGCCCGACAGCCAGGGTGCGGGCGAATAGTACCCTCTCAGACCCGTTCCCGATCACCAATGGGACTAGACAGGGATGCCCGCTGTCGCCCCTTCTATTTGCCTTGTCCCTGGAACCCTTCTTATGCCACGTACGCCAGAACTCTGACATATCGGGACTGACAATCGGGAATGACCAATACATAGTCTCGGCTTACGCCGACGACATGCTATTTTCCCTGACTGATCCGGCTTCCTCACTGCCAAACCTGATGCACGAATTTGACTTATACGGCAGATTATCCAATCTAAAAATCAACCTGACAAAGTCAGAGGCGATGGGAGTGGGGATCCCTCAACGACTGCTGACCCAGCTTAAACAAAGTTTCAAATTAAAATGGACCGACACGGCCCTGACATACCTGGGTACATCTATCCCACCGAGACTATCCAATGTGTTCAAACTCAACTCCCCCCCCCCTACTTAGGACAGTTCAACAATTACTAAATCGCTGGACCACTGGCCTACACTCCTGGTTTGGTAGATGCAGTATTTTGAAGATGACCATCCTGCCTAAATTTATATACTTGATTCAGGCCCTGCCCATACATATCCCAATGAGTTACTTTAAGCAGACGCAATCCATACTTGGGACTTTTCTGTGGGCAGGGAAACGTCCCAGGCTACACAGGAGGGTTCTTTCTTTACCTAAGCAGCATGGAGGCCTAGCCTTACCGGACATAAAAACATACTACCAAGCTTCACAGCTTAATCGTCTAATTGACTGGTGCAGACACAGATCGACAAAACTATGGCCACATATAGAGCTGGCGCAATGCGCAGTTCTTTTGCCCCGAGCCCCGTGGTGCCAAGACCTACAACAAGGAGACGTACTCCATCATCCCTTGATAGGCAACACCATCAAGGTATGTAGTAGTCTAGTTAAACGGTCCCGCCTGTCCACGGACACGTCACCGCTCCGCCCAATCTTAGGAAACCCCAGATTTGAACCTGGACTTAGAGACATTAAATTTACCACCTTACGCGAGTCGGGCTATTTTCAGGCCTCCCATTTCAGCGAGTCGGGTAGATGGAAAACGCTATCTGAGCTCATGACCCAGTCAGGACCATACCAACTAGATTTTTTGAGAGCGGGTCAACTTAGCCATTTTCTTAGAACCATGACTCCCCCTCCGGCCAACCACAGCCCCACACCCCTAGAAGAGATGTGCCTGGGATCAGAAACGCTACCACACGCCCTGTCGCTCCTACATGCCCTGCTGATTACGCCCCCAGAGGGATACCAAATTCCGAGTCTGGATAAATGGGAACAAGACCTGAACCGTAAATTCTCGACTAGTGAGAGACAACACATCCTCACATTTACACATAAGTCCTCGATCTGCGTCAAGATCCAGGAGACCAATTATAAACTCCTGACGAGGTGGTACAGGACCCCGGTCCTATTGAACACACTGTTCCCGACAACTTCTGACGCCTGCTGGAGATGCCAGACAGATAAGGACACTTTGCTACACATCTTCTGGTCATGCCCACGCATTCGATCATACTGGGAAGAGATAAGACGAGTCATACAAAAATTTACAGACCAGATAGTCCCTGATGACCCAGGATACTTCCTCCTCCACGCAACGGGCACTCCCGCGCGAGTATATAAAAAGTCCATTGTCCGGCATTTGCTGGACGCGGCCAAGACCTGCGTCCCGCTTTGTTGGAAGTCTCCGCACCCACCGACGTTAGCCATGTGGCTGCGGAGGGTCGATGAGATTAGCTCCATGGAAGACCTGGTTTTGTCCAAACAGGACAAAAACAAGCTCTACTCCCAGACTTGGCAACTATGGACAATGTTTAAATACTCGGAGAAGGGCCAGACTCTTAGGGGAACCGACTGACCAACCTATCAAGACTCCCCTTGCCTCCCCCCCCCCCTTCTGGGCTACACACACCCCCTCCCTTACTGGATAAACACGAATCGTATGGACGACACCCGCCCCCTGGGATATAAGACAGGCTGGTCGTGGGGGTCCATGCCCGAGTGCACTCCCCCCCCCTCTCTCCTCTTTATCCTTTTTCTTCTCCTCCCACTCTTTCCCTTCCTTCTCTGCTCATTGAGCAGTGTCTAGCTAGATATTCCTCCTTCTATTACTCACTCTAACCTTGAAAATGGAAAACAAGGGGGGCTAGGCCCACGGGCCCACAGTACCCTGGCAAAGGTCGAGACATACATGCAATGCACAGATAATACTCCATGGCTTTGGCCGCAAACCAAATGTAATATTCCGATATGTGTGTACTTTGAATGACTATACCTGTTACTTTATACCTGTTGTATTGTTATTGATACGGTCCATGTGGACTGGCCTTCTGTTTTGAATAAATAAACGATTTAAAAAAAAAAAAGTATCTTTGTGCGGGCGTAGCGTATCTTCTTTTCGTCATGCTGCTGCAACTTAGAGAGGCAAGTGCAGTATTTACAAAGCACTTGCTTCGTAAGTTGCAGCGGCGTAGCATAAATTGGCCAGCGTAAGCCCGCCTAATTCAAAGTAGGAAGGAGGTGGGCGTCATCTATTTAAATTAAGCATGACCCCATGCAAATGAATAGCAGATTGAATTGTGCATGCGCGCGCATGCTCAGATTCACGTTGCATCTACTCCCTAAGATACGTTGGCGCAATGCCTACGACGTGAAAGTAACCTACGCACCGCCCTATTCACGTAGTACCACGTAAACGGCGTACGCGATGTAGGTGTTAGGTAGTCAGAAAACTGTCTATCACATTTTGAGAGACCCTAACATCAAAGGCTAGAAAATGTATTAAAGCGGGAGTTCACCCTAAATATAGTATTTCTCATGTGATCCAGCACATAGTGGTATAGCAGCTACACAGTGAAAACAGGCGTCAGCGCCAGTATGCTGTTTTTTTTTTTTTTTTCAAATCCCCCCACTTACTGTATTATCTTCAATTTTAATTTCTTTCCCCCGCGGTGGATGGTGCCTATCGAGCCCGTCACATCTTACAAAAATACCCGATTTAGGACTCTCGGCGTAATGCGGCGCCTGCGCACAGACCTAGGAGCTGACTGCGCAGGCGCCGTATTTTTCAGAGTCCTATTCCGGCTTTTTTCGGAGGGCGTGACTCGCCATAGCCGTAGGACTCGGAGAAATACGGCGCCTGCGCAGTCAGCTCCTAGGTCTGTGCGCAGGTGCCGCATTTCGCCGAGATTACCCGAGTCCTAAATCGGGTATTTTCGTAAGATGTGACGCACTATACTGGCGCAATCCACCACGGGGGAAAGAAATTAAAATTGTAGATTACACAGTAAGTGGGGGATTTAAAAAAAAAAAAAAAAAACAGCATACTGGCGCTGACGCCAGTATGCTGGATCACATGGGAGAGATTATATTTAGGGTGAACCACCTCTTTAAGTAAAAAAGAAATAGGTGCGTGTGTGTCCTCTTGTTAAATGCAATCGCAAAGTGAAACAAAACCAAAAACATAAACATGAATAATGAGAGCAAAGCATAAATACAGATGTGTCAAAAAGCCCAAAAATTATATCAAAGGTCCACCAGTGCCTCAAAGTGCTTTAAGTGACATTCAAATGAATATGAGTGCTTCCAGAGTTCAGGTGTGGCTCCCTAATGCAAACCCTCTTATCAGAGAAAAGATCACAGAGCACTTTGAATAAAACTGAGGGCCCCAGAAACCAGCTCCAGTATGTTTTTCGGTTGTGTTGCACTTTGTGATTGCATTTAACATGTACACTTTTAAAAAAATATATTGATGTCCTATATTCAGATATTTGTGAGCACTGCAGTCTCATACAGTGAGTTTTATTGTTTTATTTTTCTAGTGGAAAAGTTATTGTAAAAGTTGTTGCAAAGAAAGTTAAACAAGTTAAAACAATAAAAAAATAAAAATGTTAAGAAGGTTGTTTTATTGAATTATTGTTATATTGTTACTCTTTTTTATTGTTAACTGTTCTTTGCGTTGCAGAAACACCAATCAGCTGCAAGAGTGCTGCCCCATGTAGTCTCCTGGAATATCGGAACATCAGGAAAATCTGACAGTTTTGGAGGACACCAGTCATGGACTACACCCTTAAAGTTATTCAAGGGGTGCAAACCATCATTAACATCTAAAGAGGAAAAAACAAGGTTACAGTGGGCTAAAGAAAAGCAATCATGGACTGTGGATATTGACTTAAATTAAAATGTGCCCATAACAAAGGAATCTATTATAGTCCACTTATATATCGCTCTGTGTTGAAAACAAATTTGTGTCACCAGAACTAGATGTTATATATGCCTGTAATTTATCATTGACCACTCCTCTCCCCGGGCTAATCTGCCATCTGTTCCACCAATGCGTTCCAAAAGTCCTCTCCATGGAGTTCCTGATTAGTTATGTCACTCTCTCATAAAAAGCAAGGGACCGATCATAATGTAGTATGTTCAACTTTTATTATAAAAATATGAATGTAAAATCACACTCACATTTATAAGTGCCCCGCGACCGGCACCAAGTCTTTCCATTAGACCCTGGGAGAGGAGTGGTCAATCCTATGATAAATTACAGGCATAAATAACATCTAGTTCTGGTGAGTGCCCACTTCAGAAGTTGGTGGTGGCACGAATTGGTGGAATAGCAGCTACACATTTGTTTTCAACACAGAGTAATATATAAGTGGACTATAATAGATTCCTTTGGTATGGGCACATTTTATTTAAGTCAATATCTATGTCATTGGATTTTGTTATAAGCACAGTTTATATGATTTTCACAGGTTGGGGTTCTTTTGCGTATATATAATTTTATATATTATACATATATTGGGTTCACTATTATAGTAATAACATTGTAGATTGGCGCAGTATAATTTTTACTATATATAGTTTTTTAAGCTCTATATCACATTGGAGGTTTACATAATATTGCAGCAGATCCACAATATTTAGAAAGAGGGCTGGATATGGTATATATATATACCATATTTTTAATTTTTTGCGCCGGTGACCAGGGCAGGATTTGGGGTGGTGGGGCTGGGCTTGAGTGTTGAGGGGGGGGCCCTAGAGATCATAGTTGTTGAGCGGGGGGGGGGGTGCGCATTAAAATTGTTGAGCGGGGACGACGACTTTCACCTGTGCACGGAATGTGTTGGCTCTCTTCCCTTCAGCAGACATCCACACACCGCTCCGGTTCCTCCTGGGGGGGGTTTTGCATTTGTTGAGCGGGGCGGGGGAGTGCCTCTCACCTGTGCCGACAGCTGGGGCCATAGACTGTCATTAGCCCGGCTGTTGGCTTTCTTCCCTTCAGCATAAAAAAAGGGAGGTTGCCATCCGGGGCCCTGGGGACCTCTGGGCCTTTTAATAAAAATAAAAAAAAAATATAAACAAAAATAAAAAAATAAACATTTATAAAAAAAAAGGGGGGGTTGCCACATGGGGCCCTGGGGACCTCTGAGCCCTTTAATAACAAAAAAAAATATATATATATATATATATATAAAAAAAAATATTTTATTTTATAAAAAAAGGGGGGTTGCCATCCGGGGGCCCAGGAGACCTCTGGGCCCTTTAATAATAATAAGAAGAATAATTTTATATATATATATATATATATATATATATATATATATATATAAAAAGGTTTTTTTTTTTTTTTAGAGGTGAGAGTTGATGAACTAAAGAGCCACGCATGGATCTATATGGCAGAGTTGGAAAACCTCAAGGAGGAAAACATAATCCTGCAGTCCCGAATCGAGGACCAGGACACCAGGGGCCGTAGGTCTAACTTAAAGATCAGTGTGTAGGGAATGCCCCAGTGATAATATGGGCAAGAAGCAAAACAGGTTATAAAAGGAGAGATACAAGTGCGCATGCGCGCGGTAATGGAGTGACTGTGCTCCGCACACCGCCGACTTTTACCGGCCACCATTCCTACAGGAGGACGGGACATCCGTCCATTATGGGTCGTTGAGGTTGACAATACTGTGATGCAGCAGCAAGCATCGGGTCGAACGAGGAAGAGGCAGTACAAACGAGGAAATCAGTGGGGACAGACGCGGCCCCCCCTCCCTGAGCCGTCTCCTTCTCCCAAGATGGCGCAGCAGAATAACGTGAGGGACACTCGCAGCAGTTCACGGCTATTGCCTTCTGCCACATCTGAGGCTGGAGTTAGTGTCCCCTTCCCCTCCACATCATCTGGGGTACAAAGTGATGTATCACAGTCTATGCCTTCAACACCTGAGGGGATTTTTGAAACTGCCTGTTCAGTCTGCCCTGTCAGACATTATTGCTGACAGGAATATGGCTGTGCTGACTGACGCTGCATTGATTCATATTAACCCTGCTGAACGCAACCCCTCTTCCTCTCCCTGTTCGGACCAGGCTGCTGAAGATGTGGCCCTTATTAATAGATTTTCCACACTTCTGTAACTTGAATTGTCAAAAACCTGTTCTATTATTACTAATGAAATCAAACATGATATACAGAGCATTGGCACTAGAATTGACACAGTGGAAAAGAAAATGGATGAGGTGATTGCCATGACTAACCACAATACTGAGGAAGTAGTTATTATGCATGACTTATTAGATGAGGCCTATTTGAAAATCTAAGAATTCAAGAACAGATTTTGTCGCTGTAACGTGCGACTTAGAGGTTTGCCAGAATCTCAAACCGACTTAGTGGGTGCGATTTATACCCTCATTTTAGAACTGATTCCTAACATTCCTGCTCATCATATGGAAATCGATAGAATCCACAGGGCTCTGATGGCACCCAGGTCTGATGGTCTCCCTAGAGATATAATTTTTAAACCACATTTTTATATGACAAAGGAAAATTTGATGCTATTTAATAAACCGATCTAACTGTTTGCAGATCTGGCTCCCTCGACAGTCTTGAGGAGGCGCACCCTGAAGCCATTACTACAGCAGCTGCTAAACCATAAAATTAAATATCACTGGTCTTTCCCTTTCCGGCTATCCTTTTCTTATAAGGGCAACTCACACTCCTTTAATAATTTCAGTGATGGGGAAGATCTTTTGATGAAGCTGGGCATCTTACCTGCTGACTGGTCGATTTCTCCGCGACAGACACTACCTAGTCGCCCCTTATCCCCCATCTGGTCTTCTCGTCACAACACCCGAATTAGGAAAGACTTGTCAACCACCTGAGACGAAGACGGTCAGCGATTTATTACTTTTAAGAATGGTGGAATCACCCTTTGTCGAGGTTAACAGACTTTATATTTCCTTTGTCCAGCACGTAAATGTTTTTCTTTATTGATGTTTAATGATTTCTATTGTCTTCTCTTTAGTTTATATTATTCAAATTGTTAACCAATCTGTTTCGGGTAAGGGCCACATACCCCAGTAGTAGCTGGGGGCCTTGAAGACATTAACCCTTATCTGAACATACTGTTCAGTACAGGGATAGATTAACCATCCTGGTGACATACAGGGCTTCTTTAATATAAATGGGTACCCGTACCTGTCCTTCTGTTATTTAGTTGATGTTCGATTGTAAAGTTGGGTTGGACTCGCAAGCCACCTTTTTGATCTTGTCCCTCTCTTCGAGATGGAGACAACATCATGCTTTTTTTTCCAGGTTAATGACCTGGTTTGGGCTTTGTCCCAACGTATTGCTTATATGCTTTTATATTTACACCTTGTACTACACTGTGAGTTCTTAGTTCTTTTTTTTTTTCTCCTTTAAATGTTTTTATTTATTTTTTTCTCTCCCTATCTCCGTGCCTGTGCTCCACTTTATATTGTCTGTTTTTGTATCGGAATTTGGGATTTCAGCTTCAACATACTGTATTGATAGTTATATTTTGCCAATAATTAATGTCTAAGGTTTCTCAATCTAAATATTCTATATTAACACATAATGTTCAGGGGTTTAATTCACCCCTGAAAAGGAATAAGGCATTTCATTACTATCACAGAAGGAAGGCAGATGATTTGATGTTACAGGAGACCCGTTTTTTCAAGGACTCTGCTCCTAATTATCTCAGTGCTCATTATCCACAATTTTTTTTGTCATCAGGAGCAGAAAAAGTGGCTATATGCTTCTCACGTCATGTGCCCTTTGTTTCTACTTCGGTCGTTAAAGTTGACATGGGTAGATATATTTTAGTGGTGGGTCATATTAATGACCAACCAATCTCATTCATTTTATATTATGCTCCCAACACTAATCAATTGGAAAATGGAAAAAAGGAGGGGGGAAAGAAATGGGATTTTCTAAACGGTGCAATTAGCAAAAAATAATAATTGTTAGCAAGAGAAAGAAAATATTGTACAGACCAGAGAAGTACAAAAGTAGGAAATATAATTTATTCAGTATACAATAAAGAAATAATTATTCACAGAAAACACAAAAATTCTATGAATATTAAAACAGACAAATGATCGGTCAGAGATAAGTAGAATCAGGTTTCAGCCTACAGTTGATTGTTGTATCCCGACAGTTTCGCTTATAATAAGCTTTCTCAAGGGTAGATGGTAACAATCACGGCTTTTAAATTGATTAGACTACAAAATGTAGAAAAACATCATTGTTAATTTTATACATACATGAAATGTAGGTACAAAATATGCATATACACATTAAATATGATATTACTGGGCTGCAGAGGCACACACACTTAAGCTCACCCTTTGACCACAGGATATCTCAGGCCATCTCATATCTTGCCACCAGGGGGAGCAAAACCACCCAACCTAAAATACACAGGTTGACATAGACCACAAACGACACCTTGATCGTGTAGATAGACAGGAGATCTAGTACTTGAAAAATAAAAAATGGAATAAATGAAAATTGGATATGATCATTGGAAGGGGAAGGGGAGAAAAAAAAAAAAAATAAATAAAAAAAAAAAAAAAAAAAAATTGGGAGAAAAAATTATGTTTAAAGTTGAATCAGGAAAAGACAACTTCACTTACATGGAGCGAGTGATATGCTTGAAAATGGAGGTGGTTACTAGAGGAACACTGGACATGGACTGCAGGTGTGCAAAATATAGCAGAAGTAACTCTAAACATGATGAGAACCAAAAGATAGAAATAAAAAAAGAATATCAAAAAGTGAAAAGTGAAAACGGGTAACGAAGAGGGACTTACAGGAATTTGCATAAGTACTGGAAAGTATTTTATTGCAATACATATTATGGAAAGGACAAAGAGTCTCAGATCCATAGGCTTATAGAGCAGCATCAAACATGGATGTATGGATACTAGGAGAATAAAAAAAAAAAAAAAAAAAAAAAAGATAAAAAAGTACTGTGTAAAGGACTGAGAGACAAAAAGAGAATATATGTATCAGAGTAAGGTCTTACCGTGCAGTGGTGTAAGCAATTACAACCAGTGTCATCTGCGCTGTGTTGTGAAGCAGACGGCTATTTAAGAGACAGACTCGTCTGATGTAGCAAACACGTGATCAACGTGACGAGCAGGTGACGCAAACGACGCTGGCCGTTGAGACAGAAAAAATGCCCATCGAGACTACACATCCCAGAAGGCAACGGGATGGTCACGTGCAGACGTTCATGACGCCTCAGTGTGAGACTCAAGGCTCATACAAAGCATATTAAAGTTAGAACAACCAAAACAAACAGAGGAGGCATGTCAGAGGGATTAAATAATGAAAAAACACATGGATACAAGGGAGGGGTTAGCTGTCATAGGCCGAGTGTGTAGATAAGGAGAGGGGGGGAAGGGGGAGGGGGAGGGGAGGGAAAAAAAAAAAAAAAAAAAAAAAAAAAAGGATGTTTATGTTTGCTAGACCGGGCGCCAAAGCAGAGACAAACCAAGCACACAGGGATGGATAGGGGGAGCATAGGAAAGAATCGAAGGGTAGACCGAATTGCCTCCGATACTTCCCTAGTGCCTCTGCAACCCAGAAAAAATATGAAAAAAAAAAAAAATTTATAATAAAAAAACAAAACAAAAATACATATGAACAATATCATAACTACTCAAAATATATTTAAATACAAAATGTAACATTGATTCATTAGATAGATATAAATAATTATTAGTCAATTGTGTAGCGCAGCGCTATACAGAAAAGCATACCTCGGGTTATCATAGACCCGGGGCAGTGGTATGTTGCCAAAAAAGAGGGGGGAAAAACAGTGGCAACGATAAGGGACTGGAAATGGGGAAGGGAAAAGGGGAAAAAAAAAAAAAAAAAAGTTGTTAGAACTGATGGGAGAGGGTACTCAAGGATCTTGGGTATCATATAAAAGGTTTAAAACTAAGACTTTCATTAAACCCGGGATAAATGGTAGCCCTAAGCTTGTATATCCAGCGTGCTTCAAGCTGAAGCAGAGTTCCATCCACGCTGCCTCCTCTTGTGTCAGGCGGGATATGTTCAAGGGCAAAAAACTTTATGAAGTTTGGGTCAAAGTTGTGATGGAATCCTACATGTCTACTGATCGCAGTAACAATTTTCTTTTTCAGAATAGGTTTTATGTGATCTTGAATTCTCTTAAAAAAAGGTCTTTTAGTTTTACCTATATAAAAGCCTCCACAGCGACATTGGGCTAAATAGATAACACCCACTGTTTGACAGGTAATGATCTTTTTGGTCGAGTGCCAATCACCATTGGGCAATTTAAATTTTTGTTGATCTCCAACAAACATACATACGTCACATTTGCCACAGGGGGCAGTACCACCTTTAGTTGGTGTTTGAAATGGGTCAGCCATATTAAAATGGCTATGTACTAAACGATCTTTAAGCGATGGAACACGTCTAAAAGTCACTTCTGGGGATTCTCTAATGAATTTTTTTAACTTTGGATCTGCAGATAACAACGGCCAAAAATTCCTTAGAATATTGCGCATCTCTCTGTGCTGACTGGAATACTTGGTGATTATTCTTACTGTGTCCATTTTGCTTTTAGTGTTAGAGGAGAAGATAAGTGAGCTTCTCTTTTGAACTTTCACCCGATTATACGCACGTTTAAGTAGCCTATGGCTATAGCCTCTTATTCTCAATCTGTGATAGAGATCCTTTGAGGTTTTCTTGAAGTCACTATCAAGGCTGCAGTTGCGTCTCAGCCTAAGATATTGACTATAGGGAATACTTTCAATTAGAGAAGCAGGATGTGAGCTGGTGGCGTGAAGAATTGTATTTCCAGCTGTAGGTTTTCTAAACAGACAGGAATGTAGAAAGCCATGTTTGTCTTTAGAGATTTTTAGGTCTAGAAAATCAATGTCAGTTTGACTATAACTAAATGTGAATTTTAGATTAAAATCATTAAATTTAATTAATTCCATGAATTCATGCAGTTGCGATTCGCTACCAGACCAAAAAATCAAAACATCATCGATATATCGATGCCAACTAACTATGTAGTCCATAAGGGGTGTTAAATCATCACGGGAAAAAATGTTTCTCTCCCACCCCCCCAGGTACAGGTTGGCATACGATGGGGCACATTTAGTCCCCATCGCAACCCCCTGTACCTGGAGGTAGTGGGAGGAACCAAAAACAAAAACATTATGTCGAAGAATGTAGTTCAGAAGTTTAAGAACAAACTTATTATATTTGGAGGCTTCCGGTCCTCTCTCAGATAGGAGACCGGAAATAACCTCCAAGCCCCTATCATGGGGGATGGTATTATACAAACTTTCAACGTCTAGGGCTACCAGCCATGTCTCAGGTGGAAGTTGAATACCTTCAATAGTTTTGAGCAAGTCTATGGTATCTTTAATATATGAACTCAGTGATGTGACATGTGGAGATAAATAACAGTCAACCAGTGAACTGGCGTTCTCTGTTAGACTGGCACAGCCAGATACAATAGGCCGGCCAGGGGGATCTATTAAAGATTTGTGGGTCTTGGGTAGAGCATAAAAGGTTGGAGTTCGCGGATCTTTAACCTCCAAAAATTTCCACGTATCTTGATCAATGATTCCTTGATGGAATGCTTGATAAATTAGTTGGCGATATTGCGTGTGGAAATTAGCTAGCACCGTTTTGGAGATAGGTCTGTACCATTCTACATTGGATAAGATTTTGATACACATGGCTTCATAGTTACTAGTATTCATGATCACTAAATTGCCTCCTTTGTCAGCAGGTTTTATAGTGATTTCTAGATTTTTTTGTAGTGATTTAATGGCATTTTTTTGTGATATTGTAAGGTTTGATTTGGTACAAGGTCTAAAGTTGCTTTGTTCTATGTTTTGCGTAACTTGTTGTACAAAAGCCCATAAATTTGGGTTCGTATTCAGTAAAGGAAAATGTCTGGATTTTGGTCTGAATGTTTGAGGCGGGGGGAAAGACAACCCCGCGACCTGTACAGTGGAGGAAGAATCCAACCACTGCTCCTCGTCGAGGGGATGGCCCTCCTCCCACAATTCAGCCAGGTCAGTTAATGCACGTTGTTCCAAAATGGTGTTATCCATATCGGTAAGACTAGGAATTTCAAACTGTGCAAGAGGTCTATCAAACATGGCTTTATACATTAGGCGACGTGCAAACAGATGCACATCCTTGACTAGATCAAATTTATCTATATCTGAGTCAGGGCAAAAAGTTAGCCCTAGCTTTAAGACCTGTTCTTCCTCACTTGTTAGATTATAAGATGATAGATTTATAATGGATAATTCAAATTCATCCCTTGTGGCAGTAATTGATGGTGGAGGAATATTAACACTTGAGTATAGATTTAATCCTTCACTAAAAAAATCGGTGCTAAACGAATATCTCCAGACAGTGGTGTCCCCGAAGGTGACACAATAATTTCAGGGTGGCTTACCTTGTTACTAGTCTCGGAGTGCATAGGTGATGCCGTGATGGAAGTGGAAAGCGCTGTGGGAACTACCGCAAGCGATGCTGTTGGTTGTGGCCCACGAGGGGCAGTTGGTACAGATTGGGGAAGAATTGCGGAGTGCAGTGATGTTAGTCTCGAGTGCGGTTCATGTGTACGACGTGGTAAGGGGGTACCGATTTGGTGTCCAAGGGATTCCGTTGACGCAGCGTCCGAATTACCTTTCCGTTTTTTAGGTATTCTGCCTACCGACATATCGCGATAGGTGGTAGATTGGCTAGATGAAAGAGAAGAAGCTGAAGATAAGTTAGAGGCATTTTCATCTTTTTTATTGAAATTTCTATGACTTTCATTTCTAAAAGATTTTGGACCTACATTAGTTGTCCATTTGTAGGCAAAATTATTAGCATAAGCATTCATGTCACGTAGAAACTTATTTTCTTTTTTACCTATGATGTCAATCGTATAAGCTTCAACATGTTCTTTAAGAACTTGTTCTTTCCTGATAAATCTTGTACTGGTTTTTATTAGACTAAAATCTTCATACCATTTGTGTACCGCATTGTCCAAAGAGACAAGTTCTTGTTCGTACTCTTTGCACAGTAAGTTCATCATGCCAAAAGAGCAGGTCTGAAGATTAGTTTCCCATAGTAGTTTCAGAGGATCCCCTATCTTTCTTAGATTAGGGAATATCTGAACTCTGAGTCCCCAAGGTACTATCTCATTTTCAATATATTTTTCAAAATAACGTTTGTGCCAAAAAATTCTGACTTTCCGTTCCAAAATGCGCTGTAGCCTAACAAAGGCATGATCTAAATCCTTATCTGTAATAGAGCTGGAATTTATGGTACGCTGAACCTTGTTCATGAGCCCATCCCATGCTTCGCCACTGAAGGCGGCCATAGTCTAAAAGAAACAATAAAAAAGAGGGAAAGGGGAACAGAATGTGTACAAATGGACACGGGGAAAAAAAAAAAAAAAAAAAAAAAACACAACAAGGGTTATCGAATACACAGGGAATCTCTACCACAATTTAATGGCAAACATACAACATCAGGTTGGTTATATCATAAATTAATAACAATATATTCTTTCTCAGTGCTTATAGAGAATGTTTCTGTTTTCCTTGAAACACAGAAAAAGAAAGTATAAAGTAGGTGTGGATGTATGTTCAAAAAGATGAGCTATTTGTTGTGTGCATCAGTGAGGGACCCGGAAGGTATGGTGTACTGAAACACCTGGAAGAAATTGTATATTTTTGGTCCAATCACTGAAGGCACACCATATTAGATAGGCACCACATCCCAGACATTTTGAAAAATGGAAAAAAGGAGGGGGGAAAGAAATGGGATTTTCTAAACGGTGCAATTAGCAAAAAATAATAATTGTTAGCAAGAGAAAGAAAATATTGTACAGACCAGAGAAGTACAAAAGTAGGAAATATAATTTATTCAGTATACAATAAAGAAATAATTATTCACAGAAAACACAAAAATTCTATGAATATTAAAACAGACAAATGATCGGTCAGAGATAAGTAGAATCAGGTTTCAGCCTACAGTTGATTGTTGTATCCCGACAGTTTCGCTTATAATAAGCTTTCTCAAGGGTAGATGGTAACAATCACGGCTTTTAAATTGATTAGACTACAAAATGTAGAAAAACATCATTGTTAATTTTATACATACATGAAATGTAGGTACAAAATATGCATATACACATTAAATATGATATTACTGGGCTGCAGAGGCACAAACACTTAAGCTCACCCTTTGACCACAGGATATCTCAGGCCATCTCATATCTTGCCACCAGGGGGAGCAAAACCACCCAACCTAAAATACACAGGTTGACATAGACCACAAACGACACCTTGATCGTGTAGATAGACAGGAGATCTAGTACTTGAAAAATAAAAAATGGAATAAATGAAATTTGGATATGATCATTGGAAGGGGAAGGGGAGAAAAAAAAAAAAAAATTAGGAGAAAAAATTATGTTTAAAGTTGAATCAGGAAAAGACAACTTCACTTACATGGAGCGAGTGATATGCTTGAAAATGGAGGTGGTTACTAGAGGAACACTGGACATGGACTGCAGGTGTGCAAAATATAGCAGAAGTAACTCTAAACATGATGAGAACCAAAAGATAGAAATAAAAAAAGAATATCAAAAAGTGAAAAGTGAAAACGGGTAACGAAGAGGGACTTACAGGAATTTGCATAAGTACTGGAAAGTATTTTATTGCAATATATATTATGGAAAGGACAAAGAGTCTCAGATCCATAGGCTTATAGAGCAGCATCAAACATGGATGTATGGATACTAGGAGAATAAAAAAAAAAAAAAAAAGATAAAAAAGTACTGTGTAAAGGACTGAGAGACAAAAAGAGAATATATGTATCAGAGTAAGGTCTTACCGTGCAGTGGTGTAAGCAATTACAACCAGTGTCATCTGCGCTGTGTTGTGAAGCAGACGGCTATTTAAGAGACAGACTCGTCTGATGTAGCAAACACGTGATCAACGTGACGAGCAGGTGACGCAAACGACGCTGGCCGTTGAGACAGAAAAAATGCCCATCGAGACTACACATCCCAGAAGGCAACGGGATGGTCACGTGCAGACGTTCATGACGCCTCAGTGTGAGACTCAAGGCTCATACAAAGCATATTAAAGTTAGAACAACCAAAACAAACAGAGGAGGCATGTCAGAGGGATTAAATAATGAAAAAACACATGGATACAAGGGAGGGGTTAGCTGTCATAGGCCGAGTGTGTAGATAAGGAGAGGGGGGGAAGGGGGAGGGGGAGGGGAGGGAAAAAAAAAAAAAAAAGGATGTTTATGTTTGCTAGACCGGGCGCCAAAGCAGAGACAAACCAAGCACACAGGGATGGATAGGGGGAGCATAGGAAAGAATCGAAGGGTAGACCGAATTGCCTCCGATACTTCCCTAGTGCCTCTGCAACCCAGAAAAAATATGAAAAAAAAAAAAAAAAAATTATAATAAAAAAACAAAACAAAAATACATATGAACAATATCATAACTACTCAAAATATATTTAAATACAAAATGTAACATTGATTCATTAGATAGATATAAATAATTATTAGTCAATTGTGTAGCGCAGCGCTATACAGAAAAGCATACCTCGGGTTATCATAGACCCGGGGCAGTGGTATGTTGCCAAAAAAGAGGGGGGAAAAACAGTGGCAACGATAAGGGACTGGAAATGGGGAAGGGAAAAGGGGAAAAAAAAAAAAAAAAAAAAAAAAAAAGTTGTTAGAACTGATGGGAGAGGGTACTCAAGGATCTTGGGTATCATATAAAAAAATACTAATCAATTGGAATTTTTCTTCAGTATGCTCTCGACACTACTCCCTTTAGTGCAGGGTCAAGTAATTTTGGGTGGAGATAGCAATTTGCCATTGGACCAAATGCTAGATAAATCCTCTCCTGACAAGCCCCATCTGAAACATGTGCCTAAAAATAGTATTAAATTGGCGAGATTGCTTCATAGTAATGATCTGATTGATGCCTAGCGGGAAAATAACCCCTCTGCTAGAGATTATACCCTCTACTCGCATATACATGGCACCTATTCGCGAATTGACCATATATTAATGACTTCAGCATTCACTCACTTTTTGGATTCAGCCTTGATTCTACCAACGCCGTGGTCAGATCATGATCCGGTACTAATTTCCCTTTCAAATTTGTGTAAAAGACCCGGCCCTTCCCCTTGGAGGCTCAATGCGTCTTTACTAAGTGATCCTATTGTAGTAGTAGAAGTTGAAAAGGAAATTCACACTTTTTTTAATGAAAACCTGCCTCAAGACACGTCACCAATTATTAACTGGGCAGCCCACAAATCTACCATTCGAGGTAAACTAATTCAAATAGCATCTAGGATTAAAAAAATTAGGAACATGACGATTTCAGATAAGGAAAGGGCTTTTTTTTTTTATATTTAATTCTCTTTATTTCGTTATCTTTCATATTTAAAAAACAGATTACATACATAATTTTCTTTTTACAAAACATTTCACATTCCCTGCATAACATAATCTTTGATTTTACCCCTATTATTTGGTTGTTTTCCCCTTCTCTCCCTACCACCCCCCTCCCACTACCCGCCCTTGATTTCCAGTTTGCTCCACAACATTTCATACCGGATATCCTATCTCAAGTAACCACGTTTTTCATATATTATCGAATTCCTTGATATTTCCTCTTTTGATATAAACTGTTTTCTCTTTCCATATTGTTTCTGTCACAATGTTAGTCCACTCGCTTATTGTTGGGGGGTTTACTGCTTGCCATCTTTGGGCGATTAATTTTCTTGCCTGAAAAAGGCACCTTACAACGGCTTTTGTAGTGCTCGCCAACCCTCCCCTTTCTTCCCATATTCCCAATATGCACGTTCTAGGGTCCATTTTAACCTAGTCCCATATGTCTTGTTAATGATTCTGATAATCTCTAGCCAATACCTAAATAATTTAGGGCACCTCCATAACATATGTAATAAGTCCTGACATCTAGGGCACCCTGCATCCGTTCTCCAACCAAATCTAAATAGTCTTTTTGGGGTATAATATGCCCTATGTATCATCTTTAAAAATGATATCTTCTGGGCTGGCGAGACTGTGACCATTTGCCCTCTCTACAGCACCATCCTCCATTGGTCATCCGTTATAATTCCCAAGTCTTCCTCCCATTTCTTTTTACTTTTAAGCTGCATTGGTCCCTCAATATTCTCCTCACATATAAATGGGTACATTTCAGAGATAAACCCTTTCTTCTCTATCCCTCCTCTTATTTTTTGAGAGATTCGTGGCTTAATCCAATTTGGTCCCGCTCTATTAAACTGAGTATTTCATGCATGCCTAATTTGGAGATACCTGTAGAACGTGCTATTGGGAATTTCATATTCCTCTCTCAGGGTGGCGAAAGTTTTTAAGGTCCTTCCCTCGTATAACTGAGCTAGTCTTGTTATCCCGTTTACTGCCCATTCTTTGATCTCTCCCACTGTTTCAAGCTCTTGAAGGTTCCTGTTATTCCACAATGGAGCGTACTCTGTGAAATAAACCGCGTAATTTAACTGGTTTATATTTAAAAAGCACAGCTTCTGCTGTTAAAAAGCTATACTTAGCGTTCTGGACGAATGATGGATCGTGAGACAGATTCGTGAATTATCGTGAATAAAAACCGTGTGTTTTAATATACACACTAAAAGAATTACAGGTACATTTACAGTACAGTAATAATATCTTCAAATAAGAGTTCAAGAAATAATAGAACAGTCCTTAGAATGCTTGTTAAGATGGCCGCTTGCCAATGTATGCTTGAGAAAAGTCTGTGTGTCCTTCTTGATGGTAGATGGTGAGAAGAAAAAGCTGAAGTGAAGAAGGCTCCCGAGCAGAAGGCTCACTTTCCTTAAATATCCTACAACTCTTTTGTTTGACTTTCGCGCTGAAAACTAACCACTCCCACAGGGAGTGATCTAGAATGAATCATGAATACAACATCTGGTTTCAATATCTATCAACTTTTACATAGGAAATTCATTCTGAACAGTAGACTAATCAATCACTGATATTCTTCAAAGGAAGTGGCTTGGCTCTTAATTAAACAGGAAATGAATGTTGAGCTAGGCTCAACGTTCAGTAGATAACATTACAACAAGACATCTGGAATAAGAGATCCATGCTTGCTTTAAACATTTCAGACAAGTACAATTCTCTTTTCAACATAACATATAATATTTACAAAATCCATCAAACCTGTCAGGTTCTGGGGTTTCAAAACTCCAGTTCAAGGGATCACATCAGGAGATTATTAGCTCAAAAGGTCTCATACTCTCATGTTAAATAAGAGAATATATATATGATTTAAAAATTCTATCCGGTTAGAATTTTTAAATTTTAGAATATAACATTCCCCTCTGAAATATGAATAATGATCATATTTTCCTAATCATTTATACAAACATTCATGTCACACGCACTCTGACTTTGATCCAATAACTCCAAATGTATTGTCACCCGTAACCGAATTTGCAACTCCAGAACCCAATCTTTTTTAAGAACCTTAACCTTTCTTAATTTCATTTCTGATTTGCTTATACAATTTTTTTTATTCTAAACATTAAACGTAATTGATATACAATGCATAACATAATAATAATACAAATAATAACTATTAGATTGAAATTGTAAACATGATGACAGATCTAATTGTTCCAACTTGTTTACAAATTATCCTTGTTAAACACAAAATCTGTATACTGCAATTTATAATATAATAATTGAGTATCACTAATTGGTAATCCCAAAACAGTAATTGGAACCCAAATTTGTTCTCTCCCTGCTATTGGAATCATAGAAGAACTATAACATATATCCTGTCTACATCCTATCCATTTATTTACCCATAAATCAGTATGATTTCTTGCATATGCATATTCTCTGGGCAAATTCTGTAAAATGCCAAAAGGGGTAACTCCACCTTGAAATGCCTGTGCAATTATTTTAAAATTGGTGGAATATTCTGTTTGAATTTCTAAACATGCCCTGGCAATATGAGAATGTCCTTCACTTGTCATTAAATTGAGAGTAATATTCTGAAGATGCAATATGGAGGGACCCATTACATTAGCTGTTTTAATAACCATGTCTTCTAATATCTGATTTAAATTTCTTTGGATCTTAAAACCTTTACTTCCCACTAAACCTGCTGACTCAAGATCAGACTTTAACGTGTTAATATCCATACTATTAGCTATGCCACTGATTATGCCTATTCCACCTAATGCACCTTCAATAATACCGCGTTTATTTCTGTTATAATTCCTACTATTAATTCCAAACCATCTTTCAATACCCAATTCCATATTAACCAAATGTCTTTGACATTGTGGAAACCTTGTAGAAATTTTCCATTCTAAAATATTGAAACTCCATAATAAAATGACAAACTTTCCCTCTCTCAATAGAGCTCTGGATTGTAAATGGTTAATCTGGAAGGGCTTGGCAAGAACACTGTTTTTACCAACACATGGAGTCTTCCTTGGAGACATAACAATTATACTTGCATTAGCACATTTCAACGGATAACCTTCTATTAATATGCAGCACTCATATATACCAGTATCATTTAAAGATACACTTGATTGATGATAAATATATTTATCATTGATCCAATTCACACTACCAAAAACACCCTTATGAATCATATTAGTGGTACTGTGAAGAAAGCTACCCAAAAATGCACCATTCCTTTTCCAAGTTAACAATGAATTTTGAGGTAAATATATTTGAGTACTACACATCAAATTCAATCCATCTTCATCTTCAATGACTTTTAAAGACTGTGGAGACACTTTTATTTCTGGAACAATAATATCTACCACAATGATGCTAATTTTGACTCGTAATTGAGTACATTTTCTTATTACTCGAAAATCCCATTTTCTTACAATGTCTCCTTTTTCATTTCCAATAATTTTTAAATGTTTTGGATTTAATATTTGTACAAAACTTTGAAAAAGGTAATAATACTGATGTACTGGATAAAATATTTTCCCAGAGCTTATCACATCATTATTGACATCTCCAGACCAAATTGTTGAATCATTACCTTTTACAACTAATGTCCAAAAAGCTCTTTTCAGTATATTACATTCAAAAGTCTTGGTTAGATTATTAAACCTATAAAATCCTTGCATTGTAACGAAACTTGTTTTCGACTCTATTTTAACTTTGATTTCCACCTCATTACTATGAATGAAATATTATTTTATACAATGATATTCTTGCCCTACAGCTATATACCCAAATATATCTTCAGCTGTATTAATATTGGTATATCTGAACCTATCCGAATTTTGATCTACATTAATATCATTGTCCACATTTCTTTTGTTTCTTAATACATGTAATGTCTTTCTTGAGAAAATGTTCAATCCTGTTAACCTCTGCATGGCTGGAACAGTTTGTGATATATTTTACCACTGACAAAAATGTCACTAGAAAGAAAATGAATCCTGTGACGATGATGATCAACATTCTCTCTTTAAAATATTTCTCTTTTGTAATCATCTTTCCTTCTTTGATCAATTTTTTCAAAAATCATTCCTAGAAAAAAGAAAAGCAGTATCATTTATCTCAAAATATAAATTTTTATCTCATAAAATACCATTATCGCCAATTAATGTGTACCCATATTTTTATTGTCTACGTGCACTTATCACTGAATTGAGAGGTCTTTGAACTTACACCATTAATCATAATGTTCCTCTATTGCCCCTCTGTGCAAGTAGACAAACAATAATTAATTGAGAAACACAAAATTACATTTTCCTTCCTGTCAATAAATTCACAGTGTTGCAGAAGATGCTGTACTTCTGACACTTCATCAAAACAAACAATATTTCACATTGCTTTCATGATTTTGCCTTTAAAATTAGATCCTCTGTCACTGCTGAGATGTGCTGGTATTCCCCACACTGGAAAAACCATGATTCAGTAACATTCTAGCAGTTGTCAAAGCATCATCTTTGCAAACTGGTAACATTTCAAACCACCTGTAAAAAGCATCAACTAAAACAAATCTCAAACCATTTTTCCCTGATGATAAAAGGACCTATATAATCTATTTGTATAGTAGACCAAGGTCTATCTGCTGGAGAAATTCTTTGTAAAGGAGGTTACTGACCCTTTGGTCTACACTGTCTGTCTATTCCATTTTGTCCCAATAGAACTTTCCTTTAAGAATTTCAGGCAATTTCTGCTTTACTCATGTAACGTAAACATTCATGATTGAATTGAGTGATTTTCTGAAGGCGTTGAAGTATAACAGGACACAAAAACCAATTAAAGTCATGACTCAACATCAACATTTTAATAAACCATAGAAGATGTTGAATCAACCTGTAGGAGAACAAAAATTACTTTTTCTGTTCTTCAGCAAATGATGGTATCTGTGTGTCTGTTTCCTGACAACATTAACTGGTACCAATTCAGGTTGAATCACCATTTCATCATGTAAAACTACTTTCTTTGCTAAAGTCTCTTAAATAAAAACTTCAAAATACTAATAAAGATTATATATATGTGTGTATGTATGTGAAGCTGAATCAGCTTCCTTCTGTGTGTGTCTGAGAAAGAGATCCCTAGGCTGTCAGAATCTCTGCGTGTCTCCCTAGCTTCTAAAAAAAACACACTCCTCTAACTTACCCCCACCTTTTCTTTCAAAGGCAAGCTGAGAACACAAAACCCCGCGAAATTTAAAACACAAAGCTTCAAACTATGTGAATAACTGGTATAAGTATCATATAACTTGTACTAAATCTTTGAACCAAATGACACTACATACATAGACATATTTCTTCCTTATTCTTCCTTATTCTTTTCTTTTATCTTAAAATCTATTCCCTAAGTCTCTAGAAAAACTTCAATATGATATGTTACTTTTACTGCATAATGCACACCGAGTACAATATGTATGCTTCTGATACAGGTAAAGAAACAATAAAGGCTGTCCCTTTCCTTGATCAATCCATATTCCTTAAAATTTCACTTCACTTTTTGTGAACTAAACGTTACATATATTCCACTTAAAACCCCTTCTTTCAGAATTGTCTGCAACTCTGTCAGAAGAATAAAATATTTCTTTATTACTTTAACTTTCTGATTTCCAACATGAAATCTGTAAAACTTACGTCAAAACCTTATTCAATAAACCTTTCTCAATACCAACAATCATAGCCAAAAATTCCATGCCGCTCATTAAGAAATATATCTGTTGTTTCCTCTCAGTGTGACATTAGAAGGAACAAGTGACTTGCTACACTTTAAATAATATTGTTCTTCTTGTCTTAATTGAATATTAAAACTTCTATGCCTAGACATATTATTCCATCTTACAGAGTAAACTTCATAACGCCTTGGGGACGTTTTAAAATTATGTGATTTCCTGTTACTCCAACAAAATTTTGCCATGTGACCCTTCCTGTGACATAAAGAACATTTGAAAACTTGCTTTCTCTTAGCATATGGCGATGAATAATCACATTGTTTCTTAAACTGAACAAACGTAACACATTCCTCATCTGAAGAAGTTACTGTATTGCCCCTTGATTCACATCTTGAATCGCTTTCAAAAACAGTTACTGTAGTTTCACTTAAATCTGAAACAGCACTAGTATCCAATGTGTCTGCATGCTTTTTACCCTCCATATTATCTGAGAAATGAGCAAATTCTGTTAATTCAATATCTGACTGCGTTTTTTCATTCTGGACATGCTCAACATAATTACATACAGTTTCACAGTTTGAACAACTAGCTGCATTAGATACATTCTCATGTGTTTGCATATTTTCTGCATTTCCCTCGGAAATCATTGAATTAAAACCTGTAACTAGTTTCATTACATTAAATAATTTCCTCTTAGTTTTGGCTAATGAGAATCTCTCTGTGTCAATAGCCAGATTAGATTCTAAACATTGCAAATATAACGACTTCCATAAAACAGAATAACAGATCTGTTTCGATAAACATTTACATTCATTAGCTGAACATTTAATACAATCCATGATTTACTCACCGATTAAAGAAGTCCTCTGTTCTACGACAATCTCCGCACGAATCTTCAGGTCATTCACAAAGCATCGATCAAATTCTTGCTTAATCTTGCTTCTAGGTTCTTAGTCAAACGTTTCAAAAATTACTCAATACTCTCCCTTCTCTGCCCTCCGATAGCACTTGAGAAAGTGGTATAAAATTTGAATAACGTTGATCGAGTGGATGGCTAGTCAATGAAATAATCTGCGTCTTCTAGGTTCGTTTTTCACTCTTTCCGAAGTTTCTCTCAGTACTGACTAGTCCCCTCTTATTGAGACAGTTGTATAGAAACTGACGAAAATATGAGCGACTGGCGGCTGAGCCAATGAAATAAACTGCGTCTTCTAGGTTCGTTTTTCACTCTTTCCGAAGTTTCTCTCAGTACTGACTAGTCCCCTCTTATTGAGACAGTTGTATAGAAACTGACGAAAATATGAGCGACTGGCGGCTGAGCCAATGAAATAAACCGCGTAATTTAACTGGTTTATATTTAAAAAGCACAGCTTCTGCTGTTAAAAAGCTATACTTAGCGTTCTGGACGAATGATGAATCGTGAGACAGATTTGTGAATTATCGTGAATAAAAACCGTGTGTTTTAATATACACACTAAAAGAATTACAGGTACATTTACAGTACAGTAATAATATCTTCAAATAAGAGTTCAAGAAATAATAGAACAGTCCTTAGAATGCTTGTTAAGATGGCCGCTTGCCAATGTATGCTTGAGAAAAGTCTGTGTGTCCTTCTTGATGGTAGATGGTGAGAAGAAAAAGCTGAAGTGAAGAAGGCTCCCGAGCAGAAGGCTCACTTTCCTTAAATATCCTACAACTCTTTTGTTTGACTTTCGCGCTGAAAACTAACCACTCCCACAGGGAGTGATCTAGAATGAATCATGAATACAACATCTGGTTTCAATATCTATCAACTTTTACATAGGAAATTCATTCTGAACAGTAGACTAATCAATCACTGATATTCTTCAAAGGAAGTGGCTTGGCTCTTAATTAAACAGGAAATGAATGTTGAGCTAGGCTCAACGTTCAGTAGATAACATTACAACAAGACATCTGGAATAAGAGATCCATGCTTGCTTTAAACATTTCAGACAAGTACAATTCTCTTTTCAACATAACATATAATATTTACAAAATCCATCAAACCTGTCAGGTTCTGGGGTTTCAAAACTCCAGTTCAAGGGATCACATCAGGAGATTATTAGCTCAAAAGGTCTCATACTCTCATGTTAAATAAGAGAATATATATATGATTTAAAAATTCTATCCGGTTAGAATTTTTAAATTTTAGAATATAACACTCTGTCACTCCCACCTGTCCTCCCGCTATCGTTATGGCTTTCCACACTTTAGTTACCATCTTGACCGTAGGGGTCAAGTTGATAAATGAGTTAGCCTCCATCACCTCCATAGTTGTTTCATGTGGGGCCCCTTGGATCATTAAGCTTCCGTTTATATCCTCTCCTGGTTCCATTTTAACTCCAATATGCTGCAATTGTGCAGCCAAAAAGTAGCAGCGTGAATGTAGTACTGCTATTCCTCCCTCTCTCGTTGGCAGCTGCAGAGTCTGCATCCTATTCTAGCAGGTCCCCCTTTCCATATTAATTCCCTGAACAGGGCGTCTATCTTCTTAAACCATTTTTTGTGTACCCATATAGGTGTATTATGTAGTACATAGAGTAATTGTGGCATCCATACCATTTTAATCAGGAAAGGGCTTTAAGTGATCTTTTATCTGAACAGAAGAAATCACCACAGGTAGATATCAGACCTAAAATAGACGAGGCTAGGTTGTCGCTGAACTTAAGTCTTACCACTCGAGGGGAAAAATGTTTGAGATGGAATAGCCATAAATTCTACACGATGGGGGATAAACCTACTAGGTTACTGGCCAGAAAACTGAACCCTCGCTCTTTCACTCCTGCATTACCCAGGCTTAGAATTATTAATGGATATCCAACCCAAAACCCTAAACTCATTTTGAATGAGTTTAGTAACTTTTACTCGAATTTGTATAGCAAACCAACGGCTTTTGACCGAAAGGTGACGGACCATTTTCTTGACCAAATTACTTTGCCAAAATTAACGCGGGAACACTCAGAGCTGATGGATAGAGAATTTTCTATAGACGAGATAGAATTGGCGATAAAACATTTAAATCCCTCTAAAGCACCAGGCCCTGATGGATTTTCTGGACACTATTATCATAAATTCAGGGACGTCTTGATCCCCCATCTATATAAATTCTTTAATGCTATTAGACGGGGTGATTCCCTTCCTTCTCAAGAAAATAAAGCTTAGATTCATGTTATCCTAAAATCGGGAAAAGACCTGGGACTCTGTGCTAACTATCGCCCTATTTCTTTAATCAACACAGACTTGAAAATGATGATGAAAATCTTAGCTACGAGGCTTAATTCTTTTATAGCACGATACTTACACCCGGACCAGGCTGGATTTGTCCCAGGATGGCAGACCACTGATCAAATAAGAAGGGTTATAGATATTATATCTGCAGTCCATTCTGATTGGGATTCGAAGGGACCACGGAAGGGCATGCTTTTGTCATTAGATATGCACAAAGCATTCGATTCCCTATCTTGGGATTATCTTTTCCATATTTTATATAAGTTTGGTTTTAAATCACGTTTTTTCACTATACTTCGTACGTTGTATGACTCCCCTTCAGCTTCCTTGAAAATAGGAGGTTACTCGGTTCCCATTTCAATCCATAGGGGTACACGACAGGGCTGTCCTTTATCGCCAATTCTCTTTGTCCTGGCCATAGAACCGTTGGCAATCAAAATTCGTTCCTCCCCAGATATTTTAGGTATTGAATGTGGCACCAGTGAACACAAATGTGTCCTTTTTGCAGATGACATCCTAATGCTGATTTCCTCCCCAATTTGAATATGATTTTAGCATTATTTTCCACTATTTCGGGCCTAACTGTTAATCAGGAAAAATCTCAAGCCTTGAATATTTCATTGGATGAAGCCACGATTTCCACTCTAAAACAATCATTCTCTTTTCTCTTTTAATTGGAATACTGATTCCCTCCCATATTTGGGGATCAATATCACACCATCCATATGCACGTTATATTCCCGGAACTACCCTGCTCTATTTAAGAAACTTAAAGCTGAGTTGAATAAATGGTTATTTCATCCCCTGTCTTGGTTAGGTAGATTATATTCTGTTAAGATGAATATACTCCCAAAATTACTATACTATTTCCGCTCACTTCCAGTGGCGTTAGTTCGATCGGACCTAATAGCTTTTCAGTCCAGGGTAATTTCTTACATATGGGAAAATAGGAGACCTAGAATAAACAAAAGGACGCTACTTACTCCTAGAGCTAATGGAGGTCTGGGCACTCCTGATTTCCTTACTACTATGCTGCAATACTAGCACAATTGACCAGATCGCATTCTTCACTCCCCGGCCCTATTTGGATGGAACTGGAGAGTCATGCATGTCGTGGTATACCTTTATCACACATGCTTTGGTTGACACCTAGTGAAAGACCACCAATCTTATGCCCAACTTTGTCACTATCTCTTGATACCTGGGATAGACTATCCAGAACATACAAATTCAGGTCTTCTCACTCCCCGATGGCTCCCATTTTCGGTAATATGAAATTTGCTCCGGGGCTTGTCCCCAACGCTCTTGAATGGTGGAAAAATAAGGGCCTAATGCGCATAGCCGACGTCTGTGGTGATAAGGGAATGCTACATTTTAAATTCCTAGAAGAGCGTTTTCACATACCGGTTTCTGAGAAACATAACTATAATCTAATAAAATGTTTTTTAGATGATTTGCCATGTGATTCTAATTTAACTTCAATGTCAGATATGGAATGTTTATGCCGTAGATTCGACAGGATGCAAGGTTATATTTCGAATATATATACTCTATTTTGACAGTTTCTACAGATAAGTTGAATTACATGGTAAAATGGGAAGAAGATATACGAGAAAATATTGAAATCTCGGAATGGCGCAAATTGGCACGAGGAGCGTCACGTTCTCTTATGAACACTTTGATAATTGAGGCAAATTATAATATACTCTTGAGGTGGTACATGGTTCCCTCTAGACTAGCATCCTTTGTACCTAGTCCTTCTCCTCTTTGCTTCCGTGGATGTGGACAGGAGGGAACTTTGTATCATATATGGTGGAATTGCCCGAAAGTAAAACGTTATTGGATCAGAGTGTGTAATTTTATTTATACTCTTACCCAAGTTAAATTACTCAAATCTCAGAAGCTTTCGCTACTGGGTTACGATGTGAAAAACACCTCTAAATTCCAGAAGTGCCTTATAAAATGTATATTCATCTCTGCTAGACTGGTAATAGCTAGATCGTGGAGGTCGGCCCTGCTCCCATTTGACCAGATTAAAAATAAGCTCACATGGTTCATGATTAATGAACATATGACCGCTATCCTTCAAGATAAAATGGAGTTATTCAATGCTGTCTGGGATCCATGGATCAATCATATATCAAGTGATCCTAGATCTCTTCCGATCTAACTGTTAAGTGTTATTTTAGCGGGCACGGAGATTCCTTCCCCCACGTTCCCCCCCTCCCCCCCTTTTTTTTTTTTTACGTTTATTTACTAAGTTCATCTTGTAGTCATAGGTTTGAGAAACGTAATCTTTCTCACAACTATCTCGATGCCACTCCTGGTGTTCTATGTATTGGGAGTGGTGCTGAATTTCTGAAATTAGTTTTATGATTGTTCATATTTATTGTAATAGATACTGTTCTATTCTTCTTAGTTTTTTATTTGTTTGGTGGGATTTACGATGCCGCTGAGATGGATGGATTTTAGTCAAAGTCTTCTAAATCAGTTAGCTTACAAAAGTATATGCTGAAATGCGGATTTTATTACGAGTTCTACAATATGTGTATGGATTACCATCTTGTTTAAAATAATTGTGTGTTTTCTACTGCTTCCACTGACTCAATTGTACAATTTTCTTTGTTCCATTCTGTAATGTAATATTTGCAACTAAATGTATAATAAACATATTGAAACAGAAAGGAGAGATACAAGAGATACAAGAAAGTATACATTTTATATAAAAAAATATATATATATACCGTATTTATCGGCATATACCGCACACTTTTTTCCCCTTAAAATAAGGGGAAAATAGTGTGTGCGCGATATACGCCGATACCCGCTTCCCGCGCTCAGTTTGAACTGAGACAACGACATATACCGAGTGCAGTACACTCGGGTACATTCGGCCACGCTCGACTTCGCTCGTGCTCACGCATAAACGTCACAGAGCGTGAGCACAAGCGAAGCCGAGCCTGGCCGAATGTTACCCGAGTGTACTGCACTCGGTATATGTCGACAGAGGCATTCAAACTGAGCGTGAGAAGTGGGGATTCGACCCAAGACAGTGCTGGAGAAGTCGGGAGGACACCACTGAAGCCGAAGAGGGATGCCGGACTGGACAAGGCTGCCGATGGACGCCGTGCAAGACACCAAAACTGTAAGTACTAAAATGTTTTTTTTACAGGAATTTCGGGTCCACATTAGGGGTGCGTGCTATACGCTGGAGCGCGCAATACCCCAATAAATATGGTACACATGAACATTTAACGAAAATACAGCTGCTACTTGTTGCCAACACACTGAACTTCTAAACATCAAGTCAAGTAAGAATTGTGGTCACTGCTTTGCTTCTTGCTCATATTATCCCTGGGGCATTCCCTACACACAATTTCTAATTTGGGATGTGGCAAGATCTCTCAGGATTTTTTTGAGTCAGTTTCTCTTCGTCTAACCATTTTTCTATTCTCAATCATGTAGTAGATACCCTATAAGTCCCCTTCTCTTTGAAACTTTCTCTGGGTCTTTAGCTTTTGAACATATATATATTTTTTCAAATATGGCAGAATTGTATAGTCAATCATGGGACAACTTCGTGACCAAACGTCATCACGATTATGGTCAGAACGCATCCCGTGACTCTGAGTTGAGTTTTTCATTCTCGGTCCTTACCAAATGGCTCGAGAAAAAATCACTCTTATATTGGCATATAAAAACTTTTGAAGAGTACATAAAAGATGATTTAAATCCTTTAGGACTCCAAGTCCAAATCTTCCCTTCTTTTGAAAACATTGACCCTGTGTTTAAAACAGTTTTGTAATAAGGCTACATGAAGTTTACAAGCCCTTTCCAAAATATTACATCAGGGGCTCGTACATCTTTCCATTTTAGTAGTATGGCTTTCTTGCCATAGAACAAAAGGATGGCAAGAAACATTCTCAGTGCCTTGTGGGAACCACCTTCTCCACCAGTCCCAACAAACACAATCTCACTGTCAAAGGTACCGGCACTGCCAGAAAATCAGATATACATGACGTGATCTCCTTCCAGAAATTCTGAATTTGAGGGCATTACCAGAATATCTGGTTAGCTTCTGCCGGAGAGAAAGAGCACCTCCAGCATTCCACCATGCCATTACCATTTTTAGCGAGACTAGCCGGTGGATTTTCCACAATAGACACAAAGAATTAATTTTTCTATCAACGCTATATTGATGACTTGTTCATGATTTGGGATGGATCGGAGGATGCTTTGAAAGATTACGCTGACTGGTTAAATATCAATGGAAACAATATCAAACTAGAATTTCAGTGGGACCAGCAACAGATTATGTCACAATCATGAAGGGGATTACTAACTTCTACACCAAGGGATTTTTTAAGGCCTCAGATAGGAATAGCTATATCCCTATACAAAGTGGCCACCACCCTAGATGGCTTTGCAACATCCTGAAGGGACAATTTTTGCGTATCAGGCGCAACTGCACTGAAGATAGTGACTACTTTAATCAAGCATTAATGATTAAGGAACGCTTTGTAGAAAAGGGATATAGTGAACCCCAATTAAACCTCTTAATGCAAGAGGTACGAAATAACACACAACAAAACCTGCTGGGACCTAGGATTAAGCTCCAGAACCAACAACATGAATGGGGCTTCATATCAAGTTACCACAAACAGTATAAAGATATTGAAGCCATTTTTAAGGAACATTGGCACATATTAACAATGGATAAGTTATTACATCCACAGTTGCCTAGTTCTCCCCCTTTTATTTATCGGAAGGCACCGTCTTTTGGAGACCATATAGTGAAGAAAGTATTGGATCCCCCAGGGAAGGTCAAAATGTTTTGGGACAGACCTGGTTTTACGGCATGTAGAAGATGCAAAGCATGCCGCCAAGTCGCAGTCCACCTGAGGGGTTTAACTCACTTCTCTTCCACGGCTAATGGGAAGATTTTTGAGATCAAAGAATGTATAACATGTGTATCGACGCATGTTGTATATGCCCTGGAGTGCCCATGTGGTCTAATGTATATTGGTCACACAAAAAGGAAGTTATCCAAGAGGGTGTCAGAACATATATATAATATTACTACTGGGTATGATGAGCATAGTGTTTCACTGCATTTCTTGCAAAAGCACAACAAAAATCCGATTGGATTAAAATTTTGGGGCAGAGACAAGATTGAACCTAATTGGAGAGGGTCTAATAGAGTTAGGGAGATATCAAAGCGTGAAACAGAATGGATTTTTCTCACTAACACACTTAACCCTAATGGCCTCAATATAGATCTTGATCTGAATTGTTTCATAAGTAATCATTAGTTTGTTTTCCTCTTTTTTTGACTTTTCGATTCTATGAGCAACTAACAAAGTGAATGTATAACACACACACAAGTCCAGATCAGTCCATATACCTCCAACACTTGTTCTTCCCTCCATACATTGTGTTTCAGGGATCTTGGGGATATGATTTGTTATATTGTGGAACATGTTGAATGTACATATTTAGAATAATATACACAGTGATTCTGTTTCAGAATATGTGTGTGTGTGTATATATATATATATATATATATATATATATATATATATATATATATATGTATATATATATGTATATATATATATAATGTGTGTGTGTTTTTTCAGTATTTTAGAGAATTTTTGGCATAATTTTAGATACTGATTTTAATCAATATTTTTAAATAATTTTTTTCTAAAATAAAAATACAAAGAGCACTATATGTGCTTCCTTATGGGACAGTGTATATATCATACTTTACAGTGTCACACCTTACTATACAGGCATCTCATACATATGTTAAAACGAGATAGCCATTTCATTGTATTGATTGCCACATGTATAAGAAAGTAGTTTAACGTGACTGCTTACACTTTTCCTCTTAGTGCCAGAGGGGGTGACTGCACTCACAGTATTTCCATATAGCATGTGTGTTTATTGATGGTGTATGTTCTTTTAACTAAATCATGGTTTTTCTTCCTTTTTTTAAAAAAATCATATTTTTTAAAAATTATGTTATTATAACAATCCCCTTTTTAATATTCGTAGATTACATTTTATAAATTATGTAATTTTTGAGGTTGATTCGGATGTCAAAAAAGATACCTGTTTGCGCTAGCAACATAGGCTATCATCTTGCATTAGGAAGATCGATGCTGTGCAGCACAAGAAGGCACTGCATTTATCTGTTCAACTATACTAGTGGCGCCGCTCGTAACAGCACCTATCCAACAACTAGTAAACATGCAATGTCATGTGATCGGAGGGAGTGGTTTACACATCCTGAGACTGATCACAGACAAATGGGCAGTATGGCTGATTCCGCCTATGGCAGAAGACCACGTCATAGGGATGGGGGGGTCCTGATTGACAACCCTAATCCTCAATGGGTGTGCTCTAGCTCACTCACTACTGACACGTCCCAGGCTGAGGGGAGGAGAGATACACCCACTAGTCTTATTTAAAGCAGAGCCAGCGTTCTGTAGCCACACCCTCTGAAGACATGAGCCTATTACGAAACGCGTCAGAGCATGGCTACACGACGAGTCTAACACGCACATCGGTTTCACTGAGCACAGCGCTTGTCAGCTGGAGCTGAGCTGACAAGCCATCCAGCAATAGTGAGCTACAGTCTTATCCTCTGATGTGCATCCTTTCCATTGTAACATTGTAAGGATTTTTATGTATGCAGAGATTATTTCTTAATAAAATACAGTATTACACTATGTTTTGTTCCTGTGCTTACCTTTCATGAGAAAATCATACCAACACACACCCATCTATCCATCCATCCATCACACTGATCCTATTGAGCCGGAGAGGAATTGGGACAACAGTGTTGAACACAGGAGGAGTGAGATGACCTAGCCTGAAAAGGAGATCTGAGAGGGAAGCCCATTGAAAATATCCTAGCTGCAGCAAGGAGTTCTTAAGGCTAATTACACCAAGAGCTTCTGGTGAGTAGAACTCCTAAGGGAGATGTCTTATGAAGATTATGTGGATACCATCAGAACATATCAGCATATATGAACTACAATCAGCTTAAGAGACTATTTTCCCATGTGATTTTTGAATGGACTTTTTTGTTTTTGTTTTCATTTATCACACTATTTACCTGGAGGGTTATGTTGAGTGTCCCTCATGACCTTTTGACATTTACCATTGAAGTATATCACACATAATACTCACTGTAGTGATTATTCATCAATGTAAGCAGATGGGTAATCTCAGATTCATCTGAATCACTTACCTATAGCGCTGTTAGTATTTCTTTTAGAGAATTTTTTTTTTAATTTTACTGCACTACCATTATAATAGCTGCTTTTCTGCACAAACAAACTTTTCAATATATTTTTATATATCACACTTTCTCCATAGAGCGCTCGGATCAGATCTGTCCTAGGATATTTTCTGATACACTTTTTTACTAGTCGGTGTATAATAGCACCTTTGGAGAAATTTGAATTGTATTAGTCTGTCCGTGACTGAGACTAGATCTATGAGTCCATAGATCGTCCCAATCCTCTTCCTGGATGTCAGGTACGTCTGTTTTCCATTTACTCCTGCAATTGGCTACTGCCTTTGGATTAATTTTAAAGAATTCCTTATTATTGTTAATTGTTATTGTGAGGGGTTTGACCAAGTGTTGCATCGTTAGCAGGGTTTCGAGAGCCGAGGGGAAGGATTCCACCCTCAACTCTCCAAACTGCAACTGGAAGGCATGCCTGAGCTGAAAATAGCGGAAAAGGTAGAAGTTAGCTATGTCATGTCTGGTCTTCAGTTGGGAAAAAGTCATGAGGTCCCCATAAGATGTGATATCCTTAAGCGTTTTAATACCTTTGATCGCCCAGATGACTGTATGCGGTATTCTGTAAAAAAAACATATGATTCATCCATAGTGGGGTAGATGGAATCCCCTGGTAGCTGGGACACGCCAATTTTACCACCATTCCCCACGCTCTAATAGTGGCCCTCATTGTCAATGTCACAGGTAATTCAGATCTGGGATCCCCGAAACAGAGGCCGGCACAAACTTTCATAGGACCCCAGATGAGCTGCACTGTGGCCACGTGACCATCATCTGTCACCAACCACTGTCGGGCAAACACCATTTGGCCAGTCAAATAGTATTTATGCCAGTCCAGCAGTGCCAGGCTCCCCTCGTCCCTGGGCGCCTGTAATACTTTAAGTCCTACCCTGGGGGGTTTAGGTGTCCAGAGGAAAGAGCTAACAATTCTGTCTATCTGTTTAAAGTATGACTTTGGTATCCATACAGCTGCATGTCTTAGGAAGTACAAAATTACAGGAAGGGCCTTAATTTTTAACAGACTAATTCGGCCTATCAAGGACAGCGGCAACTTGGTCCAGGCCTGTACCTTCTGTTTTAGAAAAGTCAGCAGAGAAAGTTAATTCAGTGACATGTAGTCATGCACATTCGCTGTGATTTTCACCCCTAGATATTTGAGAGTAGGGATGAGCCGAACACTCCCGGTTCAGTTTGCAGCAGAACATGCGTACAGGCAAAAAATGTGTTCGAACACGCGAACCCGGTTAAAGTCTATGGGACATGAACATGACAAAAGTGTTTGGGGACCCGGGTATCAATGCAACAAAAAGTTTTAAAAACTGCAGTTTTTTTGAGAGCAGTAATTTATATAATACTTAAAGATAATAATGCTTAAACTAAAACAATAAAAGTGAAATCTTCCTTTAAATTTTGTACCTGGGGGTGTCTATACTATGTCTGTAAAGTAGTGCATGTTTCCCATGTTTATAACAGTCTCTGCACAAAATTACATTTCTAAAGGAAAAAAAGTCATGTAAAACTACTCACGGCTATAACGAATGAATTTTCGTACAAATTTTTTAGCATTTGTACATTCGGATCAATTCGAACATCCGAATAACTGAAAGTACTAAAATACGAAAATTACGGAATTATGAACAAGCAAAAATACGAACTAACGAATGGACAAACTTACTAAAATATGAAACACTGGAACAGCAAAAGAACGAAAATTACATCTATAACGAACGATTTGCATTTTGTAATTTAAATCCTTTGTCTGTTCATAATTTCGTATATTCGTATTTTCATTCGTATGTTCGTATTTTCATTTGTGTGTTTTTGTAAATCCGTTTCTTTGTCTGTTCGTAAATATGTGTACTCGAATGGGCACTGGACAGTATAGTTAGTAAGTGATGTATCTTACTTTTGAATGGACTGTTTGTGACAGCCCCCTGATAGGTGGTGAGACTAACGGAACCAAGGGTACAGTGCAAATACTTTATGGAATGCTTTTTTCAAACAGTTGTTTTAAATTGTAATGTATTATGGAAGCGGGTCTAGTTTCAATAAAAGCTTTACAGTTTTACAGTTTCCCAGTTCTAAACCTTTCATTCATTTTCTAAATACAAGTCAGTATTGTGTTTTTACCCAATAATTTTCTTTTAACCACTTAAGGACCTTAGGCCTCGTACACACGAGGCAATCTATCTGTTCAAATCGGTCAGACAGACCGATTTGAACAGATCTGTCTGCTGGCATTTTGGTTTGCTCGCGTGTACACACGAGCAAACCAAAATCCCCGCCAGCAGACAGCGCGCTGACGTGTCGGTGGCGTTGACGCCGCCACGTCACCGCACCAGGAAGTAAAACACTTCCACGCATGCGTCGAAATCATTCGGCGCGTGTGCGAGAAGACCTGTCTGCTGGTTAGCATACTAACCAGCAGACATGTAGGGCGGACGGGTTCCCAGTCGACAGATTTCAAAGCATGCTTTGAAATCTGTCGGGTGGCCAAATCCGTCGGCTCGCCCGTACACACGATTGAATCGAAGATTTGATCGTGTGTACGAGGCCTTAGGTGTTTTTCAGATTTGGTGTTTGCAAGACTAAAACATTTTTTTCTGCTAGAAAATTACTTAAAACCCCCAAAAATTATATATATATATATATATATATATATATATATATATATATATATATATATATATTTTCTAATACCCTAGAGAATAAAATAGTGGTCATTGCACCGTATTTGCGCAGCGGTCTTACAAGCACACTTTAAAAAAAAAATAAAATTGCGCCCGCTCGTGGCATGGCGTCAAACTTAAAAACTTACCCTTAAAAATCTCGATAGGCGACGTTTAAAAAAATCTATAGGTTGCATCTTTTGAGTTACAGAGGAGGTCTAGGGCTAGAATTATTGCTCTCGCTCTAACGATCGCGGCAATACCTCACTTGTGGGGTTTGAACACCGTTTTCATATGCGGGCGCTACTCGCGTATGCGTTCGCTTCTGCGCACAAGCTCATCGGGACGGGGAGCTTTAAAAAAAAAAAAAAATCTTATTTATTTTTATTTATTTTATTATTTTTTACATTAGAAAAAAAAATTGATCACTTTTATTCCTATTACAAGGAATGTAAACATCCCTTGTAATAGAAAAAAGCATGACAGGTCCTCTTAAATATGAGATCTGGGGTCAAAAAGACCTCAGATCTCATATTTAGGCTTAAATGCAAAAAAATTAAAAATAAATTGAAACTGTAATTTTTTCAAATGACAAAAAAAAAAAAAAGTTTCTTTAAGACGCTGGGCGGGACTGACGTTTTGACGTCACTTCCGCCCAGCAGAGCTATGTTGACTGGCGAGGGACGTTTTTCCCTCACTCGCATCCCCAGTGAGCTGCCGAATGGACCCGATCGCCTCCGCCGCTACCGACGGCAACAGTAAGCGGCGGAGGGCGCGGGAGAGCGGTGGGAGGGGGGGGCCTCTCCTGCCACCGATAACGTTGATCTCGCTGCGAATCTGCGGCGGAGACCGCCGTTATCATTTAAAGGACCCTGCACACTAAAGATGGATACCTCGGTTGTGACAGCAGCTGCTGCCGTTACAGAGATATCCATCTTTAAAGTTAGGACGTATATACAGTATACAGTGCAGGGTCCACAAGCAGTTAACCACTTGACAACTGGGCACTTAAACCCCCTTCCTAACCAGATCAATTTTCAACTTTCGGTGCTCTCACAATTTGAATGACAATTACTCAGTCATACAACATTGTACCCATCTGAAATTTTTGTTCTTTTTTTCACACAAATAGAGCTTTCTTTTGGTGTTATTTGATCACCTCTGGGTTTTTTATTTTTTGCGCTATAAAAGAAAAAAGACTGAAAATTCTGTAAAAAAATTCTGACATTTCTCTCCTACATGTAAAAATCATTTCTCAGGAGGAGATTTATCCGATGAAAACGGTCTGACAGACTGATTTCATCGGATATGTCTCCTGGAGATTTTGGTCCGATATGTGTACACACGATCAAACCAAAATCCCCGCGGACGGACAGCGCGGTGACGTTGATGCCGCCACGTCACTGAACCAGGAAGTAAAATACTTCCACGCATGCGTCGAATCCATTCGGCGCATGCGGGGGATTTATGTTCGCTGGTTAGTCGTACTATAGTTGATTTGATTACGGTTGCCCTAGGGTGGTAATCATTCACCCATTAATGAGAATGTGCCACATCCTTAATAATATGGATTTTTGAAAGAGGCATGAAAATACGCCTCCAACTAGGAAAAATTTGGACTTTATAGGCACAGAATTTAAAAAAAAAAATATATATGTATTTAATAGAAAAGGACACAGCAATTACAACACGACATTTACACTGTACTATACATTAGAAAAAAAGAAAAAAAAACATAAATAATAAGAACCGCATAGGTCACTCTAAGAAACATTCACTTGTTAGCCACAGGGCTATATGTAATTCAAACAGTATATGCGCTGGGTAGAGAACTGCTTTCAGATAAGGACCCTTGGTTGGTTCTTAGACGATATAAGAGCTGCTCTACATGTTTCGCGACTAAGTTGGCGTCGCTTCTTCAGGAGCTTCTAAATATCAAAGAACATATACATAAAATTAAACACAAATAATATTTTATTTACATATTGGCCTAGGTAATAGGCAAAACAGTGGTTTAAAAAATGCATGTATCTGCGATGTACTCACCGAAAATCTCGGTGTTTTTTATTTATATATTTTAGAACAGGAAAAAACGCTGGCTATACTGTGTCCCACAATCAGAGCCCGACTATCAGACCGCACCCAAAACTGTTGGGACGGGAACTGATGATGCAGTATAAATCCCTCACCGTGCGCCACGGCAGCAACCAGTAGAGTCAAAAAGGAAAAATTCTGATGGATAATGAAAAGATGATAAGCCAAAATAATAATTGACATTGAACCATAAATGTTTCTCTAGGTGTAGATAATAAATTGAAAAAATTGAAAAACAACTACCTTAAAAAATAAGGTTGTTAAATAAACGCTATTAAATCACACCATCAGGGCCTGAGAATACATTTTCTAGAATGCGCTAGAGTTGCTCGTTGGTGGTCTTCTAAAAGATAGAATTTTGATAAGGCGCAAAGTTTGGTAAAGGACTTAATGATTATAACATAAAAAACTAAAAAAATAACACAGAAAACAGGAAAAAGATTTTTTCCTTAGATTAGCAGAAGTTAATGTACTAATTACCTTTTGTTTATAATATTATTTTACCGGTGACCTATGGGTTGAGTGATGTTGTTGAGGAAGAATGCCTTCTCAAAAACGGGCTGTAGATGGCGATAGACGAGCGCCCAACGTATAAGCTGAGCACTGGTCTGAAAAACACCAATATAAAAAGATCAGAAAAATAGAGAAATTATATCCAATGCTTTCACAGCATTGGAGTTGTAAATGGTTGATAAGATGCTTGTAAGTACTACATAGGATAAAGAAAAAGGGAACTTATCATACCTTAAGAGAAGAAAAGGATCCCCGATCAACAAACAATCATGCTGTCCTCAGCGTTGGGTGTGTTCACCTTCCCCACACCTAAGGACTGGGGGAACTGAACTGACCTAATATACACTCCTCGGATATGACGGCAAGCGTGATTGCGTCATTCCGGCCGGCCTAGACGTCCCATAGTGCGCATGTGCGGATCGCGCATGCGCAGGAGAGCCGCAAGAGCGGCTCGTGAGCTTGAGTGTTGGCTCACTTTGAGGGAGGATCCCCTAGATAGAAAAAAGGGGAGGGGATCAGGGTATCGCCATCAGCAGGTCCAAATATCATCGCTTACTGCTAAGCAATAGACTGGACCCATTGATGGCTTACGTGGCCGTGCTGGTATTGAGCTTAATGGCGCGGGGTGATGTGGTGGAATCAGAGTACTGCAGTCAGGCTATCAATAAGTGTGGGACACATATAGCACAGCATAAGAATAAATGACTAAAGGCATTTACATATAATCGCATGCTAATGCATGCATACAATGGTGAGTGACCTTTTAAAAAAATCATTATAATATGTTACAAATAAACAATACTTGATTGACAATAATTATACAATTTTTGCGCCCAATGGGTTGGATCAGGCAACAAATAGGATTTGTTGGTTGATTAGTCAATTAACCAACAAAGAGAGTATAGAGCCCTAATCACTTATGAAACTTGCAGGAACGGGGAAATTTGTCTCAGATGTAATTTTGTTGGTATTTTTGGAGTTGTACAAAAACCTATCTCCAAACAAACGTCCTTGTCATATTTGGAGCTTACTCATAAAGACCCACACATAGGGGGACATAAAGGGAAGAAAGATAAACTCCCTCCTGGGATCTTCTGCCATCCCATACAGGTCCTTCACAGGAAGGGCCTGTATGAGAGAACTTCATTAATCCCAGGGGGCTTTGTAGCGTTTAATCGCTCTATCCATCGTGTTTCTCTTTGGAGAATATGTTGATCCCAATTGCCCCCACGGGGATCTTGTGGTATGATTTCCAATACTATGAAACGTATCACTGAAGTATCAAATTTATGAATAAGCCCCAAGTGACGGCTAATGGGAGTAAGCATTTTGGCATATTGAGAATAGAAAATGTGGTCATATATCCTTTGTTTGAACTGGTGGATCGTCTTACCCACATAAAACGCCCCGCATTGGCAGGTCATTAAATAGACCACTCCCTTGGTCTCACAGGAGGCTTGAAACCGTGGTCTAAAGATTTCGCCGTTTGGTAAACCAAATTTAGTACCAGTGTGCACCCAGGGACAGTATGCACAGTGGCCACATCTAGAGATGCCTGTAATTGATTTTGTGGTGGGACAGGGATCTATTTTATAATGGCTACTTGTCAGTTTGTTCCCTAAGGACGAGCTTTTCCTAAATACTATTTCAGGGTATTGTTTAACGTATTTGCCTACTGTGGCATCACCACTTAGCAAGTACCAATGTTTTTGGAGACAGGTTCGTAATTGTTGATGTTGACTCGAGTATTTGGTAATGAACCTCGTAATTTGTTGATCCTTGTTTTCATTTTTCCGTGAATGAATCAAGGAAATTCTGTCTCTGTTTAGAGCCTTGTTAAATGCCTTTCTCAATAGAGTTTTACTATATCCTCTTTGTAGAAGACGTAGCCGTAGTTCGTTTGCCTGGGCTATGAAGTCTGCTTCATGGGTACAGTTCCGTCTGAGTCGGATGTATTGGGCATAGGGGATGCTGTGAACAAGATGCGTAGGGTGGCTGCTTTGTGCGTGAAGCACAGTGTTTCCTGCCGTTTGTTTGCGAAACAGCTTGGTGGCTACATAGTTTGATGCATCCCTATATATGCGAAGGTCTAAAAAGGATATTGTATCTTGATTAAATTCAAAAGTGAATTTAAGATTGAAGTTATTAATATTAAGGCATCCAATAAAGTCTCGTAGTGACTGTACTGTGCCTGTCCAAATTAGAATAATGTCATCAATATACCGATACCAGCAAAGAACTTGGGTCAGATATTGATCATACATCGTATTGGCATTGATTTCCCTCTCCCACCCCCCCAGGTACAGGTTTGCGTATGCGGGGGCACAGCAAGTGCCCATGGCAACGCCCTGTACCTGGAGGTAGTGGGAGTCTAGGAAGGAAAAACTGTTATGATGGAGGATAAAGGACAATAATTTCAGTATGAACATTTGAAGTTTCCACGTACGGTGGTCTTCTTCCATCAGGAAGGATCTGACAACCTCAAGGCCCAGTTGATGTGGTATGCTTGAGTATAATGCCTCGACGTCAATACTGACAAAAAGAGCATTGGTCGGGATAGCCACACCTTCTAGATGTCGCAATAAATCAGAGGTATCTTTAACGTATGAGGGAAGGCTTGTGACATATGGCATTAGAAAAAAATCCACCAATCTGCTGGCATTGTCAGTGATTGACCCAATCCCTGAGATTATAGGTCTGCCAGGTGGTTTTGTTTTGTTCTTATGAATCTTTGGGATAGCATAAAAAATAGCATCGCGTGGGAATGGTATATTCAGATAATCGTAAGTTTGTTGATCAATCAATGCATCATTAAATGCAGTATACAACAATAATTTAAATTCTAAATTAAATTGGGTTATGTGATCCTTCGTGATGGGTTTATACCACTCGTCATTCCTAAGAATGTCGAAACACATTTGCTCATACTGATCGCGGGTTAGCAATACTATATTCCCGCCCTTGTCAGAGGCCTTTATTATTGTATCCTTGCGGGCCTGTAGGGATTTTAATGCCTTTTGAAGTTCAATATTAAGATTTGATGGTGTTGGTGATATGGACATTTGCTTAATCTCATTTACCATTGCAATGAGAAAAGCTGAGACTTGTGGGTTAGTATGTAGATCGGGAAACTGGTTGGATTTTCTTTTGAAGGCACTAAGATCTTTGCTGCGTGGTTTTGATGGCAGACTAGATACCTCAGGTGGATTTACCTCTGGTCCTTGATTTTCTTCAAGGAGGAGCATAAGGTCTTTGAGGGCCCGAAACTCCCTCATAGTAAACTTTTTTATTTGGTCAGATAGTTCCCTTTCTGCCTTAGCTTGTTGTTTTGCTGGGTCATGCATATGTTTGTACGTTAGTTTCCTAACGAAGAGGTAAAGATCCTTAATTACTTCATATTTATCCATGTCATTACTGGGACAAAAACTTAGACCCAGTTTCAAAACTGTTGATTCCTCGTTAGAAAGAGGGTAGGGGGTCAGGTTTATGATACTTAGTTCCTCGTATTCGGTGTTAATGGGGGCAATTCCCCTAAAGGGACCGCCTGTTGGGCTGAATGAGCAATGGTTGTTCTCTGTGTATCAGTTCTCCCAAGAGACAGTGATCGCGATTGGCGGTTTGGCTTGCGTGAAGCTCCTGATATTTCCATCTCGGCCATATTAGGCTCCAAGATTGAGCTTTCGTCGGGTCGGGCTATTGGGGGTGCATGTTGAGATTTAAGTTGTTGGACCGCCTTAGCGGCTATCGGTCCCATATACGCATACTGGGATAAATCTAAATATTGTGTTTTCCCATCACCTCTATTTGGGGCACCTTGTGATGGACCTGGCATAGGAGTGAACCCGGATGTATTAGTGGGTTTCTTTTTTGTATTGGGTGTAGTAGAGTGCCCACCACCTTGATAACCCCTCTTACGTGACCGTGGAGCCGCTTGTGATGCTGTTATTCTTTGCTGTCCCTGTGAGAGAGAAGAAGAAGACATGGATGAATCTGATTCAAAATCATCTTCGGAAAAACCTGGGTTTCTCAAACCGGAGGGGGGGTGGTTACGCAACCCGCCACCACGTCCGCGGTTTGGGAAATCCCATCTATAGGCATAACCCTCAACAAATGCCATACGGTCTTTGGCCATCTTGGCCTGTTTTTTAGATATGATACTCTTATTTAGTTTGTCAAGAAACGTTTTCAGTTCTTGACATCTATCGGCATATTGGGAATGGGTTTTAACATGTTCATATTGAGAATTCAAAGTTGCTAGATCTCGATCCAAGCCATTTGTGTCTGCTTGGTACTGTATCAACAATAATTGCATGCATTCCTTGCTGCATTTATTTAATACTCCTTCCCAGGAGTTTTTCAAATCCTGTGATGTATTTCTAATAGTGGGAAACATTTGAATTCTTAGTCCCAATGGACTAATGTTTTCTTTAATATATTCTTTAAAGAATTCCATATGCCAATATAAATTTGATTTCTTTTTCAGAAGATGTTTAAGTTTACTAAAATATAATTTCAGATCATCTAGTTCCTTATTGGATCCATTGTAGGATGTCTGAAACTCATTCATAAGGCCTGACCAGGCTGTGCCTACAAAGTCCATGATCTCCTAAATCTGATTATATATTTCACCAATAGGTTCAGAACATTAAGACACACAGAAAGGATTGAGGTACCCTCTATGGTTGAGCTACTCTCCCTGCAGATAAATGAATGGGCAGAATTGAATGATTCAAAAAATAATAAGATTTGATTAGAATAAACAAAGATAAAAATACTTGTTACATAGGGCAGGTTCACCGATTCAGGTAAACCTCCAAGGTGCTTCCACCAGTTAATGTATAGTTGATTTGATTACGGTTGCCCTAGGGTGGTAATCATTCACCCATTAATGAGAATGTGCCACATCCTTAATAATATGGATTTTTGAAAGAGGCATGAAAATACGCCTCCAACTAGGAAAAATTTGGACTTTATAGGCACAGAATTAAAAAAAAAAAAATATATGTATTTAATAGAAAAGGACACAGCAATTACAACACGACATTTACACTGTACTATACATTAGAAAAAAAGAAAAAAAACATAAATAATAAGAACCGCATAGGTCACTCTAAGAAACATTCACTTGTTAGCCACAGGGCTATATGTAATTCAAACAGTATATGCGCTGGGTAGAGAACTGCTTTCAGATGAGGACCCTTGGTTGGTTCTTAGACGATATAAGAGCTGCTCTACATGTTTCGCGACTAAGTTGGCGTCGCTTCTTCAGGACATGTCCAGCGGACATGTCGGACAGACGGGTTTCCAGCAGACAAGTTTTAAAGCATGCTTTAAAACTTGTCTGCTGGAAAAACCTGTCTGCTAGCCCGTACACACGATCTAATCTGTCCGCTGAAACTGGTCTGCGGACGGCCGCGTACACACGACCGAATTTGTCCGCTGAAACTGGTCCGATGGACCGTTTCAGCAGACAAATCCGATCATGTGTATGGGCTAGCAGACATGTTTGTCCAGCGGACAAATTTCAAAGCATGCTTTAAAATTTGTCTGCCAGAGACATGTCCGTCGGATTCGACGCATGCGTGGAAGTTTTTCACTTCCTGGTTCGGTGACGTGGCGGCGTCAACGTCATCGCCATGTCACCGCGCTGTCTGCCGCCGGGGATTTTGATCCGATGGTGTGTACACGCCATCGGACCAAAATCTGATGAGACATGTCCGCTGCAAACGGTCCGTCGGACATGTTTGAGCGGACATGTCTCATCGTGTGTACGCGGCCGACCAGTTTCAGCAGATATATTCGATCGTGTGTACGCGGCCTCACTGGACACACCAGCAGGGGTGTATTACTGTGTAATAATAATTAAAAAATGCAACACCCATCATTTTATTCTCTAAGTGATTTTCTAGCAAAAAAAATATATATTATTTTTACATGTATGAGAGAAATGTCAGAATTGGGCTGGGTTGCAATTGGTTAAAATTCAGTGATGTTTTTTTTGCTGCAGTCAACCTCTGTCAACATACAGCACCTGCATATTACATTTACTTGTTTTGAAAATCACAATAAAACACATGGGACCTGTCTATATGTTGGAAAATGACCATGTAAATACAAGGTGGGATTTGTCTGTGAAATTACACTGTAGGGAATGTCTCCCAAGCTGAATGTCTTGTTATGGAAAGACTATAAATTATCAACAAATCAAGACAGTTAGCCTCTTCAGAGACTGACTACCGACACAGATATTTAAATTCAATTATTTTCCAGGGCAATAAGAAACTCACTACATAATCGTCCATCACTTCTACATGAGCTGAACCCTTTTCTACATAAATAAATTGTTTCATTCTAGTACACGGTTAATGGAGAATTATTTTACAATTATTTTACAAATACTTCTAACAGATTTTCAGTGAAATGTATTTTCATACAGACATAAAAGCTGCACTTTGTGTTCAGAAAATAATCTATGTGTTTGTATGTGTGGGAAAGCTATTATTATTATTTATTGTAAATTGAGTTTTCACTATTGTTATACAAATTCTATTACTAATAATGTTCATATGTCAATGGAAAACCAATAAACAGTGAAAAAAAAAAAAAAAATATTTGAGTGTCAACACTTATAATATGTTTAATTATTAGTTAAACTTAAATCAAATTATTAAGAGCTTGCAAAAATGTAATAATAATAATCATTTTTTTAAATATGTTTTACAATATCATTTTGTATTACTTTTTTACAATTTTTAGGAGTCCCATTATGGGGCTTTTGTGAAATATCAAGGGTCTAAGCAGACTGCTGATGTCTCACTTTTGAGACAGAGAAAGAAACTAAGGACATCAATTCCCCAGTCCCTTTCTCTGCAGTTTATGATGCTTCAATTAGGAATGAAGACAGGAGTGATCAGCACAGATCACTCAGTGTGTTCATTCAGGAAAGGAAGGGGCCAGTTAAGGAAATATTTACCAACCCCTTCCCCACTCCTCTAAGAAGGAATCGGTACCACACAGGGTGATTAGGGTGTGCCATGGCCCAACCCTCTGTGCACACCTATGATAATAATGCATTTTTAGAAGTGGTTTTAATTATTTGAATCTGCAACATTCATTAAGATAATACCAGGTGATCCTTCCATGAAGGTCCTTTCTTGGGTACCTCCTATGGCAACTGTTTCCGATTTGTGCCCCTATATTGCTACTGTGTTACTGTACATGTGCCCCTTCTGGAGATCACAAGTAAGAGTGCTCCTGTTTTCATCATCAGAAAACCCTTTCTGAGAAATGGAGACAAGTAGATGCAAAAGCCAGAAGATCAGCAGCACGGAAATGCTACATTTTAAAACAAAAGTGTTTTAGGGAAAAAATAATATTTATGAAAATATTTATGATTTACAGTGCTCTAGCCATATGAATTTCATCCAGTTAGGGTTTAGGTCTACATTAACACTTGCTGACTGCTGTACATGTACTGTATATGTACTGAATATATATATATATATGTATATATATATATATATATATGTTATTTAATACAGTAAATACAGTAATGTGCAATGGATTTAGGCAGGTGTGAAAAAATGCTGTAAGATAAGAATGCTTTCAAAAATAAATATTTTTATTGTTTATTTTAATCAATTTACAAAAGTGAACAATTAGAAAAAAAATCTAAATGTAATTAATATTGTGTGACTATCTTTTAGCTTCAAAACAGCAATTCTTCTAGGTACAGGTGTACAGAATCTTTGAAGGAACTTGGCAGGTAGGTTGCTTCAAGCATCTTTGGGAACCACAGCTCTTTTGGGACTATAGGTTGCCTCAAATCCTTCTGTCTCTTCATGTAATCCCAGATATATTTAATGATGTTGAGAACAAGTCTTTGTGGGGGTCAAACCACAGAGCTTCTGTGGCTATAGGTTGTCTCAAATCCTTCTATCTCTTCAAGTAATCCCAGACAGACTCAATGATGTTGAGATCAAGTCTTTGTGGGGGCCAAACCATCAATTCCAGGACTTCTTGTTCTTCTTTATGCTAAAGATAGTTTTGAACAACATTGGCTGTATGTTTGGGGCCATTGTCCTACTGCAGACAAAAATGTGGTGCCAATCACACACCTCCCTGATGGTATGAATATGATTTACCTTTTATTTTAGAGGAAATACAATCGAATAGGGGGTGTACCATCGTCCTAGTATTCTAATATAAATTGAGGGGACTCAGGGATTCCCCACGAGCCCTGAGGCTCCAACAGGAAAAAGTGGGCGGGGAGGACTATACCGGTACTATGTAGATTGGTTGCAAACAACCAGAATAATTCACATTGGGTAAATTTTAGAAAATGTATTTACATAAAGACATCAAACAAGATAAAAAATACATAACATTAAAATACAATACAAACACATTTGACCACAATCAGGTCACCGGTCGTGCAATCCCTTCCATTGAAAAGGGGGAATATCGGTGAGGGATTTGGAGTCATGAGACAGGCAGACTGTCAATTTACTGTATATCCCTGATGGTATGGTATGATGGATAAGTATTTGCCTGTATTTCTCAGCATTGAGGACACTAACGATCAAGCAATGTTTAGGACTGTAGACTCAGCTCTCTGCCAAGGAAACCTAATTCTTCAGAGGAAAGTCACGCCATGCTTAGTTCCCGTTCGACAGAAGATGCCCAGCAGTGCCATCAGCACAGAGCTGGTGGACACCAGTAGGACCCATGTACACCCATCTATTGTCTGGAGAAATCTGGTCAGAAGTGGTCTTCATGAAAGAATTGCAGCCTAAAAAACTAATCTCTGATGTGGTAACAAGGCTAAGCGACTCAAATATGCATAACAACATAGGAACATAGCAACATAGAAAAATTGCAAATTTGTTTGCCAAAGGGATGGAGAACGATACAATAACGAGTGTCTGCAGCCAACAGTGAAGCATGGTGGAGGTTCCTTGCAGATTTTGGGCTGTAATTCTGCAAATGGAATTTGAGATTTGGCCAGGATCAATGGTGTGCTCAATACAGAATAATATAGGCAGATACTTATCCATCATGCCATACTATCTGGGAGGCGTGTGATGGGCCCCAAATGTATTCTGAAATAGGATACTGACCCCAAACATACAGCCAATGTCCTTATAAAAGCATAAAGAAGAACAAGGAGTCCTAGAAGTGGTGGCCTGGCTCCCACAGAGCCCAGATCTCAACATCATTGAGTCTGTCTGCGATTAGCTTAAGAGACAGAAGGATTTGAGGCAGTCTACATCCATGGAAGATCTGTGGTTAGTTCTTCAAGATGTTTGGAACAACCTATCTGCCAAGTTCCTTAAAAACTGTGTGCAAGTGTCAAACAAATACAGCAACCAACCAGATTGACCTGTCTAACAATATGCTTTAATAACAGGGTTTAGTCTGCACACATTTGCAAACACGTGCATAAGCTACAGGCCCCATCAAGGCACCTTGTTTTCTGTAGTCCCTAACCCTGACTTCTGGGTCTCTATAATAGGAGCACAAGCATATTTATGGATACGTGAGGATTGGTGGCCTGGAAGGAGCTCAGACCTCCTTAAAGGTACAGGGGCACACTGAACACCCAGCACATAGCACTAAAGCAGCAAACATGTCAGTGTAGCGCCAGCCTTTTTGGGAGGACTGGGCTTAGAGGCAAATTAGTCTAGCTCCCCCATAAAGCAGCCACACTGCTTCCGGTATGCGGGTGGCCAGCATTCCGCAACTGTGGTGGGGGGGAGGGCGCTGCTTCTAATTTTGACTGTCCTATCATCCTGGAACACAAACCTTCTTCACTGTTCTATGTTTTCTGCTGCACCATTGACATGGTTATATATTCTTAGTCCTCTCCATAAAATTACTAGAAATTTGTGCTTAAAGTAGAACTATATAGGCAACACTTTTTTTAAAAATTTTGGATAGAGTAAGGGAGGGTTAAAGCCCCTGTCAGTTTATTTTCTACCATCCCTTTAGCATTGCAGAGATTTTCCTTCACATCCTGCCCCATAGCCAAACAGGAAGTGAGAGGAAACCTATGCAAATTAAGGGAATTCATTGCCCCCCCCCCGCCCTCAGAACTAGTGTCCTGATTTGAAAATGTCAGGGGTGTGGCCTTTGTGAAAAGGGGTGGGTCATATTTAAATTAGGGGTGCACGAGTTTAGTCAGGCCTTGGGCAGCACAAAACCTAAATACACTACTGCTCTGTAGGGGTGTATTTGGGAATAATATGGCCTCATTTATATACTATTATAGTTAATATAGTTAACCATTTCTTACTCCGTTTAGACATAGTGGGAATGTGTTCTTATTTTTCCTTGTAGTGACGCTTTTCCCATTTCCTGTTCTTTACCCCCAGTATTTCATCAAGACGTTCAACTTTTGAACCAATGGCCGCATGTTAGAACCTAGGGCCATATATTATTGGTCGTTGATCTTTTCCTTTCCAGATGATGCAATCAGAAGTTATATATATTTATTTCAACATTATATGTATGTGAGTGATATACATGCGACAGGTATGTAATGGAACTGTGGTTTTAAAATGAGAGCTGGTAAAAAATGTAATTACTGTATTTATTGGCGTATAACACTCACTTTTTTACCCTGAAAATAGAGAGTTAACTGTGCCTGCGTGTTATACGCAGAGGGCTGTGGAAAGTTTTTCCCTGAAACTTCCCTCTTAAAGTTAGGGTGCGTGTTATACGCCGATAAATACAGTAGATATCAATATATTTTTCCTATAATTCTAGAGTTTCTCTGTGTTTGCCTTCCTGATGAAGTGGGCTGTTGACCCGTGAAACGTGATGAAGTTCCAACAGAAACTCATCACCTTAAGGGGTCTTAGATGACGATTAAATCTTGATGCTTTATGGAAATTATTTGAAGCTGTAAAATACATGTGTTTCTATATATTAAAACAACTTGACTGTTTTTTAACATTTGTAAGAATACAATGTATTTGTTTTAGAATTTGTGTGGCACCATTAAAGTCCTCATTTTCTTTAGTTTGATAGCATATTATCATATGAGCCCATAGGGGGACCATTTTTTTATTATGTAGTTTACTACTTTAAAATGGTTCTTAACCTCAGAAATTAAATATGAACAAGGCATATAGGGCCAGATTCAGGTAGAGTTAATCTGGAGAATCAGTGATACTCCAGCCTAACTCTCACTTTGAGCCGGCGTTTCTGTTTTCTGTAAGCAGAAAACAAGAAACGCCGGGTTGGATTTCCTATACGAGCAGCGTAATTGTATTTCGCCTTCGTATCGGAACTGCAATTTTAAAAATGGCGCTCGGGGAGTTCCCGCTGATTAACGCAGAGAATATGTTAATCAGCGAGAATCGGCAATTCACGGTCGTATTCGGGCCCGACGCAGTGACTTTCCGAAGTTTCCGTAAGAGATACGCGGGGTAAAGAAAAACCAGCCCCCTAGTGGAGTATCCTATGTTAAGTATGGCCGTCGCCATCACGTTGAAAAAAAAAAAAATTTGAGTCGTTTGCGTAAAACGTCCGGGAATGGGGATTGACGTCATTGATGTTCACTGACAGAATTTGGAGCATGCGCACTGACAGTCGACGCATGCGCAGTATGTTCGCCGTAGGATCGCGCCTAGTTTAAATAATACACGCCCCCTACCCGCCCAATTTGAATTCCGCCGGCTCATTTTCGCTACGCCGCCGCAACTTTAGGAGCAAGTGCTTTGTGAATACAGTACTTGCTCCTAAAGTTTCGGCGGAGTAACGTAAATGAGAAAAGTTACTCCAAAATAAAGATTCGCCCATCTACCTGAATCTGGCCCATAGTGTCCAGAGCAATAAGTGAAATTTCTGTCTGCTGCTTCCTTCCTCTGCTATCAAAATGAATGACAAGTTTTCTTGACACAAAGAGAAAAAAGGTCACAGGGGAGTGAGCTTTAGCTGATTGACAGCCACTGCTCTGTTCTTGAGTGCTGTGTCAAGAGGGGAAGATGTCACTTTGCTCCAATCAGCTGTCAAATCTCTCCGCATTGAGCTCTGCAGAGTGTAATTTCATCTCTCCATCCCCTTTTTTCTGACAGATCATAAAAGCTTTTACAAAAAAGAACTTTACATGGATACATAAAAGAGAAGACTGGCTAGATAAACAGTTACAACTTATGTAGGAATAATTTGTTCATCTCTGTGTATCACCCAAGGATAGTCCCTGCACCGGTTGGATATACTATATGTAAGTGTATAAAACCACTTTAAGGAAAACCATGCTTTTGAAAAGTCACATTTCCATGCTGTGCCTGGTTTTGACCTGTAACAAGTCTGAGGAAAAATAAATCAGAGTGACAACTATTGAGCTTGACTCTGAAAACATTGTTATGTGTTCACATAACAAAACACATTACATTGTATATTTAACAGACCAAGAGGGGGGCATATAAGATAAGATGATTATTAGGATTGCATGCTTTCTTTTGGTGGTATTTGATCCCCGCTGCGGTTCTTAAACAAAAAAAGAGTGTACATTTTGAAAAAAAACTCCAACATTTTTAACTTTTTACTTTAATACACATCCAAAAAAAAATCGAATTTCTTCATCAGTTTAGGCCAATATGTATTCCGCTACATATTTTTGGTAAATAAAATCCCAATAACAGTATATTAATTGGTTTGCACAAAATTTAAAGCATCTACAAAACAGGGGATAGATTTAGGGACTTTAATTATTTTTTTTTGTTCTACTGGTAATGGCAGCGATCTGCGATTTTTAGAGAGACTGTGACATTGCGGTGGAAAAATCTGACTCTAAGTGACACTTTTTGGGGACCAGTGACACCAATACAGTGATCAGTGCTAAGGAAATGCACTGATCCATGTATAAATGACGCTGGCATGGAAGGGGTTAACAGTAGGGGGCGATCAAGGGGTTAACTCAGTGTCGGCTGGTGCTCAAAATTTTTGGGGGGTGCTAACAAACTGAAAAATTCTGAAAAAAACCCCCATCAATTGCAGCCTCACTGTGCCCATCAAACACAGCCACTGCACCAAACGCAGCCACTATGCCCATCGAACGCAGCCACTGTACCAAACGCAGCCAATGTGCCAATCAAATGCTCCCACTGTGCCATCAAACGCTGCCACTGTGCCCCAAATTCCACCACTGTGTCCATCAAACGCTGCCACTGTGCCCCAAATGTTGCCACTGTGCCCATTAAATGCTGCCACTGTGCCAATTAAATGCAGCCACTGTGCCCCAAATGCTGCCACTGTGCCTATTAAATGCTTCCACTGTGCCACAAATGTTGTCACTGTGCCCATTAAATGTTGCCACTGTGTCCCAAGTGCTGCCACTGTGCCCCGAGTGTTGCCACTGTGCCCCGAGTGCTGCCACTGTGCCACCCGCCCACCATCTGCCCAGCCCTTACCTTGTCTCAGGTGGGCAGCAGGTGACGGCGGCGAGCAGTGTCCTCCATTTCTTCCTCGATGTCAGAAAGGTGCCTGATAGGCGTCCAATCACAGCACCTGTCCTTCAAGGCAATCAGGTGATCAGGCTACCTATCAGGACTGTAGGAGTCACATGCAGACCTGATAGCAGTTAAATGGTAAACTAAAGGAGTACACATGGCAGATTGCTAATTACATGTCAGAGACTTAGTAATACCAGCCTGCAGCAGGAAGTGCTGTTACTGGCAGAATCTCCAGGTAAAAAAACATTGGAAAAGGTTAAAAAAAAAATGCTTAAGAAAACTGTATACGATTATGATTTACCACACTGTTTTTTAAATAAATAATACATTAAGGACATGAAATATCTTGTATTTTCATCTATTACGCTGAATTAATATAGTCAAATGTATTATTTTATTCCTAGAAATAATGAATTCCACTAACCAGCACAAAGTCGTAGAGTTCACTATCTTGGGATTGGCCAGTTTCCCTAGGCTCAGCATAGCCCTATTTCTTCTCCTTCTCATTACCTACATTCTTATATTGCTGGCAAACCTGTTGATCATAGTGGCAGTCCATTTTGAAGCACGTCTTCATTCAGCCATGTACTATTTTTTAAGTAGGTTATCCCTTGTAGATTTGTGCTATGCTACAGTGACCATCCCCAAAATTTTAGCCGACTTCCTTTCCAAAACCAACACAATCTCCTCCAATTCCTGCATCACCCAGCTGTTCTTCCTGCATTTCTTTGCAGGAACTGAGTGCATTCTCCTAACGGTCATGGCCTATGACCGCTACATTGCTATCTGCCACCCCTTACGATATTCCAGTATTATGAACAAGACTGTCTGTCATTGGCTCGAGTTTGTTTGTTGGGTTACCAGTTTTTTACATTCCATAATTCAGATCATCATGACATGTCAACTGAAATTTTGTGGACCGAACCAAATAGACCATTTCTTCTGTGACATCCACCCTTTGTCCGTTCTGGCCTGTTCAGATACTTTCATCATCGAAATAGTATATGTAGCCAACAGTGGCCTGATCTCTGTGCTATGTTTCCTTGTGTTACTTATGTCTTATATGGGTATCATTAACACAATACTTAAAGCTCAATCTGAAGCGGGCCTAGGAAAAGCTTTTTCGACTTGTGCCGCACACCTCACTGTTGTCACCCTTTTCTTTGGGCCTTGTGTCTTCATATATTTAAGACCCTCTGTATCATATGCAGTAGATAAAGTGGTGTCTGTATTCTATACAATGGTAACACCCCTACTGAACCCAATTATTTACACGTTAAGAAATAAAGAGGTAAAGACCGCCATCAAATCAATTTTGAGCAAGAAATTACTACAAAAAGAACAATAAATAGATGAGATATCAGAGATAAGTATGAATATACAGTATATTTAGATATATACTGCATGTTAGCACTATCTAATACATGGGTCTTCAAACTACGGCCCTCCAGTTGTTCAGGAACTACGATTCCCATCATGCCGAGTCATGTCTGTGAATGTCAGAGTTTTACAATGCCTCATGGGATGTGTAGTTCTGCAACAGCTGGAGGGCCGTAGTTTGAGGATCCCTGATCTAATAGCTATGGTTCTTTACTACAGTACTCTACAAAAGTTTTAGGCACTTGTAAATTGCAAGTATATTTTAGCTTATCAGTCCTTAAATGTGGTGGATGCATTAGTTTTATTTTTTAGGCTTTTAACCCTTTATTTCCAACTGGCATCCCAGCAGTTAACCACTTAACGCCCACCTCACGACTATGTACGTCCACAGAATGGAACGTACAGGCAGATGGGCATACATGTACGTCCCTGCCTTCTAGCGCGTCGGGGGTCCGATCGGGACCCCCCCCCCCCGCTACGTGCGGCGGTCGCTAAGTGTCTGGGAGCGATCCGGGATGAGGGGGGCGGCTGTTCATTTTTGTCCGCCCCCTCGCCATCGCTCCCAGCCAATCCGCTTTCTCCTCTGCCTGAACTGTAAACACAGGCAAGGAGGAAGTGATATCACCTCTCCTCCCACCGGTATTTTCGTCCGGCGGAGGAGAGGAGACATCACACAGTGAGTAGCACAAGCATCACACAGACACATAGGCACACAAATCCCCCCCAGTCACCCCCCCTGATCACCCCCCAGCCCCCTGTCACCGTGTCACTAAATAGCAGTGATCATTTATTTACTGATCACTGCATTTAGTGTCTGTGTGACAGGCAGTTAGTGTTAGGTCCAGGGTAGCCCCCTACCCCCCCAATAAAGGTTTTAACCCCTTGATCACCCCCTAGTTAACCCTTTCACCCCCCTTTTGCCAGCGTCACTAAGCGATTGTTTTTCTGATCGCTGTATTAGTGTCGCTGGTGCCGCTAGGTAGCTAGGTATTTTTTGAGGTTGGCCGCCATGTTTTTATAGCTTTATACAATTTATGGGGGTACCTAATGCTATAAAAACATGGCGGCAAACCTCAAAAAATAACTAGCTACCTAGCGGCACCAGCGACACTAATACAACGATCAGAAAAACGATCGCTTAGTGACGCTGGCAGGGGGTGAAAGGGTTAACTCTAGGGGCAATCAGGGGTTAAAACCTTTATTAGGTACCCCCATAAATTTCCTAATAAAGGTTTTAACCCCTGATTGCCCCTAGAGTTAACCCTTTCACCCCCTATTGCCAGCGTCACTAAGCGATCATTTTTCTGATCGCTGTATTAGTGTCGCTGGTGCCGCTAGTTAGCTAGTTATTTTTTATGGTTTGCCGCAAGGTTTTTATAGCGTTAGGTACCCCCATACATTTTTTAAATAACGTTTTTAACCCCTGATTTCCCCTAGAGTTAAACCTTAAACCCCCTATTACCAGCGTCACTAAGCAATTGTTTTTCTGATTTCTGTATTAGTGTCGCTGGTGCCGCTAGGTAGCTAGTTATTTTTTGAGGTTCGCCCGCCAGGTTTTTATAGGGTTAGGTACCCCCTATAAATTTTTCAAATAAAGTTTTTAACCCCTGATTTCCCCTAGAGTTAAACCTTACACCCCCTATTACCAGCGTCACTAAGCAATTGTTTTTCTGATTTCTGTATTAGTGTCGCTGGTGCCGCTAGGTAGCTAATTATTTTTTGAGGTTCGCCGCCATGTTTTTATAGCGTTAGAAAATTTATGGGGGTACAAAACGCTATAAAAACATGGCGGCGAACCTCAAAAAATAACTAGCTATCTTGCGGCACCAGCCACACTAATACAGCGATCAGAAAAATGATCGCTTAGTGATGCTGGCAATAGGGGGTGAAAGGGTTAACTCTAGAGGCTAGTTATTTTTTGAGGTTCGCCCACCTGGCTTTTATAGCGTTAGGTACCCCCATACATTTTTTAAATAAAGTTTTTAACCCCTGATTGCCCCTAGAGTTAACCCTTACACCTCCTATTGCCAGCGTCACTAAGCGATCGTTTTTCTGATCGCTGTATTAGTGTCGCTGGTGCCGCTAGGTAGCTAGTTATTTTTTGAGGTTCGCCCGCCAGGTTTTTATAGGGTTAGGTACCCCCTATAAATTTTTCAAATAAAGTTTTTAACCCCTGATTGCCCCTAGAGTTAACCCATACACCCCCTATTGCCAGCGTCACTAAGCAATCGTTTTTCTGATTGCTGTATGAGGCCGCGTACACACAATCAAATTTATCTGCTGAAACCGGTCCGAAGTACCGTTTCAGCAGACAAATCCGATCGTGTGTACGGGCGAACAGAAAGGTTTTTCCAGCAGACACATTTTAAAGCATGCTTTAAAATCTGTTTGCTGAAACCAGTGGACACTAACCAGTGGACATATCTGTCCGCACATGCGTCGAATGGATTAGACGCATGCGTGGAAGTATTTTACTTCCTGGTTCGGTGACGTGGCGGCGTCAATGTCACCACCACGTCACCGCCACGTCACCGCGCTGTCTGCCGGTGGGGATTTTGATTTAATCGTGTGTACACGATCAAACCAATATATCCCAGGAGACAAATCCGATCAAAATGGTCTGTCAGACCGATTTGATCGGATTTGTTTAGTGGTGTGTAAGCGGCCTTAGTGTCGCTGGTGCCACTAGGTAGCTAGTTACTGCCAGTAACGCTTACACCTACGCGCAAAGCATACACCCCCCATATGTGGAATTATACCCCAAAATACATTCTGCTGCTTCTCCTGAGTATGGGGATACCACATGTGTGAGACTTTTTGGGAGCCTAGCCGCGTACCGGGCCCCAAAAACCAATCCCCGCCTTCAGGCTTTCTAAGGGTGTAAATTTTTGATTTCACTCCTCACTACCTACAGTTTTGAAGGCCATAAAATTCCAAAATAGCACAAAAAAACCCCAAATGACCCCATTTTGGAAAGTAGACACCCCAAGCTATTTGTTGAGAGGCATGTCGAGTCAATGGAATATTTTATATTTTGACACAAGTTGCGGGAATATGACAAACTGATTTTTTTTTGCACAACGTTGTCACTAAATCATATATTTCTTACACATGCCATGATTATATGTGGAATTTCACCTCAAAATACATTCTGCTGCTTCTCCTGAGTACGGGGATACCAGATGTGTGGGACTTTTTGGGAGCTTAGCCGCGTACGGGACCCCGAAAACCAAGCACCGCCTACAAGATTTCTAAGGGCATACATTTTTGATTTCACTCCTCACTACCTATCACAGTTTTGAAGGCCATAAAATGCCAAGATGGCACACAACCCCCCCCCCCCAAATCACCCCATTTTGGAAAAAATACACCCCAAGCTATTTGCTGAGAGGCATGTTGAGTCCGTGAAATATTTAATTTTTTGCCCCAAGTGATTGAATAATGACCAAAAAAAATTAAAAAATACAAAACGTTGTCACTAAATGATATATTTCTCACACATGCCATGGTTATATGTGGAATTGCACCCCAAAATACATTCTGCTGCTAGTACGAGGATACCACATGTGTGGGACTTTTTGGGAGCTTAGTCACGTACGGGACCCCTAAAACCAATCACCACCTTCAAGATTTTAAGAAGGCAGTGATTGGATTTCGGGGTCCCGTACGAGGCTAGGCTCCCAAAAAGTCCCACACATGTGGTATCCCCGTACTCAGGAGAAGCAGCAGAATGTATTTTGGGGTGCAATTCCACATATAACCATGGCATGTGTGAGAAATATATCATTTAGTGACAACGTTTTGTAAATTTTTTTATTTTTTTTTGGTCATTATTCAATCACTTGGGCAAACAAATGTAATATTCCATGGACTCAACATGCCTCTCAGCAAATAGCTTAGGGTGTCTCCTTTCCAAAATGGGGTCATTTGGGGGGGTTGTGTGCCATCTTGGCATTTTATGGCCTTCAAAACTGTGATAGGTAGTGAGGAGTGAAATCAAAAATGTATGCCCTTAGAAATCTTGAAGGCGGTGCTTGGTTTTTGGGGTCCTGTACGCGGCTGGGCTCCCAAAAAGTCCCACACATCTGGTATCCCCGTACTCAGGAGAAGCAGTAGAATGTATTTTGGGGTGCAATTCCACATAAAACCATGGCATGTGTGAGAAATATATAATTTAGTGACAACTTTGTGCAAAAAAAATCAGTTTGTCATATTCCCGCAACTTGTGTCAAAATATAAAATATTCCATGGACTCGACATGCCTCTCAGCAAATATCTTGGGGTGTCTACTTTCCAAAATGAGGTCATTTGGGAGGGTTTTGTACTATTTTGGCATTTTATGGCCTTCGAAACTGTGATAGGTAGTGAGGAGTAAAATCAAAGATTTGCGCCCTTAGAAATGCTGAAGGCGGTGCTTGGTTTTCGGGGTCCCGTACGTGGCTAGGCTCCCAAAAAGTCCCAAACATGTGGTATCCCCGTACTCAGGAGAAGCAGCAGAATGTATTTTTTTGGGGTGCAATTCCACATATAACCATGGCATGTGTGAGCAATATACCATTTAGTGACAACTTTTTTAAATTTCTTTTTTTTTGTCATTATTCAATCACTTGGGACAAAAAAAAAATATTCAATGGACTCAACATGCCTCTCAGCAGTTTCCTTGGGGTGTCTAATTTCCAAAATGGGGTCATTTGGGGGGGTTGTACTGCCCTGCCATTTTAGCACCTCAAGAAATGAGATAGGCAGTCATAAAATAAAAGCTGTGTAAATTCCAGAAAATGTAGACGCTATGGGCCAGATTCAGAGAGCCATTACGCCTGTCTAACTGGTGTTAGACAGGAGTACTTTCAAATTACGCGTGCCGTATCACTAGTTTGAATCCTCAAACCATGATACGGCGGCGTTGGGCTTCGATCTGACAGGCTTACGTCTTCGTACGCCTTCGGATCTACGCTGCAATCTTTTTGCGGCCGCTGGGTGGAGTTTGCGTCGTTTTCAGCGTCGGGGTATGCAAATGAGCTTTTTCCGGCGATCCACGAAGTTACGAGCGTCGTTCGCAATTGCGTACGTCATTTTTTTGCCATGTAAAGTTAAACCAGCTATTAGCTGGTCTAACGTTACGCGGCCCATGTTAAGTATGGCCGTCGTTCCCGAGTCGACTTTCAATTTTATTTTATTTTTTTACGTTTACGGGAATAGGAATGTCCGTAAACGACGCTACTCAAAAAAAAAAAATGACGTAACAAAGTGATTTCGCTCAATGCACGGCGGGACATTTCTGAACGGAGCATGCGCAGTTCGATCGCCGCAGGAACGCGCCTAATTTAAATGCCTCACGCTCCCTAATCGCGTAGTTTGATTCCGCCGGGAGAAATACACTACGCCGCCGTGCCTTACGGACCAAAATCTCTCTGAATTCATCGTAGAGCCAGGTAAAGTACGGCAGCGTAGAGTATCTCTGATACTCTGCGGGAATCTAATTCTACCTGAATCTGGCCCTATAACTTTTGCGAAAACCAATAAATATACGCTTATTGCGTTTTTTTTTTTTACTAAAGACATGTGGCTGAATACATTTTGGCCTAAATGTTTGACTAAAATGTAGTTTATTTGATATTTTTTACTTTTTGTTATAAGAAAAATATTTTTTGTTCAAAATGTACGGTCTTTTTTCGTTTTTCGTATTATATTACTTACTGTAGGGGGGGCATGGTTGGGTGTGTGACATCACTGATCGTCGCTCCCTATGACAGGGAACAGACGATCAGTGACACTCTCAAAATTGTGTGGAGAAAAACCGGGACGGCCACACTCCAAAAAATGTTCCTTTATAATAAAACAGATCACAACATCAACATGTCACAGCAAAAAACAGAAAAGAACTGACGCGTTTCACACCAAAATACAGTGCTTATAGTGACACTCTCACTAGGAAGCACGGGGAGAGGTTTGTTTACACTTACCTCTCCCCGTTCTTCCTCTCTGTGATCTGATCGCGCGACACCAGCAATTATCAGGTCCTGCGGGCGCAGTCACGAAGCACAGGACTGGGTCGCGACCCACGGCTGGGCTTCTGAAAGGGGACGTACCTGTACGTCCATATGCCCAGGTTTTTTTTTTTTTTTTAATCAAGATCTCCTCTTTTCTTTTTATTATATTAAAACTATTTTCTAGTGATCTCCATAATTATTTTTTTTATTGTTGTGTGTTTCCACAACAACATTATTATCTTGTATTTTTTAACCTCAAGGAGGTTGGTTGGTGTCCCTTGTTAATTTTACATTGTATTTTTTGAAATGTACCTGACTACTCACAAACACACTGTCCTTTTTTAAGAAAAACACAAAACAGTAATACAGCAAGCTGCCTTATATGTTTTACATTCTGTTTTAATTTAGTTTTTCTGCATCAAAGCATGAAAGCAGCTTGCTTAAAGCGGACCTTCAGTATTTCTTTTCAACTTTCCATCTATACGTTTTTCTGCCCTTGTTGTTTTAACTTTGAATAGTAAAACCTTTCTTTTTTTCTGCCCGTAAATACCTTTGCAGCCCACTTCCTGTTTGTTGTCTGGTCATTAGCCTAGGCTTATGACATCATAGGCTTCTGTCAGGAACCATGAATCAGACTGAGACAGAAGTGCAGTAAGAATCACACTATTTAATAAAATGGTATAAGCAGAGCAAACGTAGTCAAAAACGGACAGAGTTTGGTAACCAGGACGGGTAGTCAGAACATTTAACAGGCAGTGAGGAGGCATCGTATGATCTCCTCACCACCTCCTTTAACCCCTTGGACCCTGTACAAGTCAACCAATTCACTTGAATTGGTCATGATTGGCTGGTGTACATGGTGTATAATTCCTACCACATCTGCAAAGCAAAGCTACTGCCCCCCCAACATCACGTGTGAACAAGCCCTAATAGTGCAGCCAATTATCACCACATCAATCAGAGAGTTGCCAGACCAATGTAGCTAAAAATCTTGTGTTGCCAGACCAGTGTTATCAGACCAGTGCAGCCAGCAATAGCTTTCCTGATTACCACCACTCCAGTTCCAGTGTCACCAAACCAGTGTATGCCAGCAACAGTGTTCCTTATCACTGCCACACCAGTCGCAGAGTCACCACACCAGTGTATCCAGCAACTGATTCTCTGTTGCCACATCAGTCCCAGTGTAATCAGGAAAGTGTAAGTCAGCAACAGTGTTCCTGATCGCTGCTACACAGGTTCCACTGTCATCGGACCAGTGTAGCCAAAAACTGAGTTCAGAATCATTGCCAGATCAGTGCAGTGTTGCCTCTGCCTGTCGCCTATACTAACCCTGACCTGTTTATTGGCGCCTATACTAACCCTGGCCTGATTGCTGACCATGTCTCTGCCTACTGCCTTAACTTAACCATCTGCAAGCCAACATGGCTATGATCCTGCAGGGCGACAGTCCAAGCCATCTTTTGTTAACAATCCAGACACAAACTTGTATAAAACAAGTAAAAACAGCACTACACTGACAGAGTGTAACAAGAAATAAAAAGTCCATATAATGGGAGGGTGATGAGTTGAAAGGTGGATAAGGAAGGCATATACAATCACCAACAGCTCTTCATCAAGGGTCTGGGAATCCCTCATAGGCATAAAAAGAAATTGAAAAGGGTGCCAGATCAGTATGGGTTATAAACAACACTGGTTTATTGCAGACTCACTTTCATATGACTCCTGGGTGCTGTTCACGTAGCTTCTGGGTGGACTAGTGGACAGTAGGGATGAGCTTTGCGTTCGATACGAACGCATGTTCGACTCGAACATTGCCCTATTCGATCGTTTGTCGAAAAACGAACAAAACGGGTCGTTCGCGCCAAATTCGAATGACGCCCAACGGCCCATAATTCACTGCAGCGTTGCGCGCTGATGATTGGCCAAGCATGCACCATGACCCCGCATGCTTGGCCAATTACAGCGCCCAAAAAACGAAGAGCCATAATTGGCCAAAGCCTGGGTGCTTTGGACAATTATGGCTCAGGGCTTTAGCACTCGCCCCACACTATAAAAGGCCGCCTCCCGGACGGCCTCGTGTAGTGTGTTCCGGCTTGCTTACAGAGAAGTCAGACAGACAGTCAGTTAGAGAGAGAGAGATAGATAGAGACACAGGGCCAGATAATCACGTACATCGGCGCATTTTTTGACTGGCGTAGCGCACCTCCTTTACGTTAGACCGGCGCAATGTAGCGGCGCAATCACCGTATTCACGTTTGATTTGCTCAGAAATTAGCACCGGTGCAACGTAATTTCAGAGGCGTAAGGCGGAGTAATTCAAATTGGGAAGGACGTGGGCGTGTTACATTGAAATGAGCTGTGACCCCATGCAAATGAAGGGCCGGCCGGCTCGCGTGCTTGAAGCAGACCATGGTCAGCACCTCTGTGCGCATGCTTACAACTCGAGAATGGCACAATCAGTGAAATTGGAAATGGACCCGGGCAACTTTGTGAACTACGCAGACAGCATAAATAAACAGACACAAACGCACTTCCTTGGCAAAAGTACATCCCTTTGTATCCATTCCTATACAGCAAGGTGCTTTTGTTCTGTTGTTAGCGTTTATTTGTATTATAAATTATATTTTTGCTGGGCATTTTTTTTTTTTTGCTGGGCTTCTTTTTTTTTTGGTTTTGTTTGTGAATGATTTTGGAATGTGGGGGTGACATTCCTGCTGGAAAAGGGGTCTCACCCTCATTTGTGGTGGAGAAGTGATCCCCAGGTCCGTGTGAATGGTGTATGAATGTACAGTGACATAATTGGAGCCGTGGCGTGGTGTTGCTGCATGGTGGGCTGCATGGTGGGCTGCATGGTCCTGCATGGTGGGCTTGTGCCAATCCAATGTGATGAGGATGTGATGTGTCTGTGCTATTGACCACAGTGGTGTGCATGCATGCATTCTCATTGTGCCATGATTAATGTGTGTGTTTAATGTGCAAAGATGCCTAATGAGAGCTGTCTCCTGGCTGCTTTTCCCTCAGAAGACGGGGTAGCCTCGGTTAGGGGGGATTGTCTGGCTCGGGGGTCAGGTCATCAGGTGTGTCAATCTCTAGGCCCTTTCTCACTGTGAAGTTGTGCAGCATGCAACATGCACCGATTATCTGGCATACAAAGTTTGGGGAATACAACAGGGTACCATGGGGGGTTCCGGATAGGAGTCATGAGATGGGGTCCCTGTGCATATGCAGAGTCACTCTGAAGGGATAAGACAGGAGGATGTTAGTAGTGCATGTGCCCCTTGTGATTTCAGCATCATGGGGGGGACAGTCATGCCTGCCACCCATGTCGCTCACCAACCAGCCAGCTGTCCCCATACATGTTCTGTTCGAAATCTGTGGGGATGGGGCTAGGATTGTATATGTAGCGTGGGTGTCATGGGTGGTGTCATGTGTTGGGCTGGTGATGTCCTCCTGCAGGGTTGTGATTAATTCCAGGATGGCATGAGGGGTGAATCTGAAGATGCGAGACACCTCGCGTGTGTGATATATCAAGTGAAGAATGAGGGGCTTGTATCAGATTAGATTATTATATCCATCAAGGTTTTAAAGGGCCATTGAAAGATAGTGAGACCGTGTTTGTAATTTGTATGTATGTTATGTATTGATGTATATATGTATGTTATTTTTTTTAAATGTTTATAAAAGCAAATAAAAGGTTTTAGGAAAAAAAATCTTCTCCCGTGCCCTCCTCCTTCTTTGCTCATCTAAAGTCAGTAGTATAGCTATGAGCATGGATGCCACTGGCATGTTGGCATACAGTTTGTTGTGCAGCAAGTGTGACTGCTCAGCTCCTCACTAACAGTGTTGCTTTAGCTGACATGTAGACGGATTGTCTAATTTTATACCACCTTTTATATGGTCTATTTTTAGACAGGACGTGCAGCTGTTGCGCACAGCGCGTAGCCTGCGCTGCACCAACGTTCTTTTGTGGATCCCCGTAACTCCCTCATTTTCATATTTGACTAGCAAATCAATGGTGTGTCTAGCGCAGTTTTGCGCGGACGGATGCGCCTGTCTATTACGCCGGTCAAAAAAAGTAGATTTCTTGCGTATCTCGTTTTGGGGATGCGGCGCATCGAAACGCATGCGCAAATTTAGACTTACGCCGCGCATCTCCTGTAACGCCGGCGTAATCGCTCTGTGAATCTGGCCCACAGTGTCTTTTCTACCAGATAGATAGATAGATAGATAGATAGAGCAGGAAGGCTAGTAGTCAGTATAGTTAAATTTACAGTGTGTAGAGAATATATATACATCCTTAGGAGTTGTACATATATTTATACACTGTATAGCTTAGCTAGATCTGCTATTAGTATTTGTCAGGCAGGAGATTGTGCTGTACTATACGTTTTGCTGTGTTTGCCCAAAGTGTTGCTCACGAATATTCGCATTGCGAATATTCGCTACGAATATTGCATATTCGAGTATTCGCGAATAACTCGAATATTGCGGCGAATATTCGCTATGGCGAATATTCGTATTTTTTCAAATTTATTTTTAAAACAGATCACATCCTAGTGATCTCCATCGACGTCTAAAAGCATTGCTGGTATGATTAGAGAGAGACCCTGGGCCGAGTAGCTGATGCGATTCTTTTATATTGCCGAAAAATTGCATTGCGAATTTTCGGCAACATAAAAGAATCGCATCAGCTACTCGGCCCTTCTTTTGCATCGGAGCCAATCAGAATAACTCGAATATTCGGCAAAAGGAATATTGCGCGATAATTCTTTTGCCGAATATTCGAGTTATTCTGATTGGCTCTGATGCAAAAGAAGGGCGGAGAAGATAATCACGCAATATTCCTTTTGCCGAATATTCAAGTTATTCTGATTGGCTCTGATGCGCCCTTCTTTTGCATCAGAGCCAATCAGAATAACTTGAATATTCGGCAAACAGAATATTGCACGATTATCTTCTCTGCCCTTCTTTTGCATCAGAGCCAATCAGAATAACTCGAATATTCGGCAAAAGGAATACTGCGCGATATTCCTTTTGCCGAATATTCTAGTTATTCTGATTGGCTCTGATGCAAAAGAAGGGCGGAGAAGATAACCGCGCAATATTCCTTTTGCCGAATATTCGAGTTATTCTGATTGGCTTTGATGCGCCCTTCTTTTGCATCAGAGCCAATCAGAATAACTTGAATATTCGGCAAACGGAATATTGCGCGATTATCTTCTCCGCCCTTCTTTTGCATCAGAGCCAATCAGAATACCTTGAATATTCGGCAAAAGGAATATTGCGCGATATTCCTTTTGCCGAATATTCGAGTTATTCTGATTGGCTCTGATGCAAAAGAAGGGGGGAGAAGATAATCGCGCAATATTCCTTTTGCCGAATATTCAAGTTATTCTGATTGGCTCTGATGCGCCCTTCTTTTTCATCGGAGCCAATCAGAATAACTCGAATATTCGGCAAAAGGAATATTGCGCGATATTCCTTTTGCCGAATATTCGAGTTATTCTGATTGGCTCTGATGCAAAAGAAGGGCGGAGAAGATAATCGCGCAATAGGAATATTGCGCGATTATCTTCTCCGCCCTTCTTTTGCCCCCTTATTTCGCCTTTCTTTTAAGTAGAGTTAGTATAGAGTTAGGCCCAGATTCAGAGAGAATTGGATTCTCGTAGCGTATCAGAAATACACTACGCCGCCGTATTTTACCTGGCTCTACGTGGAATCCAGGTAGATTTTGTCCAGTAAACGACGGCGGCGTAGTGTATTTCTCCCGTCGCAATCCATCTACACAAGTAGGGGGCGTGAAGGATTTAAAATAGGCGCGTTCCCGCGGCGATCGAACTGCGCATGCTCCGTTCGCAAATTTCCCGCCGTGCATTGCGCGAAATCACGTCGTTACGTCATTCGTTGTTTGAGTAGCGTCGTTTACGGACATTTCTATTCCCGAACGACTTATGTAAAAAAAAAAAAAAAAAATTAATTAGACGCGGGAATGACGGCCATACTTAACATGGGCTACGCACCGTTAGACCAGCAAAAAGCTGGTCTAACAGTACGTAAAAAAAAACAGACGTAAGGGATTGCGAAGACCGCTCGTATCTTCGTGGATCGCCGTAAAAACACATTTGCATATCCCGACGCATCAAAACGACGCGAACTCCTCCCAACGGCCGCAAAAATATCGCAGCGTAGATCCGAAGGCTTACGAAGACGTAAGCCTCTCGGATCGAAGCCCCGAAGCCGCCGTATCATGGTTTGAGGATTCAAACTAGTGATACGGCGCGCGAAATTTGAAATTACTCCTGTCTAACACCAGTTAGACAGGCGTAATTGCTTTATGAATCTGGGCCTTAGTGTTTAGTGCATATTAGTTTAGTAATACAGGAAATGATCTCCGTTTATGAGAATTTCGCAATATTTTTCGCATTAGCAAAATTTCGCAATTTTTTTTTTGGATAAAATATCACGAATATTCGATATTAGCGAATATTCGCGAATATTCTTCTATATATTCGCGCAATATCGCGAAATCGAATATGGCGTATTCCGCTCAACACTATTTGCCCATAGACTCAGTCGATCATACTGCACGTTTGCTGTTTTTGGCCATAAACTCAGTCGATCTTACTATACGTTTGCTGTGGTTTTGCCCATAAACGCAGTCGATCATACAGCACGTTGCACGTTTGCTGTGTTTTTGCCCATAAACTCAGTCGATCTTAATATAAGTTTGCTGTGTTTTTGCCCATAAACTCAGTCGATCATACTGCACGTTTGCTGTTTTTGGCCATAAACTCAGTCGATCTTACTATACGTTTGCTGTGTTTTTGCCCATAAACGCAGTCGATCATACAGCACGTTGCACGTTTGCTGTGTGTTTGCCCATAAACGCAGTCGATCTTAATATGTTTGCTGTGTTTTTGCCCATAAACTCAGTCGATCATACTGCACGTTTGCTGTTTTTGCCCATAAACTCAGTCGATCTTACTATATGTTTGCTGTTTTTTTTGCCCATAAACTCAGTCGATCATACTGCACGTTTGTAAACTCAGTCGATCTTACTATACGTTTGCTGTGGTTTTGCCCATAAACGCAGTCGATCATACAGCACGTTGCACGTTTGCTGTGTTTTTGCCCATAAACTCAGTCGATCATACTGCACGTTTGCTGTTTTTGCCCATAAACTCAGTCGATCTTAATATAAGTTTGCTGTGTTTTTGCCCATAAACGTAGTCGAGCATACTGTACGTTGCACGTTTGCTGTGTTTTTGCCCATAAGCTCAGTCGATCTTACTATAAGTTTGCTGTGTTTTTGCCCATAAACTGAGTCGACCATACTGCACATTTGGTGTGTTTTTGCTCATAAACTCAGTCGATCTTACTCTATGTTTGCTGTGTTTTTGCCCATAAACGCAGTCGATCTTACTATAAGTTTGCTGTGTTTTTTGCCCATAAACTCAGTCGATCATACTGCATGTTTGCTGTTTTTGGCCATAAACTCAGTCGATCTTACTATACGTTTGCTGTGTTTTTTGCCCATAAACTCAGTCGATCATTCTGCACGTTTGCTGTTTTTGGCCATAAACTCAGTCGATCTTACTATACGTTTGCTGTGTTTTTGCAAATAAATTCAGTCGATCATACTGCACGTTTGCTGTTTTTGCCCATAAATTCAGTCGATCATACTGTACGTTTGCTGTGTTTTTGCCCATAAACCCAGTCGAGCATACTGCACGTTGCACGTTTGCTGTGTTTTTGCCCATAAACTCAGTCGATCTTACTGCACGTTTGCTGTTTTTGGCCATAAACGCAGTTGCTCTTACTGGACAGGTGCTGTTTATTTCTGATTTTGTCCTGTGCAGGCTATTAAAATGTCTGGAAGGACAACAAAGAAAGCAGGCTCTGCATCTAGAAGCAACGCTGGTGGTGGATGCGGTGCATCCTCTTCAGCACGTGGTCGTGGCCGCTTGTTCTTCTTTTCAGGAGCTGGCCGTGTTTCAACACAGTGTTGGGTACATGCTGAATGAAGATGCACAGCATTTTGAAGGCTCCGATGATGGAACACAGATAGAGGAAGGCATTGATGTGAGCCCAGGGAGAGGGGGTGGCCGAGAGGGACAGCAATCTGGCAGTGATGTTCCCCCAGCTGGAGCATACTGCCAGGTTTTTGACAGTGATGAGGAGGGAGGGGATGATGAGGTCACTGACTCTACCTGGGTGCCTGATAGGAGAGGAGGAGGAGGGGGAGGGGGAGGGGGAAGAGGACGAGGCACAGGCACAGGCACATCTCCAAAGAGGCAGGATGCCATCCAGGCGGGGCCGATCCTAGGCAGGGTGCACAGGGTGCATTGCACCCAGGCGCCTGCAGAGGTCGGGCGCCTTACATCTAACAGACTCTCTAACAGAAGCCCTCTCTGTGTCCATTAGAGGCCCCCCTCCAGGTCCCAATAAAGTACTCTGCTTCTCTTTCTGTATTTTGTTTATTGTTAAGAGATCATGTAAGGATCCCGGGGTAATGAAGACTTTGTGGGGGAGCATCTCTGTGGTTGAGTCATTGCCATAGAAACATTTGTAAAGGGGGGAGTTGGTAAAATTACGACGCCCATGTGGGGGCGCCAGAAATATTTCTGCACCCAGGCGCCTGTGACCCTAGGATCGGCCCTGCATCCAGGGGTCAGCTTAAGGGCACACCAACTGCATTACAGTGCACATCTACGCTTGGGCCTTTTTTGAAACATGTCCATTAGATCATACCTTTGCTATTTGCAACATATGTCGCAAGCGCATCTCGCGTGGCCAAAACATCACCTGCCTGGGTACCACATGCTTGTCCAGACATATGTCGACCTGCCATGCAGCTCGTTGGCAAGCACACTAGAAAGACCCACACCAAAGACAAAAGCGTACCTCTCCTTGCCCTTCTGGGACCTCCAACCCCACCAGACCCCCAGTCCTCTCTGAAGCCTGCAGTGAAGGTGTAGAAATAGGTGTGTCACAACCTAGTAGTAGTAGTACATGCGGGCAATCTACTGATAGTACCAGGCAAATTTCCCTGCCCCAGCTGCTGCAACGCTGAAAGAAGTACTCTCCCAGCCATCCACATGCCCAGCGGTTGAATGCTAGCTTAGCAAAATTGCTATCACTTCTTTTTTTTTTTTATAATTATCTTTTATTTATTTTTATAAACAAGAAAGCAACACGAAAAACACAAGAAAACGGGATATGCAGAATCCAATACAACAGCTTATTTATATATGGACATTATAATACATCTCTATCTTAAACTCTTTTACTATTCCTAGTCTACAGCAGAGGGAAATTATAATATTTTATATCACAAGCAATTTCCATTCCCCCCAGGGGAGATGTAGAAACCAAAATACTACTGTATTTCAACTTTTAACTAAATTTCAAACTTCCCCAAATGTTCCATCTCCTCCCTGATTGTCCATATATTCTCTATGTATTCGACAAATTCCCTCTTTTATCTCCATCACGTTGCCTTCCCTATTTTATCCCCTCATTCCCTCCCCCCTTATCCCCTCCTCAAGACCCCCATCTCCACCTCTTCTCCTCCTCCATCCGCGTACACCCACGGACACGGAGGGAAGAGGAGAGGAAGAAGGAGACAAAAAAAAAAACAACACAAAAAAACAAACACCACACACAAAGCCCCATAACACAACCGCTCCTCCGCTGTCCCCCCCTCGGCGAGAGATTTCATCTTTCCTTCCCTCCTCCCTTTCCCTTCTTTCCTCGACCTCTAATCTTTATTCTTACTCCCCTAGTAACTTTTTACCTTCTTCTGATTGTACAAATAATTCCCAGGGTGCCCATATTATTTTATTTTGCTCTTTCTTATCTATTGGCCTCGGTAAGAGTTTCTCCATTCTTCCTATTTTCCTTACTTTTTTAAGCCACATAGATATTGGAGGTGCTTCCGGGTCTTTCCATTTTATTGCAATGCAACTTTTAGCCGCATTTATCAGATGACCTATCATTGATCCTGTATATCTTTTCAAAGAAATTTCTGTATGATGTAATAGGAAGAATGAGGGGTCATCTGGAATCTGGTGTTCTGTAAGTGATTGGGTAATTCTCCGTACTGTTTCCCAAAATTGTTGTATTATTGGACACCCCCAAAATATATGCAACATTGTCCCTTTCTCCCCACACCCTCTCCAGCATCTCTCTGAAATTTCAGAAAATAATATATTTAGACGCGCTGGCGTATAGTACCACCTTGTTAATATTTTATAATTTAATTCTTGTATTTTCGTACATCTTGAGGAGTTTAACGCTAAATTTATGATATTTTGGCATTGTATTGGGGAAAAGGTTTGGCCTAAATCTCTCTCCCATTTGGCGAGGCTTGGCATTCTAAAGTCTTCCGGTGGTGCAGTCAACAGTGTATACATTTTCGAGACCATATGAGCCAATGGTTCCGCTCCTCCACAATACTCCTCAAACTTTGTAAGTGGGCGTCTGTACTTTTCTGCACCACCTAGAGCAGGAGTCTCCAAACTACGGCCCTCCAGGTGTTAAGGAACTACAATTCCCATCATGCCTAATCATGTCTACGAATGTCAGAGTTTTACAATGCCTCATATGAAGTGTAGTTTCACAGCAGCTGGAGGGCCGTAGTTTGGAGATCCCTGACCTAGAGTCTCCAAAAAATGTCGTAATTGTCGCGCTTGCCATATCGGGATTTCATATCCCCCTTGTGAAATTTCTCCTATTGTTTTCCATCCCCTTTCTCCTAGAAAGTGAGAGGCTTGAAATCTTCCATTATCTCTTAATTTCTTGAATATTTGAGACTCCATGCCTGGCTGAAATTCTGGATTTCCTATTATTGGATAGAGGGGGGAGTTTTTAGTCGAAAATGTTGAATTATAACATACTTTATTTCCGGTCCATAATGTTGGACCTATCGTAGGGTGGGTTTTAACTATAAGGGGTAATGCTGAATAACACCATATTGCCCTATTTAACGGTACTGGGCTCATTTGTTGCTCTAAAGTAATCCATAGTTTATAATCCCCATGTCTGCTCCAATCGGCTATCCCTCCCAGCTGGACTGCTTGATAGTATTTTAGCATATCCGGTGCTGCTATTCCACCAGCCTTCTTGGGTAGGATCAATAGTTTCCTACCAATCCTAGGCCTTTTACTCCCCCATATAAATTTCATAAATAAAGCCCTGACTTGATTGAAGTATGCCATGGGGATCTGAATTGGTAGCGCTTGGAAAAGATAGAGGAATTTTGGCACTACACTCATTTTTAAAATATTGGATCTCCCGAACCAAGAGTGCATCCCTCTACTCCATCCATCCAGCATTGTTCTAACTGTACTCAGTAATGGTTTAAAATTTAACTCAAAAGTATCCTTTAAGTCTGGTGGCATTTGTGTTCCCAAATAATTCAGTGCCCTAGTCGTCCATTTAAATTTAAAGCTATATTCTAAACCGGTTTTAATCAACTCCGGGAGAGCGACTCCCATCGCCTCTGATTTACTGTAATTTATTTTAAAATTTGACATATTCCCATAGATTTCTACTTCTTTCATTAAATTTGGTAAAGATATCTGTGGTTTGATTAAGGAAAAAAGCATATCATCTGCGTAAGCTGATACTTTATATTCCATTCCCCCTAGTTGAATACCCACTATGTCTCTATTCTGTCGGATCTGATTTAATAATGGTTCTAATGTCAATGCAAATAATAAGGGCAACAAGGGGCAGCCCTGCCTGGTACCGTTTGTAATTGCTAGGGGTTCAGAATATACCCCATTTACCTTTACTATGGCTCTGGGTCCCGCATACACCCCTGCTATCCACTGTAACATCCGCTCTCCCAGACCCATTTGTTTTACTGTTCCCAGCATAAACTCCCAATTCACTCTATCGAATGCTTTCTCTGCATCTGTATTCAGGAAAACACTCGATATCTTTTTTTTATTTGCTTGGTGTATTAAATTTAACACTTTAATAGTACCATCTCTCGCTTCTCTAGTTGGTATAAACCCAACTTGGTCTAAATTAACCAATTTTGAAAGGTAGGGCTGTATGCGGGATGCCAGAATCTTTGTCAGTATTTTAACCACTTTAGCCCCGGGCCTGTTTTTCAGATTCGGTGTTTACGAGACTAAAACATTTTGCTATAAAATTACTTAAAACCCCCAAACATTATATATATTTTTTTCTAACACTCTAGAGAATAAAATGGCAGTCATTGCAATACTTTTTGTTACACCGTATTTGCGCAGCGGTCTTACAAGCACACTTTTTTTGGAAAAAATTCACTTTTTTAAATTAAAAAATAAGACAACAATAAATTTGGCCCAATTTTTTTACATATTGTGAAAGATAATGTTACGCCGAGTTAAATGATACCCAACATGTCACGCTTAAAAATTGCGCCCGCTCGTGGCATGGCGTCAAACTTTTACCTTTAAAAATCTCGATAGGCGATGTTTAAAAAATTCTACAGGTTGCATTTTTTGAGATACAGAGGAGGTCTAGGGCTAGAATTATTGCTCTCGCTCTAACGATCGCGGCGATACCTCACTTGTGTGGTTTGAACACCGTTTTCATATGCGGGCGCTACTCGCGTATGCGTTCGCTTCTGCGCGCGAGCTCGTCGGGACGGGGCGATTTAAAAAATTTTTTTTTTTGTTTTCGTATTTATTTGTATTAATTTTACCAATTTTTAACACTAAAATAAAAAAAAATAAAAAAATTATCACTTTTATTCCTATTAAAAGGAATGTAAACATCCCTTGTAATAGAAAAAAGCATGACAGGTCCTCTTAAATATGAGATCTGGGGTCAAAAAGACCTCAGATCTCATATTTAGGCTAAAATGCAAAAAAAAAATAAAAAATTTTAAATGTCATTTTTCAAATGACATTTTAAAAAAAATGTCTCTTTAAGACGCTGTTTGGAACTGACGTTTGACGTCACTTCCGCCCAGCAGAGCTACGGGGATGGACGAGGGAAATTTCTTACCTCACTCGCATCCCCGCTGACCAGACGAGTGCACCCGATCGCCTCCGCCGCTACCGACGGCTCCGGTAAGCGGCGGAGAGCGCGGGAGCGCAGCGGGAGGGGGGGGGGACGCTCGTCTGCCACCGATAACGGCGATCTCGCGGCGATCCCGCCGCGGAGACCGCCATTATCGTTTACCCGACCGCCCACAGAAGAGATGGATATCTCGGTTGTGGCAGCAGCTGCTGCCGTTACCGAGATATCCATCTCTAAAGTGCCGACGTATACCTGCGGTGGGCGGTCGGGAAGTGGTTAATATCTACATTTATTAATGATATTGGTCTATAACTAGAGCATAACCCTGGATCCTTCCCTTCTTTCGGTATAACCGTAATATGTGCCAATAGCGCCTCCTGAGGTAGAGATCTTGTTTGTCCGACTGTATTAAATAATTTGGTCATATAAGTCCCCAGTAGTGTACTAAAGCTTTTATAGTATTGTATTGTAAACCCATCTGGGCCCAGGGCTTTACCATGTTTGATTGTTTTCATTGTTGATTGCACTTCCTCCAGAGTAATTGGTTTTTCTAAATCTCTTCGTTCTGGAGATGTTAATCTGGACAGACCTGCTGAAGATATGTATTTCTCCACAGACCCAGAGGGGTTCACCATTCCTTGAAGATTATATAAAGAGGCATAATATTTCTTAAATTCTTGCGCTATTTCTTTTGAAAGGTAGAGTTTTTGATCTACTTTTGTTTTAATAAATGGAATATATGACCGTGATTGTAGTTTTTTTTTATTTTTTTGCTAGTAACTTCCCACATTTTTCACCTGAGTCATAAGTCGTCTTCTCTGCATATTGTAAAACTGCTTCAGCTTTATATCTAAGGAGATCTGCTACCTGTCTTCTTAAATGTGTTAATTCAATTCCTATACCCGTTTCTGTCTTCTTTTTATGTTGTATCTCCAGTCTCTGTATCCTTTCTAATATTTCTTTTATTTGTTTTTCTCTTGCTTTCTTAACTCTGGAGCCATGTTTTATTAGAACCCCTCGGATTACTGTTTTATGGGCTTCCCAAACTATTCCTGGAGCACTTTCTTCGTTATCATTTATCTGGAAATACCACATTATTTCTTTTTTTACATCTTCAATTATATCGGGATTCTGTAATAGACTCTCATTTAATCTCCACCTCCTTTCTGACGTCTGAGTTCCCTCTCCCCAAGTTATTTCCATAGTTACCGGTGCGTGGTCTGTCCATGTTATATTCCCAATTGAAATATCCTGTACTAGGTGTAACCACTGATGAGGTATCAGAAAGAGGTCTATCACTTTTCAAGGAGACCAGAGATAGGGAGCGTGATGACGCGACGCACGTGAGAGGAGGAGGTACCGGACTACCCCATGGCTACCCGCCGCATCGAGTTCCCTGTGCTTCCACCATCGGGACCCGATCGAGCGACCCGACCGAGCACAGCGTGACAGGCTGACAAGCAGGTCCGGGTAGGAGCTCAATCCCTCACACCCCGCGAATGACCAGGGAACACCCACGGAGCGCCGGAGAAGCCTCGATCGCCACATGATCACATGACCCCACTGGCGTCCTGTCACTACGAGCGCGACCATACCATCAGCTGCAGTGAGATACCGAGGAGGAACAGAGGGGGAGAGCAAGACGCCAGAAAGATCTATTCGGAGACATGCGGCAGACATATGGATCGTTAAGGGTCTGGTGAGGCGCTCAGTGGAGCTGAAATTCAAGCTGAACCTGGTCAGGTTCACCCCTAACCCCCCCCCCCCCCACCTTATATCTGTGCTGCTACCCATCTGTAAACCCTTGAAGTTGGGACTTATTGCCAGTAGTCTTTGGGGATATTATGTATCATTTGACAATGCCAGACATGGAACCCCATAACCAGCTGTATACTTCTATTGCTGAAATAATATGGCTGTAACCGCATTAACTGTATAGGTTCTATAGTACATTGTCTATGCACTTTTTGTCAGCACCTGACACGGGACCTCTCCACAGGGTCCTCCTTATTGTCCATTTGCCACCTACTTATGAAATTACCGTCGGTAGCTGCTTGAAAGGTGTAAACCGTAAAGTACTGGGTACTTGGTATAAAGTGACGTACTCTGGAGAAAACCATGCACTCTTAGGGGGCCCGATTGGTGTCTCCCCATTATCAACTGTCAGCTACCTATGGAACAATAGTATGTACCTGCAAGAATTACCATCTTATACTATACACATCATCCTATATCTTCTTAGAATGGTGCTCTTCCATGGTTTGTGACCTATTCATTAAGATATTTTAGAAAATATATAATATTTACAAATAAGGCAGAGTGGCTACAACATACATAGAGATAAAGTACATACAACATACTCGCTAGCCTAGTAAGGATAGAAGGGGGTTAAAACGTAATGAGCAAGTTGAACTAGGTAATCCTAAATTGGAACAAGAGAAGAGTCTGGGGGATTAACTGGGGAGATAGGAGGGAGACTTAGTGCCCACAATTAAGACCTGACTATAACAGACAGACATAAAACGTATAGGGAGGGCCCTCCAGTAAGACCCCCAGACCCAAACTACACAGATTAAACCGGGAAGACTATTGGGAATAACCGATATTCTGCCCCGACCCCATCCTTATTCGCAAAAAACCCCTATACTGAGCTCTGACCCCCGAATTTGCTATACTGTCAACCCACCAAGACCTAGATACCAAGGTGGGAAATTGTTGAATCACTTAAGAGCGCCAAGCTGGGGAAAAGAATAAGATCGACTAACAAAAATATAAACAAGATGAGCAGGCCCACTAGAGGCGTGACCCCAAAAGCGCCTAAAAACAATGCTGGGACAAGCTCAATACAGCATTATATGACTCAGGAAGGAAATCCCAAAAGCCCTGGATTAGTAAAAAAAACGGACAAGAAGAAGAATGGGACTAAAAGAGGGGAAGCCCTCCCAGATTTTTCCAAGGGAGAGACGACCCTTGATAGTGAATATGAGCATAGCAGAATAGAGGAAGCAGGACAGGACACACAACCACCATCGAAGGCAGAAATGAATGAGATGCTATTAAGGATGGAAAATGTTATAAAATCCGAAATTAGTAAGATAAGAACGGACCTTGGAGGATTACTAGAAAGAGTGGAGGAGGTTGAAAAAAGAATGGGAGAACAAGATCAGGAACTGACCAAATTAAAAACACAAGTAAAAGAACTGACAGACAACCATAGAATGATAGCATATCGGTTAGAGGATCAGGAGAATCGCGACAGGCGACAGAACCTAAGAATTCGTGCCCTAGAGGAAGAAAAAGGGGAAGACTTAAGAGAGATTGTGAACATACTATTTAATCCCCTACTGGATAAACCGGATGAAGCAAAGCCCCTAAAAATCGAACGGGTACATCGAGTGGGGAGCCCCAAACAGACAGAGAGAAAGGGACCAAGAGATATCATAGTTCGGTTCCGGAATTACGCAGATAAAGCGGAAATCTGGGTTAAATTGAAGGGAAAACCCCCCCTTAGATACAAAGAAAACGAGATCCAAATCTTCTCAGATCTCTCAAAAGAAACATTAACTAGGAGAAGACATATGAAACCCCTTCTGGAATTGTTGCGTAAACAAAACATAAAGTATCAATGGGGTTTCCCCGCTTGCCTTATCGGTTTGAAAGGAGGAGTAAATGCTCGCCTAAGATACCCAGAAGAACTAGAGAGGTTCTGTCAAAAGATGGACATAGCAGTCCCTGATCTGCCAGATTGGGTAGCGTAAACAACTGAAAACTGAGTCAGATTCATCGAAGGGTTGGTGGGAGGGGGTGGGGAGGAGAAGACGGGGGAGAGTGGATGGGTATCGGGGGGGGGCAATCTTCGGGTACCACCCCTAGGAGAGGAGCCGATGGTGAAGGAGCGGAGGAAACCAATGGCGGCTCTCAGGCCTATTCCAGGCCAAGGGAGGAGAGGGAGGAGGGGAGGGAGGGAATGGGGGGAGGGGGTGGGAGGGATAGGGAGGGAGGGTGGGAGGAGGGGGGGGAGGGGAGGGAAGGATTGGGGGGAATGGGTGGGAAGGGTAGGGAGGGAAGGGAGGGGAGGGACCATCTCGGGGATTCCACACAAATTAGACCTCCATCTTCTAAACCTACTCCTAAGTAGGATGGACGGGAGAGGGAAGGGTACATATAGCTAGATGACAGAGGTCAAATTTATATCTTATAATGTAAAAGGTTTAAATTCTCCAGTTAAGAGACATAAAATCCTTAGGGAATTGAAATATCATAGGGCTGACGTGGTATTCCTGCAGGAGACTCACCTGTCAATGGAATCAGGTATCAGGCTGTACTCCTGCGGACATCCCACGTGGTACTACGGAGATACAATAACAAAGAGGGCCCGAGGAGTTGCAATAGGATTTGCTAAAGATATGCGGTTCATACTAGAGGATAGACTGATTGACCCAGAGGGAAGGTACATATTTCTGAAAGGGAAACTGGGAGGTGTTCAATACACATTAGCCAACATATATGCCCCAAACGTTAACCCTGCTAACTATGTAAATAAAATATTAATAAAACTTAAAAATTTCGAGGCGGGATACGTGGTGGTAATGGGGGACCTTAATTTATGCATAGATCCTGCCCTTGATAGTACGTCCCGGGCACAGGGGACTAGAAATAGCCAGCTGAAAATACTAAGACAAAGAATGTTTCATAATCAAATAGTAGACATATGGCGAATTCAACACCCTAAAAATCGGGACTATACATTCTACTCCCCTGTGCACGGGACGTACTCGAGAATAGACTATATCCTCATTGATCACAGAATGCTCGAGAGGGTAATCGAGACAGGAATAGAGGCTATGACGATCTCCGATCATGCTCCCATAACCTTAAGAGTCAGATTGCCTACTCCGAAAACAAGTCCACCCGAATGGAGATTGGACGAGAGCCTATTGGGAGATGAGGAGATAGTAGGGAGAGTACAGAAGGAATTGGAGAACTACTTTCGAGAGAATGACACGGAGGGGATCTCTAGGGCATCACTCTGGGATGCCCATAAGGCCTATATAAGAGGAATATTTATTATGGAAGGGGCGAGGAAAAAGAAAGAAAAAACAAAGAAAGTAAAATCAATAATGAAAGAAATTCTTAAGTTAGAACAAGATCACAAAACAAAGGGTCAAAAAATAGAAACATTGCATAAATTAACTCTTAAAAGAGAAGAATATAGATCATTCATTGAATACGAAACAAAGAACATACTTAATAACATTGAGAGAGAGCGATACATATGGGGGAACAAACCTAGTAAAACCTTAGCTAGAATGGTGCAAAAAAAGAAAAAAAGGAACTTTATTGAGAGAATCAGAAAAAAGAATGGGGACTTGGTTCACTCAACAAACGAAATAGCAGAATAATTTAGAAGCTATTATGAGAATCTCTACACTGTAAAACAAAGGGAATGGAACCCGGGAGAGAAAGAGGCTAAAGTAAGAGCTTTTCTGAGAAAAGCTAACTTACCTAAAATAGATGATGAAGCCTCCGAAAAACTAGACGGACCAATAACCGAAGAGGAAATAAGGGAAGCCTTAAAGAACTCCGCTAAAGGGAAAAGTCCCGGACCCGACGGTTTTACGATAAGATACTTACAAAAGTTCGGAACAACGTTAGTACCGAGACTATGTCAATACTATAATGGGCTTGGGACAGATTACAACTTAAGCAGGGAGGCTGCGACAGCAGATATCACAGTGATAGGAAAGGAGGGGAAAGATAATACGCTCTGCTCAGGTTTCAGACCAATCTCGTTATTAAATACAGATACAAAATTGTTTGCTAAGATTATGGCAGAACGTATGAAGGGACTGATGACAACCATGGTCCATCCAGACCAGGTAGGCTTCATACCCGGAAGAGAAAGTAAGGACAATGGGGTCAGAGCACTCCTCATCCTGCAGCAGATAAAAGAAAATGGGTCCCCCGGTCTATTCCTGTCAGTTGACGCGGAAAAAGCGTTCGACAGGGTAGACTGGGGGCTCATGATGTCAACACTAGAGATCATAGGCATAGGTGCGAAGATGATGGGGAGAATTAAAACACTGTACTATCATCCACGTGCAAGGGTCAAAATCAATGGGTCCCTATCAACATCTTTCGAGATGAGGAATGGGACCAGGCAGGGATGCCCCCTATCTCCGCCCCTTTTTGTCCTATCTTTAGAATCCCTTCTGGCAACGGTCAGAAATAACCCCAATATTAAGGGAGTAAGAGTAGGGGAAGACGAGCACAAACTATCTGCGTTCGCCGACGACATATTATTTTATGTGAGTAACCCGAGGACTACGCTCCCCAATCTTTTAGCTGAGATTAAGCAATATAGTGAGATTTCTAATTTTAAGATGAATATACTGAAAACAGAAATATTAAACATCAACATTAGCAAGGAGGAAGAACAATTCCTCAAAAAGGAATACAAGTTCGTTTGGCAGAAGGAGATAAAATATCTGGGGATGAAACTTGCCAACTCTATAAAGAAACTGTATAGGTTAAACTATATTCCCCTCTTAGATGAAATACAAGGAGAAATTAAAAAAATCAATAATCAGCCAATCTCTTGGTTAGGAAGAATAAATGTAGTAAAAATGATGTTAGTTCCAAAAATTTTATATAAATTTCAAATGGCCCCAATAGCCTTACCACAATCTTACTTTGCCATACTGAACTCTTTGTTACTGAATTACATTTGGAATAAAAAAAAAACATAGGATATCCTTCCATGTATTAAAACAGAGTAAAAAAATGGGAGGTTTGGCTGTACCGGATATTAGAAAGTATTACAATGCCTCGGTCATTTCTCGTGTAATAGAGTGGGCCAGGGAAAACCACGATAAAAGATGGATTAACATTGAATGCACACTCGCAAGGGCACAATTAGGAAGAATAATTTGGAATCCACCACAAAATAGAACTTTATATAAAACCACACATGTTATTACACGCACGGCACTACGGATATGGGACAGAGTTCATAAACACGCAAGATCAGAATATAACTCACCACTCATAGATTTAAAAGATAACGAATTCTTTGCACCGGGGTTAAAAGGGGTGGGGGGAAATTGGATTAAAAATAGAATTCAAGTAAGAGATTTGATTCAAAAGGGAAAATTGATGAAACTTCACGAAATTAGGTGCAAGACAGAACTCACAGGGTTAGATGAGTGGCGATACCTACAGATCTCATCCTTCATCGGGAACCTCCCGGGACCTTTACGGGAATGAAAAGAATACACACCATTAGAACAACTGTGTGTAACTGATTGTGTAAAGGGAAACATCTCAAAAATCTATAAATTCCTGATGAAGGCGGAGGAGCTGGGGGAGCCCCCGTACATACACAAATGGGAAAGGGAATTAGAAATAAATAAGGGAAAAACAACAATAGAAAGAATTATAACCCTGACTCACTCTTCAGCAATTGACGTGAGAACGGCTGAGATGAATTTCAAATGTATCACTGGTTGGTACAATAACCCTGATAAAATCAGTAAATATAGAGAAGGACAGTCGGCAGACTGTTGGAGGGGATGCCCAACCAGGGGCACAATGGCTCACCTATGGTGGATTTGTCCTAAGATCAAAAGCTACTGGAAAAAAATACGGAAACTGATCAAGGACATAATTAAAAAAGAAATAGAAGAGGACCCATGGGTAGTCCTATTCCACGGGGGAGTAGAAAATATAAAAGAATATAAAAGATCTCTTATACCGCATTTACTGAACGCAGCCAAACGATTAATCCCCAAAAAATGGAGGGATCCCGAAAGTCCTCAGGTCTGGGAGTGGATAGATTCGGTGGAAGAAGTATATAGGAGAGAAGAGTTGAAATATAGGAGGGAGGAGGACAATAATAACTTTCGGGGAAAATGGGCCACCTGGAAGGAATTTAAAAAAACATGGAGCTTTGCGGAAAATTTACGAATTATGTGAGTTAGGCAAGGAGGCCACAGGTACAAAAATAGATACAAAAATTAGCGAGATACCCAGTGAGAAGGGGTAGTGGAATCCCGAGATGGTTGGGGGGTGGGGGGGCGGGAGGGAAAAACATTTCAAATTCCCACTTTTTCTTTTTTTTTTAATCAGAGGAAATTCCTTTAAGGAAAAAAAAAAAAAGTAAAGAATAAATAAGACGGCAAAGAAAAACCACAAATGATGCAAAGACTACGGAGGAAAGCGAAGGGCGGAATTTTCCGTGAGCTGCACTGACGGGGAGATCCCCGGGTTGAGACTGATGTGGGAAAGAAAAAAAAAAAAAGAAAGAGGTCTATTCTTGAATAAGTTTGATGTGGGTTTGAGTAGTACGTGTAATCTTTCTCTCCTGCATGTAGAATACGCCATCCATCTACTAACTGAAATTTGTGTAATTTTTGTATAATTCGTTTTCTGGTGCCACTGGGTACCGAAGATACCCCTTCCGAGGTGTCTTCCTTTGGATCCAAGGGGATATTCAAGTCCCTGCCACAAATCAACTTACCCTCTTTAAAGTTCATCAGTTTAGTGATCACCTTCACTAAAAAACTATCTTGATGTACATTTGGTGCATAAATGGTGGCTAGTGTTACCTTCTCACCCCCTATTGCCCCTTTAAGAAAAAGGAATCTTCCTCCCGGATCTGCGTATTTATCCGTTAGGGACCATGGTATTCTATTTGCTATCACGATTGCTACTCCTTTACTTTTAGCTTCCTGGTTTGAGGCCTGGTATACCTTTGGGAAGTTCCTATTTTGAAGATATGTATATGCCCCTTCTTTAAAATGTGTTTCCTGAATTAGTCCTATATCTGTTTTAAGAGATTTTAATTCATTTAATAATATCTTACGTTTTTCGGGGATATTAAGTCCTCTCACATTTAGGGAAGTTACCCTGATCTTATCCATCTCTCTCACCACGTTGAGCCAACAGCGGAGGAGGAGAGATCACAACACGACAGATAAAAAAAAAAAAAAAATGTTACACAAACACAGTCTCCTCCTATAGGGGTCCCATGAGGTTCTATGTTACGGCTTCTACGTGGGACTTCGACTATCCCGTAGTTGCCGAGAATAGGGGGAACTGACCTCTAACAGCAAGAGTGGCTGAGCTCCTGCCTCCTCTCCTCCCTCTGTTTAATTTCTCTCTAAACCCTTTCTATCTTATTTACCCTGTGACTGCCCCCCCTTTTTTCTTTCTTATTTCACTCTCTCACCTTCTGATCTCTGTTCCAGTGTCATGACTAGTCTTTATATTACTTGCTTCCCCCTTCTCCACATCCCCCTCCCTCCCCTCTCGTAACTGCCCCCTCCTCATAATTCTTTCCTTTATATATACATACTCTACCCATTAATATCTCCAATTTCCCTTAATTTCATATAAATTCTGATTTGCTTTCTCATTTATAGCAGGTCATACATTCAAAATATATGCATTATTTATACTCCTCATAATATTCATATATTGATGTACTGGGTCAATTATTTATACATAACACCGATTTTTAGATCCGATTTAATTCTTCCCCCCATCTACCTCCCCCTGCCTTGTCATATATATTCCCTAACTCCCTACTTTCGTGACTCCCTCTTTATATTTCTCTCCTTATTAATCGTTATAGTACTGGATCTGCATATTCCCCTTCTTAACCCCCCCTGTACCCCTTAATGTGAATTACCTTATCCCCCAATATGTGTAGTTGTCGGGCTTCCCACAGGCCCAAACTCCTTTCCCCCCCTAATACATTGTTTGGCATGATTATCATGTGAGGCATAAAATGCCATTCTAAACTATAGTGTGATGTGTTTTAACTCAATTGTGTCTAATGTATATGCCCCCTCTAGAATCCCCCCATTTCCCCCTTCCCACTCATCCCTTCCCTTTATCATTCTATTGATTCTTAATAAACCCTCTTTCTACCCTCCCTCCCTCTCTCCCCTCCCTCTCAAAGAAAAGAAGAAAAAAAAATATTAATTAATCCCCCTAAACATACTAGTGTAGATGGTCCTGTGCTCCCCCCTCTTACTTTTATTTATTTTATCTTGTGTTAACCCATGGTGCCGAAAATAAAAAAATAAAAAATACACATATATATACATTCCCTGTGGTTTAGGATATCCTACCTTAATCTAATTGCTAATATGCAGTCCTGAAATATTTATATTATATTAAATTATATTACATTATAAAATGTTTATTCATGTTATATTTCAATAATATCTAAGCATTACAGTAGGGGGTCATAGTATTCATAGTATTCTTTCTTATTCATTCATAGTCCCTGGGAGGCGGGAGATAAAAAAAAAAAAGGACGGGGGAGGGGGCTCCTATCAGAGCTCTGCGTTAATATATCCATGTAGAATAACTCTTCCCATTAACCCCCAAAAATGGGAGAGAGAGCAAAAAAAAAAATTGTGTATGTACCCGGGCAGAGTCAATCCGTTTCTCCCTTACTTCTTCTCCTCTTGACCCTCTTCATATGTTACGCCTGAAGGGTGTCCAGATGGTGGCCGTATTGGGCAACCGAGAAAAAAAAAGGAGAGGAGCAGGGGGCGGGGAGAAGAAAAAAAAGGAAAAAAACAAAACAAAGATAGCCATCCGGCCATTCTGAGACCAAAATAAGTCATATATAGTAATTTTCTTATACTACCATATTTTCTCCTTCCATTTTATATTTTAGACTCACGGTTTTCCTGACACTGTCTCTATAATTCATTCGGATTTTCTACTGTTCTTCTACGTTGTGGCTCTCGATCCTTTGTTGTTTGTGTGCCGCCTTTCCGGCGTGATCTTTCTATTGGCCGCAGCCAATCTGGTACCTCAAACTTTTCTATTCCCAGAAAATTGAACAACTCTGAAAGCTCTGACGGTTCTGACAGTAAGAATGAGAGTGGCCCTTTCTTCACAAAAAGCGCAATAGGGTATCCCCAACTGTAAGTTCCACCAGCAGATTTAATTTTATCCAGAAGCGGGCGTAATTGTGCCCGGCGTTGTAACGTGGCCCATGAGAGATCTGGAAGGATTTTTATTTCCATTTCCTCAAATCTTATTGTCTTTACTTCCCATGCCTTACGGCTAATTATTTCTTTATGGGCATAATGGTGGAAGCGACCTATCACGTCTCTGGGTCTAGCCGGGTCACTGGGCCGTGGCCCCAGGGTCCTGTGTAGTCGGTCAAATTCAATATGCTTCTGACCCTGTAATGATTCGACTCCAAGCTGCTGGCATATCGTTTTTACTACTCTTTGTAAAGAATCTCCCTCAATCTCTTCCGATATCCCTCTGAACCTAAGATTTAGCCTTCGGCTCCTGTCTTCGATCTCTTCGAAATTCAGATAGATCGCCGGGCTCTGTGATCTATATTGGGGTGCTTTTTTACTTATCTCCTCTAACTTGGTTACCCGATCTTCCAGTTTTACCACTCGTGTCCCCTCTTCTGAGATTTTTTCTGAGAGGGCCTGTACTTCAGATCTAATTAACTGCAGTTCCTTCCGATGGCCCTCCTCTAGCCGGGTCACAAGCGTTTCCATCTCATCCCTTGTCGGGAGAGCCTGAAGGATCGCCATCTCATCCCGAGTTGGTAATGCCTGAAGAATCGCCATTAAGTCTATTCCACTCATGGTATTTTCAGCCATATTCTTTTTTTTTTTTTTTAAAGTGTATTTTTTGTGCGTGAACTCGAGAGAGAGGAGCCGGACTGCAGGAGTTGGGAGTAGGCAGACCCTCCCCCCGGAGGCAATCGCCATCCTTCTCCATGCCCCTGGTGGCAATGGCGGGTGTGAAGGGGGGCCTCCCACTCACCCCGCCCTACCTGCTCCTCTTGGGAGCCCAACTGGGGCCCAACGGGACCCCCAATGGGGCAGAGGGACTCCCCCTATGAGGGAGTGAGGGGGCCTAGCCCACCCAGCCAGCCCCGTAGGTCCTTCGCCTCTCTTTATTTTAAGAGACCGCATGGCCAAAGTGCATGTGTTTTAAACCAATTTTGTGTGCGTGCAAGTGTGGTGGTTTTTGTGGGGGGGGGTGGGCGTACTAAGCACAGGCGTACCTTGCATAGCACACCCACCGGGAGCTGGGCTGAGACCACCAAACTCAATTCACATGTAGCCGAGACTGGGATCCGAACCCTTGGCTGCTTCAGCCATATTCTTATGCTCCCAACTACTTTTCTCCTCCTGTTCTTGTCCCTCCTCCGTGGGCAGGGATGTACTAAGGCTCATTCGGGGTGCTGCTCTAGGTATCTCTGGATACTCTGTCCCTCTTGTCTCTAGAACTGAAGCTCTTGCTGTAGCTGTAGCTGCTCTTGTACGCAAAAAGTATTCTTTAATCTCTGGCTGTGACAGTTTGAGTCTTTAGCTGCTTCTGCTGCGTGTATATTCCGTTTTTTTTCTTGGCTACATTCATAACGTTTTTGACACAGAAATGAGCACTGATCAGCCCCCCCCCCAGAGTCTTGATCCTACTACGTCAGCTATGCTCAAATATGTTTGGAAATGTCCTGATAAATCCTGGTATGCTCAGACAGGGTAGGGAGATAGGGGACTAGAAATCTTTAACCACAGCCTGCAGCCTATTCAAGCCCATTTTCTCCCACTTCTATCCTAGGTTCACCTACTTCAAAGATTTCAAAGATTTCAGGGACATCTATCACGTCTGTCAGGTTGAATGCTAGCTTAGCAAAATTGCTAGCACTTCAACTGCTACCTTTTCAGTTGGTAGATTCTGCCCCCTTCCGTGAGTTTGTGGAATGTACAGTACCTCAGTGGCAAGTACCAAAACGCCGCTTTTTCTCACGGAAGGTGATTCTGGCTCTCTACCGGCATGTGGAAGGCAATGTCCATGCCTCGCTGGACAGGGCGGTCAGTGGTAAGGTGCACCTTACCTCTGACTCATGGTCCAGCAGGCATGGACAGGGACGTTACCTGTCTTTTACGGCACATTGGGTGACTCTGCTGGCAGCTGGGAAGGACGCAGGGCAAGGTACAGTAGTTTTGGAGGTTGTTTCGCCACCACACCTCCAAAACACTACTACTGTTTGTGACACACCTCTCTCCTTCACCCCTTCTCTTCTTCTTCCTCTGTGGCCTCTTCCTGTGGTGATGTTTTCTCAGAACCAGCCGTGCTCCGTAGGCGTACGAGGGGCTACGCAGGCCAAGAGATGCCATGTGGTGCTAGAGCTGGTGTGCTTGGGACACAGGAGCCACACTGGGGAAGAGGTTTTGTCAGCTCTGCAGGGTCAGGCTCAGAGGTGGTTGACGCCACGCCAGCTGAAGCCTGGAATGGTGGTCAGCGATAATGGCACCAACCTCCTCTCTGCCCTGCGACAGGGAAAACTCACCCATGTGCCCTGTTTTGCGTATGTCCTGAATTTCGTGGTGCAGCGGTTCTTGGGCAGGTACCCGGGCTTACAGGATGTCCTGAAGCAGGCCAGGAAAGTCTGTGTACATTTCCGGAGGTCATATAATGCCACTGCTCGGCTGACAGACCTCCAAAGGGAATACAACCTGCCCAAGAACCGCCTAATCTGTGACATGCCCACCAGATGGAACTCTACGTTGGCCATGCTGCAGCGGCTGCACACGCAGCAGCGGGCCATCAATGAGTACCTGTGCCAATATGGCAGCAGAACTGGGTCAGGGGAGCTTGTTTTTTTCCCCCACGCCAGTGGGCCTTGATCAGGGATGCATGCACTGTCCTGTCACCATTTGAGGAGGCCACGAGGATGGTGAGCAGTGACAGTGCATGCATCAGTGAGACTGTCCCTCTTATTCACATGTTGGAGCACACGCTACGTGGAATAATGGACAGGGCCCTTGAGGCAGAACAGGTAGAGGAGGACTTCCTTACCTCTCAAGGCCCCCTTTACCCAGACAGTGGACCTGCTTGCCCACCTAGCACACAGGAAGAGGAGGATGATTGTATCAGTAGCATGGAGGTGGAGCCTAGCACTCAGCATCAACAGCAGCAGTCTTCAAGGGATCATTTACAGTCCCAAGGAACACATGGACTTTTACGTGGCTGGGATGAGGTGGCTGTGGATCCTGTTGTCCTCAGTGACCCAGAGGACTGTGCCCCGAATGCCTCTGTAAACCTACACTGCATGGCCTCCCTGATCCTGCAAAGCCTGCGTAAGGATCCTCGTGTACGTGCGATCAAGGAGAGGGATCATTACTGGCTGGCAACTCTCCTTGATCCACGTTACAAGAGTAAGGTTGCGGACCTTATGTTGCCATCGCAGAGGGAGCAGAAGATGAAACTTCTGCGGGAGGCCTTGCAGAAGGGTCTGTGCAATGCGTTCCTAGAACCGGGGGGATTACCAAAACCTGTCTCTGGACAACGTCTTGCTGAGGCTTCGGTGAGTCACAGAAGGAGCGGTGGAGAAGGTGGCCGTCTGACAGATGCATTCAGACAATTTTTTAGTCCGCAGCCCCAAGGTCTGACCGGTTCCAGCAACCATCGCCAGCGTCTGGTTTACATGGTCCGGGAATACCTAGGGGCAAGATCCGACCTGGACACCTTCCCTACCGAAAATCCTCTGGCTTACTGGGTCTTGAGGATGGATCACTGGCCAGAGCTTGCACAGTACGCAATTGAGCTACTGGCTTGCCCTGCATCCAGTGTTCTTTCAGAACGCACATTCAGTGCTGCTGGAGGCTTTGTGACCGATCACAGGGTGCGCCTCTCCACCGACTCCGTTGATCGACTGACCTTCATCAAAATGAATCAGGCTTGGATCAACACCAGCTACCAAGCACCTGATGCTGATGTTACTGAATAATATTTTTTTGTTGAAATGTCAGATCCCTTTGAGACTGCATATGCTGATGCTGAGTGACTGTCCTGTTATGCTGCTGATGGAATATCCTTCTCCCTCTCCTCACTTTTCTTGCTGATGGCTAGTAAGAAATGTTGTGTTTCTGGGCTCCGCCACCAGTGCCTAAGGCACAATTTTTCATCCCCTGTTTAACAGGGGCGCCTAATAACAATTTTTGATGCAATACTTTGCACGTGCCTCTTTGTTGTGCTCCAACTACAGTATCTGTGAGGGGTTGCAGTGTTTTAGGCAGCATTGATATAATAAGAAGCCAGACATTGTTGAGTATCCAAAAATATTTATTGTATCACACTGAAAATGTGTGATTTAATTTTTTTTTAAACCACTTAACCACTTAAGACCCGGACCAATACGCTGGCAAATGACCCAAGGGGTTTTTGCGATTCGGCACTGCGTCGCTTTAACAGACAATTGCGCGGTCGTGCGACGTGGCTCCCAAACAAAATTTGCGTCCTTTTTTTCCCACAAATAGAGCTTTCTTTTGGTGGTATTTGATCGCCTCTGTGATTTTTATTTTTTGCGCTATATACAAAAATAGAGCGACATTTTTGAAAAAAAATCAATATTTTTTACTTTTTGTTATAATAAAAAAACAATAAACTAAATTTTAGTCAAACATTTAGGCCAAAATTTATTTAGCCACATGTCTTTAGTAAAAAAAAAATCGCATTAAAAAAAAATTAGCTACCTAGCGGGAACAGCGACACTAATACAGCGATCAGAAAAATGATCGCTTAGTGACGCTGGCAATAGGGAGTGAAAGGGTTAACTAGGGCAGTGATCAAGACTGACTGTCACACTGTCTGTCACACTGACACTAAATACAGTAATCATACATGTATGATTACTGCATTCAGTGACACTGTGACAGGGGGAGGGGGGGGGGCGATCGCGGGGGTTAAATGTGTTTGTGTCTGTGTGTAAGTGTGCTGTTTGGTGCAGACTTACTTGTAGTGTGGTGATCTCTCCTCAGCGGCGCTTGAAACAAACGCCGAGGGAGAGATCACGTCGCTTCCTCCTTCCTGTGTTTACACAGGAGGAGGAAGTGACAGGGCGGGCGGGCGCGTGCATTGGCTGGGAGCGATCCGGAGGGGGCGGATGAAAACGGATAGCCGCCCCCACTTGTCGGATCGCTCCTGCAGCCGCGCATGTACGGGGGGGGGCCCGATCCCCCCCCAAGGCACCAACGTATATATACGTTGATGTGCCTGTCGGTGCCATTCTGCCGACGTAAATGTACATGCGGCGGTCCTTAAGTGGTTAAGGACCCCCGCATGCACATATATGGCCACAGAATGGCTCGTACAGGCACAAGGGCGTAAATTTACATCCCCGCCTTCGTGCGGTTCGGGGGTCCCATCGGGACCGCCTTCGTGCGGTTCGGGGGTCCCATCGGGACCCCCTCCGCGGCGTGCGGGGGTCCCCCTGGCTCCGGGAGCGATCCGGGACGAGCGGGCGGATGTCGGTGTTTACCCGCCCCCCGCGATCGCTCCCAGCCAATGCGCGTGCTCCCCCTTCTGTCACTTCCTCCTCCTGTGTAAACACAGGAAGGGGGAAGTGATGTAATCTCCCATCGCAGCGGTATTTCCAACCGCTGCGATGGGAGAAACACCTCACAGTAAGTCCTGCACCAACACTACACTGACACACACTCACATAGGCATACTTAACCCCTTGCGATCTGCCCCCCCTGTCACAGTGTCACTGAATGCAGTGATCTAATCACTGCATTTAGTGTCAGTGTGACAGGCAGTGTAAAATCAGTTAGTGTTAGGTTCAGGATAGCCCCCCCACCCCCCCTAATAAAGTTTTAACCCCCTGATCACCGCCCTAGTTAACCCTTTCACTCCCTATTGCCAGCGTCACTAAGCGATCATTTTTCTGATCGCTGTATTAGTGTCGCTGTTCCCGCTAGGTAGCTATTTTTTTTTATTGCGATTTTTTTTTTTTACTAAAGACATGTGGCTAAATAAATTTTGGCCTAAATGTTTGAATAAAATTTAGTTTATTTGATTTTTTTTTTAACAAAAAGTAAAAAATAGTGTTTTTTTTTCAAAAATGTCGCTCTATTTTTGTATATAGCGCAAAAAATAAAAATCGCAGAGGTGATCAAATACGACCAAAAGAAAGCTCTATTTGTGGGAAGAAAAGGACGCACATTTTGTTTGGGAGCCAAGTCGCACGACCGCGCAATTGTCTGTTAAAGCGACGCAGTGCCGAATCGCAAAAACACCTTGGGTCATTTACCAGCGTATTGGTCCGGGTCTTAAGTGGTTAAATATCAAAATATATTTTTTTTATTTTTAAGACCTATTTTTTTGCATTTAAATAATTGTCTACATCTATTGTTTTTTTTATGTTTTTTTTATTTTTTTATTATTATTTTTTTTTAAACCCTCTCCAGAATGTCAACAAGATTTTTCAGGTTTTTGTTCACCTCTTTGTTGTTCTTTATGATCCTCTCGACGGCGAGGTTTGTGTCCTCTATTTGTTCCCTGCAGGACATTATTTCCCCAATTAGCACCCGGGCATTGTCGGTGTCTAAGTCGCCCCCAACAGCTCCTACACCTGAAATTTGGAAAAAAAAACATGTTTTAAAATTATGCAGGCCTCCATGTATTATCTGAAGCTGTGCTGTATGACACTGACCTGATGTGGTGGCATTTTGCACTTCCTGCACATCCGGCGAGGGTGGGGCTTGGTCGGCTCCACTGCTGCAGCTTGATTGCGGCCTATGAGATTGTAAAAAAAGGGATAGATGTATCAAAAAGATTAGAGGCCTGAAAGAGGAATATCAATCATTCTTTTTATAAAGTGTCATACAATTGTGTGTTTTTACAATCCTAAGCTTAACACAGGATTGTATCCGTTACCAAAGCTGCTGCATTTCTCTATCTTTGGCCAAGTTTCCTACATGGCAAAACAACAAGTTGACACTGGATCACCTCTGTGTGAAACGCTAACTAACCAACACTCAGTGCCGATCCTGACCTCCCTGGGGCCCGAAGCAAAATGACATGGCACATTTAAAATGAGAAGCGGGGGGGGGGCTAACGACAGTGACGTGTCACATTAAAGAAAGTTGAGAAGAGGGTGAAGGGGGTGTTCTGTCTGAAATTACATCTTACATTAAATTGAGAAGCAAGGGGTGCTGACTTCTTGCCTCTTCTTCCATGCAGCCAGCGAGTTGAGAAGCGGGGGTTAGGGGGCGAAAATGACTTCTTACCAGGCGGGGCCTCTAGTTATTTGGGGGGCCCTTCGCAGCTTTGCGAAGCCCTAAGCGGCTTGCATAGTGAGCCTATAGGGCGGATCGGCCATGCCAACCATTGTGCTACTGAGTGCATATGTGTAATCAACTGCTTTGCTGAGCATACTCTCCTTTTAATATATATTGACTTAAGTTGGATTATTTAAAACAACTTAATAACACATCTACAATAATTAAAAAATTGGTCTCACATAAAAAGGTCTTAAATAGAATGACCAACCAATTATTATGCCCACACAAACATGAACCTTCAAACATCTGTTCTTGAACTGTATATATACACAACCTGTGATAAAAAGCACATGCCACAAAATAATAAAAAAAAATATTCAGAGTACACATGAAAATTACTTGCGTCTTCTGAGGACTCTTCGAATTCTCTCCATCTGCTCTGGCTCTCGGATTTTTAAATCACTCCATGTCTTGTACAACTGCTCCCTGGACCTCTGCACCCCAAATTTTGCATGAATAGCCCTCCGAACCTTATCTATGATCTGGGCCTTGAGTTTATTGGGGTTTTTGTAAGGCCCTTTTTTGCCGTCATAGTCCTCCTTTTTTAAAATAGCCACCATCTCAACCATCTCTTCAAAGCTCATGTTGGTGGCTTTGTACCTCCTGCTCCTCCCGGTGTGTGCCTGGCCTGTCTCCTGCCTGGTTGCAGCTTGCTGTCTCTCCTCCATCATGTCTTCAGACTTCTCTCCACATTGACCGACTAAAAAGGGGCGTGGCAATCACTAGAACGAACATCATGGGCTTCTCACATGCGCAGTGTATAAAGGGATAGAGAACGTCGTTTACAGTCGGTAGAAAACGTCGGAAAAACGATCATGCAATATGACGACACGAAACTTGTTTTTTTGACTTTATGATCAGTGGATTTTGCTAAATTTTGACTTGCAGAAATAATGGAGGCTTTCAGAGAACTTTTTTCTACAATTTTTCTTTCACAAATAAATAATTGATTGAGCCAAAATCTGGCATTGTAATGGCCCGCCACCACCCCTAAAATAATCGACATAATGTTGCCACACAGCACGTGCGCTTTGGGGGGGGCCAAGCCTGTATGGCCACAGGCTCACTGGCCACCACTGGAACATCAATGGCCTCATCACCAGGCACAAGTGTCATGTAGTTTGTTGAGGGTCTCTTTAGGAAATTGTGCAATATGCAGCAGCAAAGTATGACATGGTTCAGATTCTACGTAACAAACCTACAGTCCTTGTCTTGTTTGCTCCGCCTGTATACTGCTGTTTAAATTATATAGGGCCATAGGGTCTTGTCAGGGCCGATCCTCCCTATAGGCGCACTATGCAAGCCGCTTAGGGCCACGCAAAGCTGCAAAGGGCCCCCAAAATTACTAGAAGCCCCGCCTTGTGAGAAGTCATTTTCGCACCCTCACCCGGCTTCTAAACTCGCTGGCTGAGTCATTTCCGACAGCAGAACACCCCCTCCCCCCGCTTCTCAACTTTCTTTAATGTGACATGTCACTGTCGTCAGATTTTGCTTAGGGCCCCAGGGAGGTCAGGATCGGCACTGGGTCTTGTACAGACTGTAATGGATAGGTTGAACATATTTATATCCTGAATTCAACTACCATGCCCCTGATTAATGTGCGTATATGTATATACATGTGTGTATATATATATATATATATATATATATATATATGTGTATATATCTCTGTATATGTGTACCTATATATATTTGTAATATGTGTGGCCGGACGATAGCTGCATGCCATTTCATAGTTACAATATCTTTCCTGATAGGAAATGTCCCCTCATTGTATTAACAGAATTTCCTGCCATCTTCTGTCTGATTGAACAAAACACATTTAGATTGACTGTGCTAATTAGACAATAATATGGCCAGACAGGAAATTCATTCAGCTAGGTGTCCTGTGATCAAGTATGGGAACTCTGTGAGTGAGTGATCACAGGAGAAGTTGGTAGGGGTCTTAGACATCCCTTGGGACAGAGGTGTGACAACAGGAGGTTACCAGTTGGGGGTCCTTATCTGTCAGGCTAAAAAGACACATGAAAACAACCAATCGGATCCTCGGGAACTTAAAGGGACACTAAAGTCAGGGCATTTGTTTAAAAAAAATAACAAACATGTTATACTTACCTCCACTGTGCAGTTCGTTTTGCACAGAGTGGCCCGGAAAGCTGTCTTCTGGGGTCCCTCGGCGGCTGTCTGGGCTCCTCCTCGCAAAAGCTTTCCCTCTTCATGCGAGGGCGCTCCCGGCCATAGCCGCCGACTGTATCACTCGGCTCCGCCCCCGGCGCGCCGTGTCATCCGCTCTGATTGACAGCAGCGCTAGCCAATGGCTGCGCTGCTATGAATCCGCCCAGCCTAGCCAATCAACGGCCAGGCTGGGAACCGAAGAGGACGGCGTGGACGCGCCCGGGAGATTCGAACGGTCAGGTAAGTACAACGGGGGCTCGAGGGGTGCCGGTGCTGTGAGATGTTTTTTTACCTTAATGCATAGGATGCATTAAGGTAAAAAAAGTGTACCTTTACAACCCCTTTAAGATTATGGAGGAGGAAATATGGGCTCAGGGGTATAAAAATCCAGTCAGGTCAGCTGGACAAGTCATCAGTGTAGGATGTCCTGATGTAGACCACAGCCTGGTAAAGTACTCTCTCTCTTCCTCCTCTCTTCCTCTCTTCCTCTCCTCTCTTCCTCTCCTCTCTTCCTCTCCTCTCTTCCTCTCCTCTCTTCCTCTCCTCTCTCTCTCTCTTCCTCCTCTCTTCCTCTCCTCTCTCTCTCTATCTCTCATTCTCTCTTTCTCTCTCTCTCTCTCTCTTTCTCTCTCTCTCTTTCTCTCTCCCTCTCTTTCTCTCTTTCTCTCTCTCTCTCTCTCTCTCTCTCTCTCTCTCGCTCTGTCTCTCTCTCTCCCTCTCTCTGTCTCTCTCTCTCCCTCTCTCTGTCTCTCTCTCTACAACTTACCATTACTTATTGTTGAATCCTCTATCGTCATATTCTTATTAATATCATGTATGTTGTATCGGTATTCAGCAGTATCCTCTGTTTTGACAAGTAATATATTTACGTTATGGTTGTAAATATTGGAATAATACAAGTGTCTTCTCGGTATCAATAAATGTAATCCTTTTTCTCTTTTCCACACCCCTATCGTTTGCTTTAATTTTTATATAGACAAAAAGGTTTTTATAGCTTATATTAATTATTTATGTGCATAGTTAAGAGGAGCCAAATCAGTTGTTGCCCCTGAGTGAGGAAAATTATTTCTTGTATGGTAGACAGAGCTGGTTTTAAGTTTTTTGTTTTAACCTGTCTCATCATGTTGATGAGACTGATTTTGAATAATATATGTAAAATGAAATTGTAGCAGGGTGTCAGTGCGAATAATGGGGATGCTGTTTGGAATCTTGAAGACAGTGGGCCAGATTCTCAGCGAGGTACGACGGTGTATCTCCAGATACACCGTTGTGTCTCTGTTTCTGGCCCTGGGTATCTATGCGACTGATTCTTAGAATCAGTTACGCATGGATTTTACCTAGATCCGACTTGCATAATCACTTGCACCATCTAAGTTGTAATGTTACGCTGGCCGCTAGGTGGCGTTCCCGTCAATTTCTGAGTCGAATATGCAAATGAGCGTGATACGCCGATTCCTGAATGTAATTGCGCGCCATAGTCGTACTTAGCGTAGTTTGTGTAAGCGTAAGGTTACCCCTGCTAGAAGGAGGGGTGACCTTGCATAGGTCCGGCGTACACCATGTTAGGTATGGACAACGTCTGGTTTCTCCGTCGTTTACGTCAATTATGTAGCTCGTTGCAAATGGGGCTGTACGTTAATTACATTCACGTTGAAGCCAATTTATTCGCAGCGTACTATGGAGCATGCGCAGTGGGCTACGTTTATGGCCGACGCATGCGCAGTTCGTTTGGCGCGGGGGCGCACTTAATTTAAACACAGCACGCCCCCCTCCTTCCTACTTTGAATTACGCACGTTGCGCCGGCCCATTTACGCTACGCCGCCGCAAGTTGCGGAGCAGGTGCTTTGAGAATACAGCAGTTGCCCGTAAAAGGTGCGGAGGCATATCGTAAATGGGATACGCTACGCCGGAAAAACGCAAATCTACGAAAATCTGGCCCAGTGTGTCTCTGCGTTTTTGATCCAGAAGTCGCATCAGAATGCTGCAGGTACCTTAACAGTCGCTGCAGCTTTGAGCAGCTTTGAGCCACATACATTGGAATGGGGGCTATTGAAAACAGCGGGCTGCGATTTGTAATGCGACTGTGTCCAAAGTCGCATGGCAGATCGCATCAGTGGAGACGGAGACTAAATCACACTGAATTATCTGGATGTATGTGAATCTATTTTTCTGTGTAAACGAACAGTGTAATTAGATCTGCAAACACTGGCTATATTGTCAGTTAAAATTGCCTCCCACCTTACAAACAATCATAGGGTCTAATCAAGCTTAACGCTTGGGAAGCCCTGGGGTAAGTAAGCATTTCTTTTAAAATACATTGGAAAGTCCACGGGGAGATTAAACTTATTAAGTTGGGAAAATCTCCGGGCTAACTTTTTCGAAGGGCTATAGTCAGGTTCTGACAAGTAGTGAAGAACAGGTAGTAAAGGTGAACAGGGGCGGTACCTGTCAACCCAATCATTGGTCAAAGTCTAGCTAGCTTTGGGGAAATGCGACCTGTAATACGGTTTGCGGGAGCAGCTCAAGGTCCTTCGTCCGTAAAAGGATGGGAAATCAAATCGCTTCCAGGGTCTAACCGTGGGGAACCTTACCACTTGACCCGGAAGGAAGAAATGATAGATAAATATGGACCTTGGGTTGTGAAATATGCAATATTGGGAATCGCTGGACTGGAAACGGTATTTTAAAGGAGGCTTGGAGGGCAGGGAACAGAACTGATGAATAGGGACATCAGAGTAGTAGTGATGAACAGAGGTTATGGATTCAAGTATGATAAAGAACATGATGATCTGAATGAATGAATGAATGAAAAACTTATATAGCGCGACACATGCGAACTGAATCGGATCTGTGTAAGGTCTTGAGGTCATATTTGACCTAGCTAAGTGTGTTGTGCGGAAGTGTGTGAGATCCATGGATTGTGATGTTTTGTGTTTGTTAAAGTTTAAAATTATGAATGGTGTTTTGTAGTTCAAGGAGTAAAACCCCACCTCTTTTTCTTTGACACAAGTTAAATTGAATGGTGTGTGTGTAACGTGTGTTCTCAGCTGCTGACAGCCCAAATGACCCCCCTTCTTTCCAGGTCTGTGAGAATGTGTGAAAAGCTGTATTGTCATGCAAACTAAGTGAGCTATTTGAACTGTAAAACAAAAGTAAAAAGCCTCCTAATATTAACTATAATTTTGCTTCCATAGAAGAAACAGTTTTTTGTTTTGAAGTTTTTCAGTGTGCTCAGTATGGTAAAGTATAACTGTCTTGCAAGACAAAGGTGAGCCTTATAGAAAAAAAATGTGTTTGTTTTGAGCTGCTCATTTTTAACCATGGTGAATACGTTTTTTTTTTTTTGGGGGGAATTATTGGTACCATTAAAAATAAATAATACATCCACGCGTGGCATTTTTATGTATTAAATAATACATATAAATGAAAAGTTGAGCTCAACAATTTTTGGTATTTTGAAAAAAGTGCATGGTTTATGTAATGTATATTTGTGTTTCATATGCTAATGTCTTGTTACAGGTATATAACCATTGTTTTGTTTCCAGGTTAAGAATGTTTTTTTGAATGTTTATTACTAACTTTTTTTGTGTGTTTTATCCTGCAGATTTGATAACTGGGTTTTCAGCCTTTCAGAATAAGACAGATTTAGGTTGGTCAGTCGGTCGATCAGGTTTCACAATGTTTTTAGGTTTTCATGACCAGTTGGAACGTCTAGATGTCAGTCCATCTGACTATGTTTTTGGACCACCTAGCGTGGGTTGCATGTTCTGATCCACTGAACCTACTAACTGAAGTCTGCGTATTAATTTTTTTATTTTTTTTAATGAAAAGTTGAGTAAGACGGCAGGGGATAATTGGCACTCTAACACATATATTAGGCTAAGTAGCGTTCAGGGGTACTGTTTTTAGTGACAAAAGAGTTTTGGGGTATTCTCCAGAGTTTGAAATGAATCAGCCATAGATCCGTGGCATATCTGTTTTCTTATTACCGAAGATCAGCTATGCTGACACGTGTAGTTCCATAGCTCTAAAAAGTAAAAGCCTGGTGCTACTTTGGCCGGACATGTGTTTAGAACTGCTTAAACCCCCCCCGCTGTTAAGCCTGGCTGTACACAGTTATATTGCCTCAGGCTAAGGTATGCTAATGTCCCTAGCTATCTGTATGTCCCCAAATGAAGTTCACAATGGTTTCCTTCCGTGTCACCATGCAAAACTATTGTCTCCTAGAGTTTATTTTTGTCAGTGGTGGTGGCTATTTGTTACCAATTGCCTAATGAATAGTTGTGTGTGTCCAGGCACACTGGTCGGGGAATGTACCCCCTACTGTTCAGTCATCTCAGTGCTGCGAGGGATTGTTTATTTTTTTCTTAGTCTATTGGTCAGTTGTCTCTAGTAGCACCAGTTCCTTGAGATGGATACACATTATGCAATTTTTGTTTTCTAATTTCTTTTATATTTACCTGCAGACATGTGGTACAAGGGCCTGCCTGATTACATACGAGTTGAAAGAGTATAGGTCTGGCCTCATATTGTATAGTTTTGGTTGAGTCTGGAGGAAAGGTGTGCAGGAAGAGCGTATGGGGTGATACCAGCTCTTGGCTATTCCAAGGGCCCTCACTTCCGATATATATGTAGGCATGCAGTATTCTCCTCAGTTAATATCCTTCCTGTCCTAGATTACTTGTGTACCTTAACTGGTGGTCTGTGACTTGCATGCCAAGAAAATCAGTACCCCAGGGAGGCACTAGACTCCTGTCTTTCATGTGAGTCCTGTCTAAATAGTGAAGGCAGTTTGTTTTGTAGTGGTGAAGGATAACATAGTCTAATTACTGAACTGATAGAGCGGGGGAGAAGGTGTGCAGTCTCTAGGAGGGAGCGGGTGCACCTGGTGGCAGGTGGTTTTCAATCTGAGTATCCAGACTATTTCCCATACATAGGAAAAAGAGAGGCTCAATGGCGACTGTCTTTGGAGTGGGAGGTGGGTCCCAGAGTACTGTAATCACTATAGAGCTGGAGATAACCAAGAACACATTGGGAGACCCTGGGCTACATATCCGGGAAGGGTTAGGAAATCCAACTCGTTCTATTCTCATCCCTAGGGGCAGGGATGGATCTTTGGGCAGGGACGTAACTTTGTGCATATGTCACAGTCAATTTGGGTACTAAGCTATCAGACCCTATTGGGTTAAACCCTGGAATCCATCCTGTTCTGAGGGTTTTGAGTCCAGACATGAATTGAAAGAAGGAAATGTTAGAATGGGTGACTACGATAACCTAAATGTATGTGGGGCAGGTACCCAGGAGACTGGTACCTATGCATAATAAGGTGTCTGTTGGCCAAACTAGAGGGTGCCAGGTGATACATCAAGGGGGTGAAAACTTCCTCGCAGAGGTAGTGTCTCAAGCTTAGCAGTCCTACAGAGAAGCTCTTGTTTACTGGACATGTGAGGTACACGTAGTTGATGTCTCACCTGAGAGGTTGGATCCCTGCACGAGTAATGCCTGTAACTACATACGGGAACATGCCCTGTTAAATAAAGTGAATAAACGCTGGCTAACAGGGTACAGTATACCGTTACCACATGGCGCTTCAGCATCTCACAGTGGTTGATAGAAACCTAGTACCCTGTATGTGCTGAGTATACACTACATCAAGTGACCAGTGGCTTGCTCCCAGAGATGTGCGGACACAGACTGAGGTTCACGCAGGACGCTTATTTCTAAGGAGTAACCCAACAGATGAGGGGTGTATTCAGCACTATATAGGGGGAATAGGAGCCGGGATGGGTGTTAGTAATGGGGTGGACAGCGGTCTCCTGAGGAACAAACTCGCAGCCATGGCTTCAGACAATAAGCACGGCTTTGTTGCTCAGAGAGATTGGTGACATTTGTGACAACATGCAACAAAGTTACATAAATACCCAGTTTAATATGGCTCGAGATTTCGTCGACCATGTTAAGAGATTGGAAGAGAGTATGATAGAGTATAGGACAAAAATATGTCATTGCAGAGACAGGCGGAGTTATCGACCAGTATCAAGCTGATTGTACAAATATCTGTATGAAGGGCAGTAGCCTAAGGAGTTGGCGTCACCACTCAGTAAGACTTTAACGCAACTCATCGCTTAGACGAATCCAAATTAGTGGTCAAATGCCTGGATGGGCTGTACTGGTTTGGATTGTGAAAGGTGAGGTGCTATATGATCCCATAGATGGAAGTGCAGACTCGGTCTGTAGATCTGTGGGCATCAATGGGCTTACTGACTGGGGATTCCATGTTGTTGCATCTGTGGCTAAGTGACCCACATGTGATCAGAGGGTACGGAAGCTGGGGGCAGGTTCATATTTCCCAATACACGGTGGTGAAGGAGGAATGTTGGGAAGGTATTTCACTTTGTATTCTGAATGGGGAGATCATTGTGAGGGAGAAAACACCTAGGTATTATTTAGGACATAGACGAGTTTTGTTTCTTTGTCCTGGAGGATACCGATGGGGTGTTAGTCATGGAACTAGGGTGATTCTTGAACTGTTGGACTCAATACCGAATGCTGGGGTACAGGTGCTGGTATCACATGTCTAGTGATGCACTGTTGTTAGCATTAGGTTGAATTGTACTCAACTGGGTACACTACCTCGGGGAGTCTATTGTACCTATTCTCTTGTCCTTGGGATGGATATAGAAGGATTCCCAGGTCGCACCCCGAGTCGCCTGGAGGAAAGGTTTTATGGCAAACCCGACATCCTCTGTACACTTACTGAAACTTCCGTTGGGATACGGGGAGGAGCAGGGCCGCCTTAATAGCATCATGCGCCCCTGGGCAAAGTAATGCTCTGGGGCCCCTACAATAGAGACAGTGCAGGTAAACAGACATCAAATAGGTAGGAGGCAGACAAGCGGAGCTTCCTCTTTTGGGTGGAGCTCCACATTAACTACATGAACAATCATTCTGTACAGCAAAGAAATAGTGGGAAAATACTACATACATAAATGATAGATGTCCTCCCCAGCACTCTGACCCCTCTACACCCCAGATGTCCCCCCCAGCACTCTGACCCCTCTACACCCTAGATATCCCCCCAGAATTCTGACCCCTCTAAACCCCAGATATCTTCCCAGCACTCTGACCCCTCTACATCCCAGATATCCCCCCAGCACTCTGACCCCTCTACACCCCAGATATCCCCCCAGCACTCTGACCCCTCTACACCGCAGATATTGTCCCAGCACTCTGACCCCTCTACACCCCAGATATCCCCCCATCACTCTGACCCCTCTACACCCCAGATATCTTCCCAGCACTCTGACCCCTCTACACCCCAGATATCACCCCAGCACTCTGACCCCTCTACACTGCAGATATCCCCCCAGCACTCTGACCCCTCTACACCCCAGATATCTTCCCAGCACTCTGACCCCTCTACACCCCAGATATTCCCCCAGCACTCTGACCCCTCTACACCCCAGATATCCCCAGCACTCTGACCCCTCTACTCCTCAGATATTGTCCCAGCACTCTGACCCCTCTACACCCCAGATATCCCCCCATCACTCTGACCCCTCTACACCCCAGATATCTTCCCAGCACTCTGACCCCTCTACACCCCAGATATCACCCCAGCACTCTGACCCCTCTACACTGCAGATATCCCCCCAGCACTCTGACCCCTCTACACCCCAGATATCTTCCCAGCACTCTGACCCCTCTACACCCCAGATATTCCCCCAGCACTCTGACCCCTCTACACCCCAGATATTCCCCCAGCACTCTGACCCCTCTACACCCCAGATATCCCCAGCACTCTGACCCCTCTACTCCCCAGATATTGTCCCAGCACTCTGACCCCTCTACACCCCAGATATTGTCCCAGCACTCTGACCCCTCTACACCCCAGATATCCCCAGCACTCTGACCCCTCTACTCCCCAGATATTGTCCCAGCACTCTGACCCCTCTACACCCCACATATCTCCCAGCACTCTGACCCCTCTACACCCCTGATGTCCACCCAGCACTCTGACCCCTCTAAACCCCTGATGTCCCCCTCAGCACTCTGACCCCTCTACACCCCTGATGTCCCCCTCAGTACTCTGAGCCCTCTACACCCCTGATGTCCCCCCCAGCACTTTGACCCCTCTACCTTCTAGATAGTAACCATATACCACAAGATACCCCTTGTATTGTGACCCCACTACATCTCTGATACTCCCTACACTGTGGCCTCTCTAAACTGTGGCCTCTCCCTGCTGGCTGTGAAATAATAGGTATTTTTCTGCAGCCTGCCTTCCCAGTATATCCATCACACTCAGTGCCATCACGGGCCCCCCTATTTCCCCCCTATTTCAGGGCAGCGTGGGCTCAGGGACCAGCTGCTTTGGGGAAAGTGCAGGGGCCCCCCATGCAGCGGGGGCCCCTGGGCAGTGCCCATGTGTGCCCTCTCATTAAGACAGCCCTGGGGAGGAGTTAGAAGTTGGGTAGGTAAGTTTGGGCAACATGATTTAAATGGTGCCAAAAGGTTGTGCAAGGCATGAATAGAAAGGCCCATCTCTAAGTTTATAATGTAAGGGAAGGGGGTGGAACAAAAATAATAACGGCTGGGAATTCTCTGATATGGAGCTGGCTAAGAGAACATTTTAGGTGGAAGTGGGGTAGGCTTCCCGGAATAAAATAGGTTTGTTTAGGGACACCTAGGTGTGAAAAGGGTAGCGCCTGGCTGAACATAGGGGGGTGAGGAGTTCCAGAGGTTCTGGAGCAGTCCTGAGGTTGAGCATAGAAGTGGGTAACAAGGGAGATGGAAATCAGAATGTTTTAGGGCAAAAAACTTTAGTAAACTGCACCCAGGGGGCGGTTCCCGATGCAGGTCACTATTACGGGACTGAGGCAAGGGGGTTGGTGCTGGTATCAGATGTCCAATGATGCCCTATATTCTGCCTACGAGTTGAACCGTACTCCGCGGGGTACATTATCTCAGGGAGTATACTGTACGTCTTCCCCGGTCCTGGGAATAGATATAGCTGAGACACAAGGATGCACCCCTGTTACCCCAGAGAAAAGGCTTGATATCAAACCTGACACCCCCATACATCTACAGAAACTTCCTTTGGGATTTGGGCATGAGTTAAAGGCTTGGCTGGTAGATTTTGGGCAACAGGATGAAATATTAAATGTGCTAAGACATGCTGAGAAACAAGCCACCATACGACTTACCCATGATCAAAATAAGTTGATACAAGTATCCCACGCTTAAGAGGGAGACGCTAGGATTTCTTGGTGGAAATTAATTAATTGGGTATAGTCCTAATGCTACAGCTTTCCTAAACATTTTGCTCTACCCTGTTGTTGTCCTAATCTGTGTAGCTTTATTGCTCTCCCTGATGCAAGTAATAATGGGAATTACTATCAGGCGAATGAATGCCAAAACTATGAGAATGTGCACCTCAACGAGGTATCTTCTCTCAAGGAACAGAAAAGCCACGAACTCAGAAACAAATTTCTGAAGAAGCCTGTTCCAATCCAGACCAGTATCATGTTCAAATATTTTTAATTTTTATTTACATTTTTTATACATTTTTTTTAATCAATTTTTAATTTTTCTTATTAATTTTTTTTCATTATTTTTATTTTTTTCTCTTTCTCATTTCATTCAAATGAAGGGGGGGGGGGAATAGTGCATAGACCTGAAAATACAAATAATGCATTGTTTGGTTTGGGGAAATGCCTCTAAAATGTTTTTTTAATAATAAGTACAGTCGGGTTTGACTAAATTCTAAAAGTTTTTGGCCACAATTGGTTAACCTCTCCTTTTAAATGTTTTATTTTTATGTTTTTAACCCGAATTGTAAATTGTTAAGTGACCATGATCATGTTCACCTGTTGATCACTAATAGGGAAAGGAGTCTATTTTTATTTTTATTTTTAATTTTTTAATTTTTTTTGTTCCTCTTTACTTAAGAGAGGACTCTAGAACTATATTTTATTTGTTTCTTGTTGTTCTTAGGGATAAGCCTCTTCAATTTGTAAATAATAAAGTGAGGTCAGGTTTACCTAAATTCTACACATTTTAATCATCTCTCTCTCGTTATTATCCGTGTACCTGACCAGCGAAAATACCACCAATTACTAGTATGAGAGAGGAGTCGGTTTTTAACGAAAATATTTTATTTTTTCTCACTATCAGCTAAAGTTGGCAGGGAAACTAGGTATTTTTTTTATTTTTTTGGATACCGATTCAATGCTCTTTAACAATCTAAAGTGGAATGTAAACTGAAGATCTTGGTTGGAGCAGCATTAAATCTGTAGTTTTTTTTTACTTTTAGGTTTATTATTTTTTTTCTTCTCCTCTATTTTCCTTATTCTTTTTCATTACTCACCTCTCGTCCTTTCCTTCTGTAATAGTATACTCTCTAAGTTGTTATTTTGGTTTCTATCATCCATCTTCTCAGGATAATGTAACTAGGACATCAGTCATATAATTTGTTTTTTTTTATAAGAGGCGTGAGCATTCCTGCCCGCCAGTGCCATATTGTACACCCAGAGAAACCAAACTATCCCTGGGCATTTCTGTTTTTTTTTTACCTCCCAAATGTAATTCTACCTCCTCTAGTCTACCTATAGCTTTTTCTTTCTCGTACATCACGGGACACAGAGCGGCATATTCATTACTATGTGGGTTATATGGAGTACCTTCAGGTGTGGACACTGGCAATCTCAAACAGGAAGTCCCCTCCCTATATAACCCCCTCCCCTAGAGGGAGTCCCTCAGTTTTTTCGCCAGTGTCTTAGGTGTTGGTCACGGAATAGCTTTGCTCCACATCCTTGGGATTAAGGGCGGGCTAACCGGATCTGTCCAAGGAGCCTCAGTGCCAAAGTGGACAGTACCCGGGCCCCAAGCCGTGGGGTTTTGCCTATAATGCTCCTCTTTGGAGGGCTGGACCCTGGGCCCAGGACTTGGAGTTTGTAAAAACCATAAGTTCCTGTTTGCCAGGGTGCTATATAGGTCCAGGACAGTGGGTACCTTCATAGGACCCCAGGGCCTGAAGGTCTACTACGCTACCCACGGAGATGGGAGAAGATTGGATCAGTTTGCTGGACAAACATCCTGCAGCATGGAGCAGGTAAGGGGGAGCCTGCGGGACTTGGTTCGACAGCAGGCTCTCCGGGGTAACCTAAAAGGGGGGATAGCCTAAGTATGCTCTGCATGGGCAACCTTGTTCACTATGTCTAAAGAGAGACAGGATGACACCTTTTCCCCCCCATCACTAGGTCCCCCTGTCTAAATATGTGTGCTAGCTAAACCTGCTGTTTCTTCCTAGGGCTAGTAAGGATCCCTAGGGGCCTTTGGAGAGTCCTACCTGGCCGGGGGTTTGAATCTGCCGCCTGTTTCTGCGTTCCTGGATCTCCAGCAGCGCGGCTCCTCCATGTTCCTCCTGTTTCCGGCATACGCGCGCGCCCGCGTGCGCGCGCACGTCTTATGGACGTTTTTCGCGCCGTTCACACAGGAGGGCGGGGGGGGCGTGCCTGCGGCGTCATACAGGGGCGCGCCTTTCTGCTGTTATAGACAGCAGGCATTGTCAGTGCTCAGTCTGAGGCTGATTTTCAGAGGAGAGGACGCAGAGCGGCAGAACAGTGACTCCCGGTGGCGGAAGAGGGGTAGTACATGTGGACTTTGTTCCAATACCTTTTTGTTAAGCCAAGAAATCCCCCTTTTTTGCAGCAGGTTTGGAGGCTGGCAAACTTAGTTTGGGGTCACTGTATGTTGTCAAAAGAAAATATATAATATATTTAAAAAAAAAAAAAAAAAAAAAGAACATACGGGATCCCATCAGTTTTTGGGCATTAGTGGTCTATTGTCCCCTAAACTCTGATTTTTGTACTCCTGCCCACTACAGTCTGTTGTGTGGGCGGAGTCCCTTGATTTTGTATTATGGCTTCCAAGGGTTCGGGGTCAAAGGGTACAAAAAAGACCAAAAAACAAAAGGGTTCCCTTTCTGATTCTGATATGCCGATACTTTCCCCGCAACTTATTAATTTAAGAAGCGCCTTGGATGAGCCATTAGGGGGATCTGGTGCGGAGGCTGGCCCAGATCAGCCCAGCCCTGTGTTCATCACAGAGGAGATGCTAGCCGTATCCCTAGGGGGGCTAGAAGAGAGAATAGCAACATTGATCGCTAGAGCTATTCCTGGTAAGAAACGGGTTAGATCCCCATCACCAGGAGGTGTATCCTCAGATGCTGAGATTCTCTCTCCAGAGGAATTGGAATCACAGGAGGATCAACTAGACCTGAACCAAGAGGGTTCAGGGATTGAGGGATCTGCCTCTGAGGAACCATTTTCAGACTCCCAGACAGAAAGACTGTGGGTACAGTCTTTGACGGACATGGTCCGCTCGGCATTTAGTTTACCATTGCCAGAGCCTCAGGTTCCTCCGGTATCCTCTCTGGGCTCTTTGAAAGCTCCATTAAACAACACAGTTTTTCCGGTCCATCCTCTCTTGGAGGAATTGATCTTTCGGGATTGGGTACGGCCGGACAGGATTTTTCTGCCACCGAAAAGGTTTGCGGTCATTTACCCCATGGAGGAAAAGTTCTCCAAGAGGTGGAGGCTCCCAGTGGTGGATGCAGCCATCTCATGTGTGAATAAATCACTAACTTGCCCGGTGGAAAACATACACATGTTTAAAGATCCGGTTGATAAAAGATAGAGACACTTTTAAAAGCATCCTTTGCTACGGCAGGAGCAGTGGTGCAGCCAGCGGTGGCTGCAATTGGAGTTTGTCAGGCATTAAAAGACCAGACAAAGGAAATGTTAAGGGACATGCCTACCCAACAAGCAGAAGAGTTTTCTGACATTCCCAGAGCTCTGTGTTTTGCGGTAGATGCTATAAAAGATTCCATCCAGCAGGCCTCTCGTTTATCACTATGTTTGGTGCACATGAGAAGGCTCTTATGGTTGAAGAACTGGGCGGCGGAGCCCCCATGCAAAAAGCTTCTGGCAGGGTTTCCCTTCCATGGAGGACGACTCTTCGGAGAGGATCTGGATAAATATATTCAGACTATTTCAAATGGCAAAAGTACCCTTTTACCGGTCAAAAAGACATTCCGGGCTCCTACATTTAAAAGGCAGCTCTTTCCTGTCTCGGGGCCCTCAAATTCCAGGCAGTATCGACGGCCGCCTGCACGATCCAACGTTAACAGTAGATCGCAGGGACAGACCCCTGGGGGTAAGAGGCCGTGGTATCGCAAGCCGTCAAAGACAGCCCCTAAGTCTGCCTTATGAAGGGGCGCCCCCACTCTTGCGGGTGGGGGGAAGGCTTCGTTTCTTCTCAGAAGTTTAGGAAGCCAAGATCCCCGACAAATGGGTCCGGGCATCTGTAACCACAGGTTACAGACTGGAGTTTCTAAGGTATCCTCCGCCTCATTTTCAAGAATCAAGGCTACCAAGGGATCCAGCGAGGAAGGCCTCAATGCTGGCAGCTTTGGATCACCTGCTTTGCCAGGACGTAATTATAGAAGTGCCAGCCCAAGAGCAAGGCCTAGGTTTCTATTCCAACCTCTTTGTCATACCAAAGCCCAACGGCGATGTCAGGCCAATCTTGGACCTAAAGAGGTTAAACGGTTACCTAAGGGTTCGTTCCTTCCGGATGGAATCCATCCGGTCAGCAGCCGCCGCGCTTCAGAAGGACGATTTTCTGGCCTCCATAGACATAAAGGATGCTTACCTTCATGTACCAATCTTTCAGTCGCATCAAAGGTTTTTACGCTTCGCGGTGGGGCAGCGACACTTCCAATTCAGGGCGCTCCCCTTCGGGCTGGCCACGGCCCCCCGGGTATTCACGAAGATCCTAGCCCCAATTCTGGCCAATTTAAGGATCCAAGGGGTCACAGTCCTAGCATACTTGGACGACCTTTTAATCATAGATCACTCACGGCCGGGTCTGCAAAAGGCAGTAAACCTCACGGTTCAGTACCTCGAAGAATTCGGCTGGGTCCTGAACCGGGGAAAGTCAGCGTTCCAGCCTACAAAGCAGTTGGAATACCTCGGCATGAGGTTAGACACAGAACATCAAAAGGTGTTCCTGCCCCTTGTAAAGATCGAAGCTATCAAGGGGTTGGTTCAGTTGGTTCTAAACAAGAAAAGACCAACTATTCGCCTGTGTATGCGATTACTAGGCAAGCTAGTGGCCACATTCGAGGCAGTACCATACGCTCAGATCCACACTCGCGTCCTACAGGCAGCCATTCTAGCAGCCTGGGGCAAGAGGGCACATGCCTTAGAGTCCCCTTTGACGCTATCATCAAGGGTCCGACAAAGCCTGGCCTGGTGGTTGAACCCTCAGAATCTTCTAAAGGGAAAATCCTTCAGCCCTGTTGTCTGGAAGGTAGTTACCACAGACGCCAGCCTGGCAGGCTGGGGGGCAGTCTTCGAGGGGTTCTCCCGCCAGGGAACTTGGGTGAAAGCAGAGAGGCAGCTCCCCATCAATATCTTGGAAATCAGAGCTGCCCGCCTAGCCCTTCTGGCTTGGACCTCCAGATTAAAGGGGTTCCCGGTGAGAATCCAGTCAGACAATGCCACGGCGGTGGCATACATAAACCACCAAGGGGGAACCAGGAGCCAGGCCGCTCAGAGGGAGGTGAACTTGATTTTTCAATGGGCAGAGGTTCATGTACCCTGCATTTCAGCGATATTCATTCCCGGAGTGGACAACCTGCAGGCAGACTTCTTAAGTCGCCAGAGTCTGTTGCCAGGGGAGTGGTCTCTGCATCCCCAGGTCTTTCAGACAATCTGCCAGAGGTGGGGAATGCCGGACGTAGATATAATGGCATCCAGGTTCAACAAGAAACTAGACAGGTTCGTGTCGCGAGCGAGGGATCCTATGGCCTGCGGAACCGACGCGTTGGTTTGCCCTTGGCATCAATTCAGACTTCTATATGCATTCCCTCCACTACAGTTACTCCCGCGCCTGTTGCGCAAGATCAGAGTGGAGAACAAGCCAGTCATTCTAGTAGCTCCGGCTTGGCCCCGGAGGACTTGGTACTCACTAGTCCTGAAGATGGCAGTGGGAGACCCTTGGACTCTCCCTCTACAACCAGACCTACTCTCACAAGGCCCGATCCTCCACCCTACATTACAGCATCTAAATTTGACGGCCTGGAGGCTGAATCCCTGATTCTCAGGGATAGAGGCCTGTCTAGGCAGGTAATTCCTACCCTGATTAGGGCTAGGAAGCCGGTCTCCAGGGTGATTTATTACAGGGTGTGGAGGAACTACGTAGGCTGGTGTGAATCCAAAAGATGGAATTCCCGCAAATATACTATTGATAGGGTGTTAAGTTTTCTCCAGCTAGGAGTGGATAAAGGCCTGGCACTAAGCACAATCAAGGGACAGATCTCAGCTCTGTCAGTGTGGTTTCAGAGGCCGCTGGCCACCCACTCGCTGGTAAAGACCTTCTTACAGGGGGTCTTGCGTATTAATCCTCCTGTCAAGTCACCAATTTGTCCATGGGACTTAAATCTTGTCCTGTCCACTCTACAGAAACAGCCTTTTGAGCCGTTGGCTGAGATTCCTTTACTCTTACTGACAAGAAAGTTGGTTTTCTTGGTCGCCATAGTTTCGGCCAGGAGAGTGTCAGAATTAGCAGCCTTATCGTGTAAGGAACCATATCTCGTTCTGCATAAGGACAGGGCAGTTCTCCGGCCCCATCCTTCCTTTCTACCAAAGGTTATATCCAAATTTCACTTGAACCAGGATTTGGTACTTCCATCCTTCTTTCCAAAACCTACATCTAGAAAGGAGGGGTTGCTGCATACCTTGGATATTGTCCGGGCCATGAAGGCCTATCTTAAAGCTACAGAAAAGATCCGGAAAACAGATGTGTTATTCGTTCTACCAGATGGCCCCAAGAAGGGGCAGGCAGCTGCAAAATCCACCATCTCGAGATGGATTAGACAATTAATCATTCAAGCCTACGGGTTGAAGAGGTTGCCTCCTCCGTTGTCGGTAAAGGCCCATTCTACCAGGGCCATGGGCGCCTCTTGGGCAGCACACCATCAGATCTCTATGGCTCAGATATGCAAGGCGGCAACGTGGTCATCAGTCCACACGTTTACAAGGTTTTATCAACTAGACGTGAGAAGAAATGCGGATGCTGCCTTTGGTCAGGCAGTACTACAGGCTGCAGTTTGAAATCCTCGGGATCAGAAACACCCTTGGTTATAAAAAAAAAAAAAAAAAAGTTTTTTCTTGACTAAGTTGGAATTATTATTATGATTTGAGTTTATCTCTAAATTGAATCCTTCTTTGGAAGATGTCTCCCTCCCCTCATTAAAGCATTGCTTTCGGACATCCCACATAGTAATGAATATGCCGCTCTGTGTCCCGTGATGTACGAGAAAGAAAAAGGGATTTTTAAATACAGCTTACCTGTAAAATCCTTTTCTTGGAGTACATCACGGGACACAGAGCTCCCACCCCTCTTTTGGGTGACCATTTTGGGAGGCATACTGCTTGCTACAAAACTGAGGGACTCCCTCTAGGGGAGGGGGTTATATAGGGAGGGGACTTCCTGTTTGAGATTGCCAGTGTCCACACCTGAAGGTACTCCATATAACCCACATAGTAATGAATATGCCGCTCTGTGTCCCGTGATGTACTCCAAGAAAAGGATTTTACAGGTAAGCTGTATTTAAAAATCCCTTTATAGCCACCCCACTGCTCCTATCTGACATTCCTCCAGAAACTGTACACTGACGTTCTCCTTTCTCCTTTTGTATTCATACATAACTGTCTGGAGGCCCACCCAACCACCACCTGAAGAAGCAACGAAAACCAAGTAATTATTTTTTGAGACAAACGTGCCATGGAGAAGACTCTCCTGAACTTTCCTTCATCAAAAGTGCTGTCTCGCGGTTCGATCCAATTGTGACAATTTTAACACCATATTTCCAGGATACAGGACTAAATATGTAAGGATCCCATAGTACCCCATACTGCTTTTAGATATATTTTTCACGTGATTTTATTCATTTATTTTAAATAAAGCCTTCATTGGTTTTTTGATCTGCACCATTGGGAGCATTTCTTTTTTCTTTTTCCCATGCCACACATGTTGTTTTGATACATGAGCCTGGCCATCCCTCCATTGGCCTTTTGTTTTCCGGGTTCCTGTCCCTGAAGTGAGGTATCCGACCAAGATTGAATCCATCATCTCAGCTGGAGTGACCATCGCTGCAAAACCTTTCACGCACAGAGCCCAGGGTCCGCTGTGACCACCATGCCTGATCTGACTTGCTGTTAGTACTAACATGTGAGTCCACCACAGCTGGTAAGAGTATCCATTTCCATTGATTTTGATAGTCTGAAGGTTGCTACAGACAAGCCATCATTGTTGTCTTAATTTCCTTGAACTGGCATCATATGTGAAGATTTCATTCATCCATTTGGGACACACCTATGAACTATTCATTTTTGTTTATTTTGTTTGGTTGGTTTTTTCACTCATCAGTTTGCCAACATATGTATGGACTATATCAATAATATGGCCAGACAGGAAATTCATTCAGCTAGGTGTCCTGTGATCAAGTATGGGAACTCTGTGAGTGAGTGATCACAGGAGAAGTTGGTAGGGGTCAATTATGCAAAACTCTTAGACATCCCTTGGGACAGAGGTTTGACAACAGGAGGTTACCGGTTGGGGGTCCTTATCTGTCAGGCTAAAAAGACACATGAAAACAACCAATCGGATCCTCGGGAACTTAAGATTATGGAGGAGGAAATATGGGCTCAGGGGTATAAAAATCCAGTCAGGTCAGCTGGACAAGTCATCAGTGTAGGATGTCCTGAAGTAGACCACAGCCTGGTAAAGTACTCTCTCTCTTCCTCCTCTCTTCCTCTCCTCTCTCTCTTTCTCTCTCTCTCTCTCTCTCTCTCTCTCGGTGATGTGATGTAACCTCTCTCCTCTCTCCCTCTCTTTCTCTCTCTCACTCTTTCTCTCTCTCTCTCGCTCTGTTTCTCTCTCTCCCTCTCTCTCTCTACAACTTAGCATTACTTATTGTTGAATCCTCTATCGCCATATTCTTATTAATATCATGTATGTTGTATCGGTATTCAGCAGTATCTGTTTTGACAAGTAATATATTTATGTTATGGTTGTAAATATTGGAATAATACAAGTGTCTTCTCGTTATCAATAAATGTAATCCTTTTTCTCTTTTCCACACCCCTATCGTTTGCTTTAATTTTTATATAGACAAAAAGGTTTTTATAGCTTATATTAATTATTTATGTGCATAGTTAAGAGGAGCCAAATCAAGACCTGGGGGGAGTGGTGGCGGGGAAACTCATGCTATTTTTTTCCATGATTTTTATCCATATTGCAGGTACCAAACATTACTTTGAAGCCGCAAGCAGTGTTAAATTACTTTTTTCTGAGAGTAATCTCATGTTGTGCAGGGACATTTCTGAACACGTGCCACTACTATAGACACACAGCAGGTACGATATTTAAAGGGATTATTTTTTTTTTCACTTTAAGCATCATTAAAATCGCTGCTCCAGAAAAAAATACAGTTTTGAAAAAAAAAATAAATAAATCCATTGATACATGTTCCCTGGGGCAAGACCCGGGTTCTCAAAGACGTTTTCCAACAATAACTTGAATATTGGTCTTTAAAATGAGCGTTTTTGAATTCGAACGTTCGAGTCCCATAGACTTCAATGGTGTTCTAAATGTTCGCGCGAACCCGCGGTCTGTTCGACGGTTCTGGTGTGGACCGAACGCGGGTAGGTTCAGCTCATCCCTAGTGGACAGCTGTGGGGCACAGGCAGAGACCTTTCGCAAGGAGTAATTTTGGCGGCATCTCAAGCTCTCACTTGTGCCACTGATAGGAGCCTTGGTCTCCTGTCGGTGGCCTGCATGAGAGCTCAAGACACCTCCGACATTACTCCTCACTGTGGGTCCCTGCCTGTGCCCTACAGCTATCCACCAGTCCATCTACATTGGTGAAGTCGCTTGCACATCACTCCAGCTATGTAAACAGCACCCAGAAGTTTTATATGTAGGTGAGTCTTGAAAAAAAAAAACTGTTTTATTTTTAACCCATACGGATCTGGCACTCTTTTTCCTTTCTTTGCATCCCTTGTGGACAACTGCACTCCTGCAACTGTAGAAACTCGGTTTGCTTATCCTTTCCATGTCTGCTAACAATAAACACCTAGAAGGTTATAATTTTCCTCTGCAGATTGTAAAACTGGAAAATATCAATCAGTTCTGTCACGCATGGTCTGCAAGGTAATTTAACCCATTAGAAGTACATGGTGTGCAAACAAATCTCTTATCTAATCGAATTGATATTGTAAAAGCATTTAGGCCTGATCTCTGCTTACAGCTATCCTATTTGGTCGGCAAATAACCCCTTCACCAATTCACAATTTCAAAATCTACACATAATTCATAAAATCAGACATGACGAAGCTTTATTACTATTGATTATATATTTGAATGTGAAAGAAAATACTGAATGGATGAAGATCACCGGTGACTATGCTATTGTATACACAAGGCAAGATAGCTGTCTCCCACCTCTTTGGTGACAGATCTGTCTAATGCCGCGTATACACGATCGGAAATTCCTACAAGAAAAGTCTCATGTGAGCTTTTGGTCGGAAATTCTGACCGTGTGCAGGCTCCAACAGAATTTCTCTGTCGGAATTTCCGATCGCTCAAATTTTTCGATGGGAAAAGTTCATGTCGGAAATTCTGATCGTCTGTATGCAATTCCGACGGAGAAAAATCCTATGCATGCTCGGAATCAAGTCGACACATGCTCAGATGCATTGAACTTAATTTTTCTCAGCTTTTCGTAGTGTTGTACATCACCGCGTTCTTGACAGTCGGAATTTGGTGTGAACATGTGTATGTTTGAGCCAAAAATACAAGGTTTTCTTGTCAGAATTTCAGATTGTGTGTACGCAGTATAAGAGATATGAAGGGATATGCTGGAAAATAATAAGTTACCAGGATGCAACCTGTAAGTATTCAAAATTAGTGATACCTGTATAAAGCTGCATTTTAGGGAGTGGCCGATACATGGTCATAAAGACGGTGACATTCCAGATCTTGTCAGACTTTCTCATTGGTCATATCATTTCTGTCCAAAGTCTCCTCAACGACCATAAAACAAGGACTGCATTAGCAATCTGGAGCTCGACTTTTATGCCGCGTACACACGGTACTCATGAAAAAAAACGAAGTTTTTCAAACTTCATTTTAAAAAATGACGTTGCCTACACACCATTGTTTTCTGAAAATGCTCTTGCAAAGCGCGGTTACGTACAACACAAACAATGGCATTCTGTTCCTTTCAAGCTCGCGTCATAACTTGCTTCTGAGCATGCGCGGGTTTAAAAACGTTGTTTTGCCCACACACGATAATTTTTTATTACACAAAAAATGAAATTCTGAAAAACGACATAAAAAATGTAAGCATGTTAAAAAAAAAATTTGTCGTTTTTCAGAAGTCATAAAACAATGTTTTGCCCACACACAATCATTTTAACCACTTAACCCCCGGACCATATTGCTGCCCAATGACCAGAGCACTTTTTGTGATTCGGCACTGCGTCGCTTTAACTGACAATTGCGCAGTCCTCCTTTGTTTGCTCCCAAACAAAATTGGCGTCCTTATTTTCCCACAAATAGAGCTTTCTTTTGGAGGTATTTGATCATCTCTGCGGTTTTAATGTTATGCGCTATAAACAAAAATAGAGCGACAATTTTGAAAAAATTTCAATATTTTTTACATTTTGCTATAATAAATATCCCCAAAAAATATATATAAAAACATTTTTTTCCCTTAGTTTAGGCCAATACGTATTCTTCTACATATTTTTCGTGAAAAAATCGCAATTAGCGTTTGATTGGTTTGCGCAAAAGTTATAGCGTTTACAAAATAGGGGGTAGTTTTATGGTATTTCTATTAATATATTTTTTTTACTAGTAATGGTGGCGATCAGCGTTTTTTTTCAGTACTGCGACATTATGTCAGACACTTCGAACACTTTTAACACATTTTTGGGACCATTGGCATTTTTATAGCGATCAGTGCTATAAAAATGCATTGGATTACTATAAAAATGCCATTGGCAGTGAAGGGGTTAAAACTAGGGGGCGGGGAAGGGGTTAAGTGTGTTCCTGGGTGTGTTCTAACTGTATGGGGGTGGCCTCACTAGGGGAAATCACTGATCTTCTGTTCATACATTGTATGAACAGAAGATTAGCGTTTCCCCCGCTGACAGGACTGGGAGCTGTGTGTTTACACACATAGCTCCCGGTCCTCGCTCTGTACCGAGCGATCGCGTGTGCCCGGCGGCGATCGTACCCACCGGGCATGAGCACGCGTGTCGGTGGCGCGCACACGCCCCTTAGTGGCTGCAAAGTAGCCGACGTAGAGCTACGGGCTCTCGCCCAGGCGTGCCGACTTCCCGCAGTAATATGACGGCGGGCGGTCGGCAACCAGTTAAATGACGTTTTTTAAAACGTCGTTTTATTTCATCACAAAAAACGACCATGTGTACACGGCATTACCATCAAAAAATAAACATCAGCAAAGACTTATGAAAGCCACTGATCCATCTTGCTCATTAACCACTTGAAGATCAGGCTTTGCTTGCATTTTGTTTACAGGTAACAATCAGTATTTTTTGCTAAAACCTCCAAACATTATATGTTTTTTAAAGCAGAGGCGCTGTAGAATAAATTGGTGGTCATATCATAATAATTTTGGGTTTGGGTTTGTCCCAGCTGGGTGTTCTGGCAGTTCAAGCGTGTCATCCTGGTTACTCGATGCAGTCCTAAGCAGGTAATGGTCCATGGTGTAGGAGGATTGTGGCCCAGTAAAGGGGGAATAGATGTGCCTTTGATCCCCTATTTTGCCCATGGAGTGCGGTAGTGTAGGGAGGTGACTTCTGTGGCTGGCAGAGCTGTGTAGTGGGCAGCGGGAGTCCCGGAGAGTCAGAGAGGGACGGATCCAGAGTCTCACATGTCCGCCATGTTTAGAAGCCGTGCATGCGTCAATGCTGTCCCCTTTATATCACAGTGACCCCTTTACATTACAGTGTGGAGGTCCGACTTTGTGAATATACAGTCACCAACTGCCACTGCGAATGCCTAATCCCTCCCCCTGCCCTGGAAAAATTGTCTGCTCAGCCTAAAATGCCCATTTGGCTCTAAAAAACGAAAACGACAACTACAGCTGCACCCCGGTACAACCACTTTAAGTCCAGTGACTTAGCAGGACTTTGCCAAACCTACACAACTGGACTTTGTTAAGTATTTTTTTTATCTGTAAACCTTTTTATTTCTCTGTTCTATTATTGTCTCTTTTTCCTTTGTAACCCCATTTTTCTGTAAATATATATTTTTTCGAAAATAGTTTTTAATTTTCAAAACAAGAAAAAGGACAGTCAGGCAAGGTACAGTACAATAATTGGCATAACAGTAGATGTAAACAGGTGAGTGCTCCAAGCAGGAGTCGGCGGTGTGCCCAGCATTCGTATCATAAGACAAGTCTGGCGACAGGACAAGAGTCCGCCTATACAGCATCAGTATCTACTAATCGAAAATAGTGTCACTTGTCATTAAGTAAGGAAAATCACTGTGGCCCCCTAAACAGCGTTCTAAGTGCACTAACCTGTCCCTGAAGACAAATAAATCAGTAAGAGGAAAGGAAAAGCAAAGAAAATATAAGGAAACTGCAAGAAACAGTTTTGGCCTAAAAGCAAAGCTAACACTGCACATTAACCTGAACACACCGGCCCAGATTCACAGAGCAATTACGCCTGTCTAACTGGTGTTAGACAGGAGTAATTTCAAATTTTGCGCGCCGTATCACTAGTTTGAATCCTCAAACCATGATACGGCGGCTTCGGGCTTCGATCCGAGAGGCTTACGTCTTTGTAAGCCTTCGGATCTACGCTGCGATATTTTTGCGGCCGCTGGGAGGAGTTTGCGTCGTTTTCATGCGTCGGGATATGCAAATGAGTTTTTACGGCGATCCACGAAGATACGAGCGGTCTTCGCAATCGCTTACGTCTATTTTTTTTAACGTACTGTTAGACCAGCTTTTTGCTGGTCTAACGGTGCGTAGCCCATGTTAAGTATGGCCGTCGCTCCCTCGTCTAATTTAATTTTTTTTTTTACGTAAGTCGTTCGGGAATAGAAATGTCCGTAAACGACGCTACTCAAACAACGAATGACATAACAACGTGATTTCGCGCAATGCACGGCGGGAAATTTCTGAACGGAGCATGCGCAGTTCGATCGCCGCGGGAACGCGCCTATTTTAAATGCTTCACGCCCCCTACTCGCGTAGATGGCTTGCGCCGGGAGAAATACTCTACGCCGCCGTCGTTTACTGGACAAAATCTACCGGGATTCCACGTAGAGCCAGGCGGCGTAGAGTATTTCTGTTACTCTACGCTAATCTAATTCTCTCTGAATCTGGGCCACCATTCCCACGTGAAACATGGTGGTGGCAGCATCATATAATATATAATAATATAATATTCCTTTAAATATCGTACCTGGGGGATTTCCTTAGTCTGCCTGTAAAGTAGCGCATATTTCCTGTGTTTATAATAATAGTCTGGTATGGATTTTAAGGGGAACCCCAAGTCAAAAAATAAATAAAAATGGCGTGGGGATTCCCCCAAAATCCATACCAGAACCTTATCCAAGCACGCAACCTGGCAGGCTGCATGAAAAGGGGGGGCGAGAGAGCACCCCCCTCCTGAACCGTACCAGGTCACATGCCCTCAACATGGGGAGGATGCTTTGGGGCCCCCCAAAACACCTTGTCCCTATGTTGATGGGAACAAGGGCCTCGTCCCTACAACCCTTGCCCAGTGGTTGTAGAGTCTGCAGGCAGGGGGCTTATCGGAATATGGAAGCCTTCTTTATCTAGGGGACCCCCACATCCTGCACCCCCCCCTCTGGGTTTCAGGTGCATTGTACCCCTACACATTCACCAAAAAAAGTGTAACATTTTTTAAATTGACAGTAGACACTGTTGAGCAAGTCCTTTATTAAAAAAATGAAAATAAAAAAAAAAGTGTTCCGCAATGTGTATTTATCTTCATTCACAAAAACCAGAAGAAAAAAAAACCCACAGAACCCGGGAAATTTTTCGGTGGGCGCCCCATAATGTTCGGTATTCGCCGAATGGGCTAACACCCAATGTTGTCGTACTTGCGTTTGACTTGAACATTGGGATTATCACTACAAACCAGTAGATATAATTAGTATTGTGAGTCTACCTCCTGAAACTTACCTTTGAAATTACTTTTAAAAACTTTAACACTTACATTAAAATGTACGAATTGAATAGAAGCCTTTCAATATGTCTTGAGTAGTTTTATTCATGGCATGCTGAGTAAGATTTAAACTAGGTTGATTTGTTATGTAGTGCTTGTTGTACATGATTGTCAGATACAGATGATATCCAGGTTTTACGTATATCACCATGCCTAGAATACAGGAAATCCCTCATTATTTTAGACATTGCAATCCAAGCCATTAAACATTTAGACATCTTGCATAATTGCCATTAAACTCTATAACAGGACCATATGGAATGGAGATTACCATCTATCATCGATCTTATGAAGACAACCCTATTTTTTACTCCTAACCCACAATGACATAACGCTGTTTCACTTCTTGCCCCCCCTCGAAATGTATGTTAATGCTCAGTTTACTGTGCCCTGTTCTTTTAATAGCAGACATTTGAGCTTATATTACTGGGTTCCAAAGACGGCAACATTTGGCTCCATTCCATGATGTATCTGCTTACTATCAAGGCCTGCATTAACTAAACCTTTATAACTATTTCATTAGGGACACTCAAACTATAGGTAAAGACCTATTCCTCTACAAGTGTTCCCTAATCAGCCCTTGTGCAAAAGTCTACAGATAGATTTCTCAAAACACAAAATCAGCTGGGGCGTGTCCTAGCTATGGAGGAGTGAGGACGTGTCCTACCTCAGCTCCGCCCCATCGCCGCTTCCAGCGTAACTACATCGGGGGTTACTAACTGCTCACAGCTCCATCCATGTCCCAGCGACTGTGGCAGTCCTCCCAGCCGCCACGGACTGACCCCACATGGCAGAGACAGCAAGATTCTTATTTCCCGGGGACCCGAAGACAGGGCTGTGAGGCTTCCAAGATGGCACCGTCCGGGAAGGCCCAGAAAGCCACTAGATCCTCCCAGCCAGCAGCGGCCGAGGCTCACCCACCAAAAGAGGCTGCCTTCCCGGTTCCCTCCCCAGGATCAGTGAGTGATTCAGCCCCTCCAGTCTCCCTTGCCTCCCCAGGTGGTCGTTCTGAGGTGTCTGACTTCCTTGGGGATGAGGACATCAGGCACCATATTATGTCCACCAGAGAAGACCTGCAGCGCTTCACCTGCAGGGTGGAGAAAGCTTTTACAGAGGACATTGCGCAAGTTAAAGCAGATACCTCGAACCTGGGCAACAGAGTAGAATCCTTAGAAGAGAAACTGGAGGAGGCTCTCCCCGATATTGCTCTGCTGCAGTTTAAGTGTCCTACGCAAGATCAACAGATTGAAACCTTACTGTGTCACTTGAATGATGTCAAAAATCGCAGTAGGAGGGCCAATATTAGGATCCGGAGTCTGCCAGAGGCCACAGCTTCAAGGAACATTATCCCCATGCTGTCAGATATCCTCAGGGGACATACTTGGCCTACCACCATCTACTCCCATAGAAATAGACTGCCCACATAGACCCCCATCTCAGCATGTCGGCAATCCAAGGGACATAATATATAAGCTCCACAAGTATACCCTCAAAGACCGCATCATGCAAAAAATGGTTTTGATTTTGATGGTGAATGTTTATTTTTCTACCGGGACATTTCCAGGCGCACCCTCATGCAGCGCAGGGCTCTCCACCCTCTTTTGGCTGTGCTCCAGGAAGCAGGTTTGCCATATCGCTGGGGCTTCCCCTTCTTCTCAGGTGACTAGAGATGGAAAACGGGTCACCCTACGCAATAATGACCTCCCACACTTTCTCTCTTCTCTCCGATTGGACCCAGTGAATTTCCCAGACTGGCGGGGACCGCCTGACTGTCTGGCCTCAGAGGCCGCCCCAGAGGGAGTCTCTGCACGCCCACTGCACTTGGGATGATGTTCCGAATCCATTGCTTGAACTATATAGATGCTTCCAAGATGGGCACCCCAACTTTGCCCCCCACTTGGAGTTTGCGAACATTTGCTCTAACTAAACTAAACAAATCATCAGATCTTAGCACCTTGCAAGATGCGGTGGACAGTGATGGGACTTCCTACCTTCCCCCCAATGTTTGCACACATTCCCAACTAGGGATGATCTTTGCGTTCGATACGAACGTATGTTCGACTCGAACATTGTCTGTTCGTACGTTTGACGAAATTCGAACAAAAGCGGTCGTTCGCGCCAAATTAGAGTGACGCAAAACGGCCCATAATTCACTGCGGTATTGCGCGCTGATGATTGGCCAAGCATGCTGTATGTCCCGCATGCTTGGCCAATCACAGCACGCAAAAAACTATGAGCCATAATTGGCCAAAGCCTGGGTGGCTTTGGCCAATTATGGCTCAGGGCTTTAGCACATGCCCCACACTATATAAGGCAGCCTGCTGGGCGGCCTTGTGTAGTGTGTTCCAGCTTGTTAATGAAAGCAGACAGAGAGATTGTCTTTTTAGATAGCTAGATAGAGCAGGCAGGCAGGTTGGTCAGTTTAGCTTAATTTACAGTGTGTAGAGGATATATATACATCCCGCGGAGTTGTACATATATTTATACACTGTATAGCTTAGATAGATCAGTTCTTCCTAATTTACTGACAGGCAGGTGATTGTGCTATTTAAAGACGTTATCACAGGTATAGACACCCAGCAGGTACAATATTAAGGCTTCATTTCCATGGACATTTTAAAAGACACTTTTCTGAGCGTTTTTTGCAACTTAAAAACAGCTCTTCATGTTAGTCTATGGCCTCATGCCCACCACGACGTTTTTGAGCTGTAGATGGCTGAGCCGTTTTTAAGCTGCAAAAAAAACCCAGGACCAGTGCCTTCTGAAGCTCCAGCAATAGAGCTGTAAAAACGCCAGACATTAAAAAACGCACAAAAACGCTGCCGCAGCGTTTTTGAGCTCCAGCTCAAAGAAAAATAAAAATAAATGTTTTTTCAATAAATAAATATGGACAGGCGTTTTTAAGCTATAAAAAAGTGGCTGTAAAAACGTCCATGGAAATGAAGCCTTAAAGGAATTGTTTTATTTTTTATTTAAGCATCAATAAAATCACTGCTCCTGGAGCAGTGATTTTAATGATGCTTAACTTAAAGAGGAGTTCCACCCAAATTCAGAACTTCCGCTTCACCCACTCCTCACCCCCTTACATGCCACATTTGGCATGTAATGTTTTTGGGGGGGAGTGGGGGCTTCAGGAGGAGTGGGACTTCCTGTCCCACTTCCTGCTTCCGCTGAGGGGCTGGTAAGGCGATTAAGCTTAATCGCCTTATTGCAGCCCCTCCCAGTAGGCGATCGCATGGGACACTGACAGGTCCCATGCGATCGCCTGTCCAATCAGCGGCGGGCCGCGCCGCTCGCGCATGTTGGTGCACACAGTTGAAATGAAGACGCCGGCCGGGGAGGGGGGGAGAGGAGCGGACCCCCCGGCCGGCGCGTCGCTGGATCATGGAGCAGGTGAGTGTGTGTTTATTAAAAGCCAGCAGCTACACTTTGTGTAGCTGCTGACTTTTAATAACCACTAAATGTGGCTGGAACACCCCTTAAAAAAAAAAAATAATGAAAAATTCCTTTAAATATTGTACCTGCTGTGTGTCTATAGTTTGCCTCTGAAAACATCTTTGAGAACCCGGGTCTTGCCCGAGGGAACATGTATCAATGGAAAAAAAAGTTTTAAAAACGGTAATTTTTTTAGGAGTCCTGCTCCTGAAAAAACTACCGTTTCTTAAACTTTTTTCCATTGATACATGTTCCCTGGGGCAAGACCCGGATTCTCAAAGACGTTTTCCAACAATAACTTGAATTTTGGTCTTTAAAATGATCGTTTTTGAATTCGAACGTTCGAGTCTTCAATGGGGTTCTAAATGTTTGCGCGAACGGTCGTTCTGTTCAACGGTTCTGGTGCGAACCGAAAGCGGGGGTGTTCGGTTCATCCCTATTCCCAACCTAGGCCCCCCTTTTTGGGTACAGTTCTCTATTTGGACTCTGGGTCGTGGTCTGGGGCCCCCACCCCTAGAGTGGAGGGCCTCACACCCGGCCTACAGATGTTTTGTTTAAGGTTAATACTACTTTATCATGTTTTTTTTTTGCCTTGATTGGTAACTTTCTGTGTTTGTTCTTTATTCTCTCCTTCCCTTCTCCTCTCTCCCTTCTTCCCTTTTTCTCTTCCCTTCCCAGGAGCATCACTCTGCCTCACTGTCTGCATCGGGCGAGCTGGAGCATTTGGCAACCCCCTGTTTTCCAGATCCACATGACTACACTTAAGGTAATTTCCTATAATGTAAGAGGCCTTTGCTCCCCAAGTAAACTTAATAAATTATGGTGGGAACTTAATAAGTTAGGGGCACAGGTGGTCTTCCTACATGAAACCCATTTTACTACCCATTTTATGCCTAGGCTACCCACACACCTATACAATCAGTGGTTCCACAGTGCCTCCCGAACCTCCAAGTCCAGGGGTGCTACAGTCGCGATCCACATAACTTGCCCTTTCCAACTCAAGGGAAGCAAAATAGACTTGCAGGTTTTTTTTTTAAAGGTATTGCTGGGAAGGTATATACTTTTGCCACGATTTATGCCCCCAATACCAATCAACTAACTTTCATAAAAGCAACCCTCGAACTTTTGGCAGAATTTAAGGAAGGCTTTGTGTCCCTTGGAGGGGACATCAACGTCAGCCCAGATCCCCTACTTGACTCTTCTAGCTCCCGACTCCTATGCTTTTCTCAAGCACTTCCGCAAAACCCTCCAGTCACACCTCCTGCTAGATAGCTCCACCCTAACAGTAGGGACTTTAGCTACTACTCCGCTGTACACAACGTGTATACTCGCATAGATCATATTTATGTAGACCGCCCCACACTGAAGCTCCTGCAGTCTGCGTCCATTGGGAACATCACCTTATCCGACCACCATCAGGGAAATTGCTGTGGTGTGGGCAATTCCACCAGTAATCGTCATTGGTCGCTCCAGTCGTGTTCCTGTGTGCCTGCACGCACGCAGATGCGTGACGGCAAGGATAAACCAGCCTGTGAGCACTTCAGCGCGCGTGCGCACTCACCATGACAATTGTAGGCACATCCCCTGGTCTATTTAAACCTGCCACTGACACTTCAAGTTTGCTGGATTATGATCAGCTTCCTGTGTCTCCTGTATACTGTGTATCGTAAATCTCTGGTTTGACCTTGGCTTACCTCTGGACCTGTGACATTATCTTCTGCTCCTGTGTATGACCCGGCTTGTTCCTGTAACCCTCTTGGACTGATTCCTGTGTATGACCCCTGGCATGACTACTGACTGATCTTGGTTTACCTACTGCTGTGCACCAGAACCCTTCTTGCATGGCTACTGATCCGGCTCCTCTATCTGCAAGGGGCGCCTTCTCAGAAATCCAACCTCACATCAGAGACTTGACAACCATGCACCAGTTGCGATTCCCATAACCCTACCATCCGGCACTTATGGACGTGGAAGCTAAATGAGAACCTGTTGGATGATACTGCAGTGGCGGCCAAGGTGAAGGAGATCATCACCAACTACTTCAAAGAAAATAACGTAGATGACCTTAGTACGGGTAAAGTGTGGGAAGGTCATAAGGCAGTAGTTAGGGGAGAATTGATATCTCTAGGCTTCATACTCAAAAAAACACGTCAAGCAGATTTCAAAAGGGTTCCTGATGCCCTCCAAGAGGCGGAACTTCAGTATAAATATAGTGGAGACCCTGGGGCATTGAAGAGGCTGACTGACCTGGAAAGTTGTTCTTGCAATTGTTGGATCGGCAAACACGCAAGCAAGCCAGATACATGTCTCATAAGTACTATGAGCATGGCAATAAATGTGCTTGCATGCTCGCAAGGGCCCTTCATAGGAAGTGTTGTGCCTCCAGGATACTATTCAGACTCAAAAAGGACAATTCACTGTGTGTACAATGTATTATTGCATTAGTAAGCCAGAGGTATGTTGTCTCAGGTTAGCTGTTATGCTTGCGCCATCTACTGGCCAAACATGAATATAGTTGATAGAATGTAGTGAATATTATTAGTTAACTCTGATAGGCTGTGATATCAAAATCATAATTTCCTCTTTAGCCAGGAAGTGAAGGTGTCAGTATCTCCATGTTTATGATCAAGGCAGCAAGGCCTGCATGCAATCTGTCCCCACCCATGGCATCGGAGGTAAGCAATCTCTTTCCTCTTCTTCCACAAGCTTAGGGAGATAGCTAGCCATCTCTGATAATGTTTATATGATGTTATTATTATCGTATAGTAATGTTATACCATTCTTATTATTTCTAGTTTTACCGCATATCCCGTGTGTCATCCACATGTATATTCAAATCTGCAACGTGCCAATAAAGACACAAGATAAGAAACAGCAGTCTATTATTGTGTGCGCAGAGAAAGGTCATCTGCCTAGATAGCTTACTCATAGACTCCGGGAGTACGGGAAGCGAGTCCAGGACAGTAAAACTCCGTCCAGTAACACTACGGATAGTGCAGAGGGGAAGAGGTTTAGCCGCACGGAAGAGCTACAGTCTGCAACCGACTATACAGCCACTTCCATACAGCCAAGCAGCATACAGAGACTGCAGCCTTATATGCTTACTGCTCCCACAGGCCGCTACTCAGTCAAACGGCCATGTCACGCAGTAGCTCATCCTCGCTCAAAACGCGATCACAAGTTTACAGTTCCGGCAAGTCGATGACAGCTAGCGTCGCAGCCGCCATTGCCCGAGGGAAAGCCGAAGCAGCAAAGACCCGAGCAGCCTTTGCTGAGCAAGAAATGCAGATTAAAAAGGAGAAAGTGAGGCTGAAGACAGAGAAAGTGCAGCAACAGGCACAGTTAGAGGCACAGAAAGTGCAGCAACAGGCACAGTTAGAGGCACAGAAAGTGCACCAACAGGCAAAGTTAGAGGCCGAGGAAGCCCTCCTAGATGTCACTCTGGAGAAGCTCACCGCAGAAAGGGAAGCTGCAACCGCCATAGCTGAAGCAGAAGCCCTGGAAGCAGCCGGAAGCAGCCGTGAGCCTCAGTGGTGAACGCATCAATGTGCTTGGCTCAGAACAAGGAGAGCCGAATCCCACGCAATACACGTCAGAGTACTTGCACCAACACTTCAAATCAACCTACGATACCTCTCCTCTACAGGGAATAGACGGTGTCCTAGAAGAAACAAACCGAACACAGCAGGTAACAGAGCATGAGAGCAACCAAACTCCTCAGAGCTGCAAGCAGCAGAACCCTGGTCAGCACGCTACAGATCAAGCCCATGTCTCTGCACGCTATGACCCTCAACCTCCAAACCAACATCAGGATAACCCCTCTACTACACAACGGTACGAGACAAGAAGGCCCCAAGCAGAAGCTTCTGACAGGTATGGTTGCACACCACACTCCCACTACAGTAGTACATCGCCAACATGCTCTGACACCAACCAAGTTATAACAGACTTTGCCAAGTACTTCGCCAGTCGCGATCTAATCATAAAGGGACTTGTAAAGTTCAACGATCGGCCAGAAAATTACAGAGCCTGGCGGTCGTCCTTTCAAAACACCATAAAAGGTCTAAACATGTCTCCTGACAATGAAATAAACTACCTAGTCCAATGGCTTGGGAAAGACTCTGCTGAACACGCCAGTAGAATCAGGAACATTAACATAAAACAACCAGAGATTGGTCTCAAAAAGATTTGGAGCAGATTAGAAGAGTGCTATGGTTCAACAGAGGCTATGGAGCATGCACTTTTTAAAAGGATTGAGGACTTTCCCAGAATACCTAGCAAAGGTTATCACAAACTACGAGAATTAGCCGACTTGCTAGAAGAACTACTTCTTGCTAAAGAAGAGGGAGACTTGCCGGGTCTCGCCTCCCTGGATGCAGCCAGAGGGATTAAACCTTTGATTCTGAAGCTTCCTTATGACCTACAACAAAGGTGGGTCACATATGGTTCTAAACACAAGGAAAGGTTCCAGGTACCATTTCCACCATTCAACGTTTTTGTAGACTTTGTTACAAAGCAAGCCAAGTTCCTGAATGATCCCAGCTTCGACTTTATACTGCCATCAGCCACGCCCCCTAGCTTCAAACAGCATAGGATGCCAGTGACAGTAAACAAGTCTCATGTTTCCTCTACAGATTTCTCCTATAGATCTTCCAACATCGCTCGCCTAGAGGACAAAGTCGGAGACCCTAGCAAGCAATGCCCTCTACACAGGAAACCGCACCCTCTACTAAAATGCAGGACCTTCAGGGAGAAGTCTCTGGAAGATCGCAAAGCTTTCCTAAGAGAGAACCGCATATGCTTCAAGTGCTGCTCATCCATATCACACTTTGCCAAGGACTGTAAGGTTAGTGTATCATGCACAGAGTGTGACAAATCAGACCACAACTCAGCACTACATCCAGGCCCTGCTCCTTGGACCGCCCAGCGAGCTAGCGATACCAACGAGCATGGCGGGGAGCAAGAGAACACTGGTTCAGACTCTCCAATGGTTACCAAACAGTGTACTGAAGTATGCAAAGATCCTGCAGGCGGTAGGTCTTGTTCAAAGATCTGTCTTATGAGAGCTTATCCAATGGGTCAAAGAAACAAAGCTGTCAAGATGTATGCACTCTTAGATGACCAAAGCAACCACTCTATGGCTAGATCCGCATTCTTTGACACCTTCGATGTTAGGGGTCCAAGCTCCCCTTACTCTTTAAAGACTTGTGCGGGTACTGTTGAGACGGCGGGGAGGAGAGCTACCGCCTTTTGTGTAGAGTCCATAGATGGTCGGACTCGTCTACCTTTACCCACCATAATAGAGTGCAACCAGATCCCAGATAACTGGTCAGAAATCCCTACACCTGACGCAGCAATTCACCAGCCTCATCTAAAACGCATAGCCCATCTTCTACCAGAATATGACGAGCAGGCTCAGTTAATGCTGCTCCTGGGAAGAGACATTTTGCAGGTACATAAAGTAAGGGAACAGATTAATGGTCCCCGCAATGCTCCCTTTGCCCAAAGACTTGACCTGGGGTGGGTCATCGTAGGGGACGTCTGCCTAAAGTCTGTGCACAGACCCGCCACGGTCAGTAGCATGTTCACCAACGTACTTGACAAAGGACGCCCTTCCTCCTTGCAACCATGTCACAACAGCTTCATCACAAAGGAACTTCCAGGTAGTACTCACATGCCCTGCTCCTCTGTAGACCCAGACACAGAGGACCACGCTTGTGACAGTGACCCAGACCACCTAGGATGTACAGTCTTTCATAGAACAAAGGAAGATCAGCAGGTACCAATGTCCTTTGAAGATAGACTTTTCTTGCAAATAATGGAAAAAGAGACAGCCAAGGAGGAGACAAACAATTGGGTCGCACCTCTCCCATTTAGACCCCATAGACAGCGTCTACCTAACAACAAGGAACAAGTCCTTAAACGCTTTGCCTCGCTTAAACGTAATTTCCAGAGAAAACCAGACATGAGAGATCACTTCTTTACCTTCATGGGTAAGATATTTGAGAATAATCACGCAGAGTTAGCTCCTGCCCTTAAAGACAACGAAGAGTGCTGGTACTTACCTATATTTGGAGTTTACCACCCCAAGAAACCAGGTCAGATTAGAGTGGTGTTTGACTCTAGCTCTAGAGAAGAAGGCGTGTCATTAAATGACGTTCTCCTCTCAGGACCGGATCTGAACAACAGACTCATTGGGGTGCTCCTCCATTTCCGCAAAGACTCTGTTGCATTCATGGCGGACATCCAGCAGATGTTCCACTGTTTTCTCGTTAAAAAGGAACACAGGAACTTTTTGAGATTTTTCTGGTTTAAAGATAACAACCTTTCCAAAGAAATCGTAGAGTATCGCATGAAGGTACACATATTTGGGAACAGCCCTTCCCCCGCAGTTGCCATTTACGGGCTTAGACGCTCAGCTCGTGAAGGTGAATCCATCTACGGGCCTGATGTGAAACACTTGGTAGAAAAGGACTTTTATGTAGATGACTGCTTAAAATCCCTACCCACCGCGAAAGCAGCTATCAGTCTCCTCAAGAGGGCGCAGGAGATGCTAGCCTGTTCTAACTTGAAGCTCCACAAGATCGCCTCTAACAGCGTAGAACTGATGAAGGCCTTCCCCTCTCAAGACCACTCTGGTGAGTTCAGAGACTTAGACTTAGGTTCTGACTCTCTGCCAACGCAACGTAGCCTTGGACTACTCTGGGACTTAAGGTCAGACACCTTCACCTTCCAGGTTAGTCGGGAAGAAAAGCCCTTTACACGCAGAGCCGTTCTGTCAACCATAAACTGTCTGTATGACCCTCTTGGGTTTGTAGCTCCAGCCACCATTGAGGGTAAAGCACTTCTCAGAGATCTCACTCAAGAGACAGTCAACTGGGATGATCCACTTCCCCCCGAGAAAAGAGATCAGTGGACAGAGTGGAAAAATTCCTTGACAACCTTGTCTAACTTAAAGGTCCCTCGACCATATGCTCCTGTACCGTCTACAGAAGTCCAAGACCAAAGACTTTGTGTTTTCTGTGATGCTTCTGTCAAAGCAACCGCTGCTGTAGCTTACCTCAAGATCAGGGACAAGAAAGGACAGTGCCATATAGGTTTTGTCATGGGAAAAGCAAAACTTGCCCCACTCCCAGAACACACAATACCTAGGCTAGAACTTTGTGCTGCAGTGTTAGCCGTGGAGTTAGCCAACACTATCACTAGAGAGATGAACCTAGAAATCAAAGACACTGAGTTCTACACTGACAGTAAAGTAGTCCTGGGGTACATCTACAACGAAACCAGACGCTTCTATGTCTACGTCAGTAATCGAGTGTTGAGGATTAGGAGATCCACACACCCAAAACAGTGGCACTTCGTTCCAACTAAACAAAATCCCGCAGACCTAGCGACCAGAGCTGTCCCAGCCAACTGTCTTAAGGACACAACATGGTTTACAGGCCCTGCATTCCTGTACAATTCAGAACAGAGCACTCCTGAATCAGAGACTTTCAGCTTGATAGACGCAGTCAAGGATGCTGAAGTTCGTCCACAAGTGTCTGCATTAGTCACGGTGGCTACACAAAACCGACTCAAATCTCATCGGTTCTCCAGGTTTTCCACATGGAAATCACTCATTAGAGCTATTTCTACCTTATCCCACATAGCCCGTTCCTTTGGGAAAAAGACTAATTGCAAATGCTGGCACCTCTGTGAAAATACCTACTCAGTGACTGACCTAGAGCAATCAAAACATCTGATCATCTACACTGTGCAACAAGAGACCTTTGCCAGAGAAAGACTGTCAAGCACACAGGAACGACTGGTCTTTGGGGCTTATCACACAGACTTTTCCAAGCAAAGATGGACATGTCAGAAAGGTCGAAGTTAAGACTTCCAAACAGGGTGAAGTAAAGTCATTTTTCAGACCCATATCGGACTTGATTTTACTTGTGTCTATGACGCCGGTAGTGGCGTTGGTTAGCGCCAGGCGGGGAGTGTTGTGCCTCCAGGATACTATTCAGACTCAAAAAGGACAATTCACTGTGTGTACAATGTATTATTGCATTAGTAAGCCAGAGGTATGTTGTCTCAGGTTAGCTGTTATGCTTGCGCCATCTACTGGCCAAACATGAATATAGTTGATAGAATGTAGTGAATATTATTAGTTAACTCTGATAGGCTGTGATATCAAAATCATCATTTCCTCTTTAGCCAGGAAGTGAAGGTCTCAGTATCTCCATGTTTAAGATCAAGGCAGCAAGGCCTGCATGCAATCTGTCCCCACCCATGGCATCGGAGGTAAGCAATCTCTTTCCTCTTCTTCCACAAGCTTAGGGAGATAGCTAGCCATCTCTGATAATGTTTATATGATGTTATTATTATCGTATAGTAATGTTATACCATTCTTATTATTTCTAGTTTTACCGCATATCACGTGTGTCATCCACATGTATATTCAAATCTGCAACGTGCCAATAAAGACACAAGATAAGAAACAGCAGTCTATTATTGTGTGCGCAGAGAAAGGTCATCTGCCTAGATAGCTTACCCATAGACTCCGGGAGTACGGGAAGCGAGTCCAGGACAGGAAGCATGCTCAGACCTATGTACAAAAGCTTTGTTCCCCATCGGGTGAAATTGTGGTTCAGTCCTCTAAAATTGCCTCAGGGTTTAGGAATTTTACGCCTAACTTTATAACTTGACCCCTGATCAATCCCTAGACACTCAGGTTCCCGGGTCGGTGGCCATCCAGGAATATTTAGCTTTGGCTGGTGCCCCAACCTTGACCACAGACCAGCGCGCAGACCTGGAGCTACAGATTACCCACAGGGGATAGAGTTGATAGTGAAATCCCTGCCCAGTGGGAGGAGCCCTGGACCAGATGGTTATACTGGGGCATATTATAAGGATTTCTGCCCCTTTTGGTTTCCACTATGTGTAATTATTTCAACTCCATCGCTGAGGGAACCCTTATTCCCCCTGAGGCACTGCTAGCTCACATCACAGTACTGCCAAAAGAAGGTAAAGACCCAATGGTCCCCCAAAGTTATAACCCCATAACCCTCCTCAACGTCAATGTTAAGATCCTGGCGAAAATCCTGGTGAACAGACTAAAACACCTTATGCCCCATCCCTACCAAACCGGGTTTATCACGGGGAGGGAAGTGAGGGACAACTCCACTAGAGCCATCCAACTTATCCACTGGGCCCACATCCTTCCCGATCAGAAGCCCCATATAATTCTTTCGACCAATGCCGAAAAGGTCTTTGATTGCGTTGACTGGTCGTATTTGCGAGCGGTGCTAGAGGCTCAGGGGATGGGATTGCATATGCTGACCTCAATTATGTAAATGGGGTGCTCTACTCCCGGTTCCCAATCAGGAATGGCATGAGACAGGGGTGTCCTCTCTCCCCCCTCCTTTTTTCCCTGATACTAAAGCTGTTGTGTACTGTAAGAGCGAACTTGGACATAAAGGGCCTGAAGGTAGGAAACATTGAACGTAAGCTGTCGGCTTATGCTGATGACGTGCTGTACCACCTCTCGGGGCTTCTGATTTCGCTGCCTAACCTCATGGGAGAACTTAAGCGATTTAGGATGCTCTTTAATTTCAAGATCAACTTCTCGAAGTCAGAAATCCTACCTATCTATTTGACCCCCTCCTTGGCAATTAGCCTACGAGACGCTTTTCCCTTCACTTAGGCCAAGTCCTCCTTTAGATATTTAGGTATACAATTGACAGAACGTTTTGACACCCTTTATGCTGCAAACTATCCCCCCCTAATTGAAACAGTAAAGAGGAATCTCTCCCAATGGACCAAGATCGCCTTTATGTAGGTAGGTTGTATAAACATCTAAAAATTAACATCTTGCCACGCATACTTTTCTTCTTAAAGATGATACCGTCCCCTTGCCCAGAGACTTCTTTACTCGGCTGTCTAGTATGCTTTCTGGGTTTGTGTGGAATGCCCAGAAACCCAGAATAGCTCTGAGAATGCTGAAGCGCTCGAGACAGTCAGGTGGACTGGGGATCCCAGGCATTTTGAAGTATTACAGGGCTGTTGCTCTTCAGAGGATCCTCAACTGGCGCTTCCACACCCAGTCCAAGTTATGGGTCTCCCTGGAAATTTTTTGACAGGGAGGAACTTGGCATACGCACCGTGACAGACCCGGAAGCAAAGGGGGCTGTCAGATACAACCTCCCCACTGACGGGGCATGCTCTTTCAATTTGGGACCAGATAAACCTAGCCCTGAACCTATCCCCTCCTGTGTCTCCACTGGCTTTGTTGGGTGGCAACTGGCTCAGTTGTGGAAAGCTCATGAGCAATGGTAACTATTGAGTTTCAAGTCCTGTTGCTAGGCAGAACCAGGAAATGCCTTGTTTACATCTCCTCGTTATGCTGCTCTGTGTCACGATCGTGGGCCCCCAGCAGACATCGAGTCTGCGGGACCTGTGGGCGCGCTCATGAAGTCCCACTCGCAGCATGTGCGCTCACTAAGCCAAGATTTAAAGGGGACGTAAAGGTACACCCATTTACCCAGCCGTGTCATTGTGCCCATGTAAATTGCCATACTGTATGCTGGTCCGCAAGGGGATAAACAGCCCCAACTGGAGACAATAGATAAGAGTTGTCAATCAGTACGTTTGTTCCCAAACTGAGGTCTCATTGTCTATGTTTAGATAACCAGATTTTCAGATAATCAGCACACATTTTTGGACCTTAAAAATATTGGAAAATGTTATGTTACAGACCACTTACAAGTTAATTATTCCCATTATATACATTGGTGAAATATTCACACAGCAGGAATTTAGTCCACTAAACCAAATAGTAACTATTTCTGCAAACTATTGTGTTGCAATTTTGGTAACTAGCAATGGGCGAGTATGAGTAATTTTAAACTTCTTGATGTTCTTCCAGTACTCAAACTGCAGTTTATATCTCCTTTGTATAATTTATTGTGACATATACAGTAAGTACATTTAGTCTTGTATCAAAAAATGTATAATGTCCACATGATGAGCTAAAAATTATGTTTGTTCTTACTGAGAATTTCCAAGGAGTTTTTCATAGCTGTTTTTTGTGCTTTTGTCCCATATTTGTTTTCAGCATGCGTTTTCATGATATTTATACAGAAAGGTTGACCGATTTTCTTTATTAGAGGAAATTTACCATTTCCCAGTTATACAATTCTCAATTTTTGCTGTATTTTTTTTTTAAATATATGACTTTAGGTCTCATGTACACTTGGTATTTTCCAGCTCTTCTTAACACCTTTCTCAGATGAAAAGCAGAGTCAAAAAGTGCCCGAAGATGCATTTTTGTGCACTTAGACACAGTTAGGTGCATTTACGCATATCAAACACTTGGGATTTTATTCATTACACATGCCAGAATATTAATTTATTCTGCCCATTAAATTGAATAAACGTCCAATCGTTTGATGCACCTGGTGCTAAAGCGCATTTACACGCATTTTCATGTGTTTACAGCCAAAATGCTGCTGCACCTGAATAGGCTGGCGGTGTTTTTTTTTTCTCTAAATGCCTGTAAACCTTTATGTGTGCATAGACATTGAGGGTTGTTTAGAGGCATAAAAATAACGAAAGATATATCTAGAAATTGAATTTAAAATGTCCAGTGTGCATGAGGCCTAGTAAGCTGTGAAAATAAAACCTGAGAAAAAAAATGCATGATTAGTTTGACAACAAAAAAACAGTGGCAGCGTAGACAGGCTGACCTTGAATTTCAGTATCACGTCATGGTTTCTGCTGGTGAGAAGCTACATTTTAGGTTGGTTGGACAATGGATGGAGAATCTCCCCATCATCGCAGATTCTGTCTTCAGGTCTTCGACTCCAAGGCGTATGGCTGAATAGTGATCATAGGCGTGCACACACCCTAATGCCCAGGCACACCTCAGGGCTTTTTTGCTGCCAAAATGTGTGAGAACTCTTTTTCTCTAATTGACACTGGTAACTGCAAGTGGGACTATTTGTCATGGAGGATGTGTACAACTCCTGTGGGAACTGCAGCCCCTGGCTGCGGAGTAATCAGTCAGTCAGACGCATTTTCCGACGCTGACTCTGTAGTTCCGGCTACAGTCAGCATCCCTGTCAGCTCAGTAATTTAACACCCCTTTCACACTGGGGTATTTTTCAGGCGTTTTAGCGCCTATAAAACGCCTGAAAAATGCCTCCTCAGTGAAAGCCTGAGTGCTTTTACACTGGGGGCAGTGAGCTTGCAGGACGTTAGAAAAGGTCCTGCAAGCAGCATCTTTGGGGTGGTTTGGTAGCGCTGTATACACCGCTTCAAAAACCGCCACATGCGCATTGGATTGAATGGGCAGCACTGGCGAAGCGCCGCAACAGTTTTAACCCTTTCTTCAGCCGCTAGCGGGAATAAAAAGTGCCCAGCTATTCACCGCTCCTACAGTGCCTCAAAAATGCAGCTCGCAGGACTTTTTTAAACGGCCTGCCAGCGCACCGCTTCAGTGTGAAGGCCCTCTGGCTTTCACATTGGAGTATAAGGAGAGGCTCTTTCAGGGCGCTTTGCAGGCCGGGTACACACGATCACTTTTTGTGATGTAAAAAAACGTTGTTTTATCTCACAAAACAAAACAACGTTTTTCAAACTTCATTTAAAAAAAACGACGTTGCCTACACACCATCGTTTACTGAAAATGCTCTTGCAAATCGCGGTTACGTACACCACGTTCGACGGCACTCTGTTTTATTGAAGCTCCCGTCTCATAACTTGCTTCTGAGCATGTGCGGGTTTAAAAACGTAGTTTTAAACATCGTTTTGCCCACACACAATCATTTTTTATGACACAAAAAACGACATTCTGAAAAACGACATGCAAAATTGAAGCATGTTCGAATTTTTTTTTTGGTCGTTTTTCAGAAGACATAAAACAACATTTTGCCCACACACGATAATTTAAAATTTTTTTACAACGTCGTTTTATTTCATCACAAAAAACGGCCGTGTGTATGCGGCATAAGTCATAGGAATCTGAGAATGTATAAACCAGTGGCGGCCCACCCATAGAGGGCGCCCGGGCACCCCCCCCCCTCCCCCAGTCAGTAAAAAAAAAATCTAAAAAAAAAAAAATGTTTTTTTTATTTAAACGTGTCCCTTTAACCACTTGAGCCCCGAGCCTGTTTTTCAGATTCGGTGCTTAAGAGACTAAAACTGTTTTTTTGCTAGAAAATTATTTAAAACCCCCAAACATTATATATATTTTTTTCTAACACCCTAGAGAATAAAATAGTGGTCATTGCAATACTTTTTCTCACACCGTATTTGCGCAGCGGTCTTACAAGCGCACTTTTTTTTGGAAAAAATTCACTTTCTTGAATTAAAAAATAAGACAACAATAAATTTGGCCCAATTTTTTTATATATTGTGAAAGATAATATTACGCCGAGTAAAATGATACCCAACATGTCACGCTTAAAAATTGCGCCCGCTCGTGGCATGGCGTCAAACTTTTACCCTTAAAAATCTCGATAGGCGACGTTTAAAAAATTCTACAGGTTGCATTTTTTGAGATATAGAGGAGGTCTAGGGCTAGAATTATTGCTCTCGCTCTAACGATCGCGGCGATACCTCACTTGTGTGGTTTGAACACCGTTTTCATATGCGGGCGCTACTCGCGTATGCGTTTGCTTCTGCGCGCAAGCTCGTCGGGACGAGGCACTTTAAAAAAATATTTTTTCGGTTTTTATTTTTATTTATTTTAAAAATTATCACTTTTATTCCTATTACAAGGAATGTAAACATCCCTTGTAATAGAAAAAGCATGACAGGTCCTCTTAAATATGAGATCTGGGGTCAAAAAGACCTCAGATCTCATATTCAGGCTTAAATGCAAGAGAAAAAAAATAAATAAATGTAAACAAAATAAATGTCTCTTTAAGACGCTGGGTGGAAATGAAGTTTTGACGTCACTTCTGCCCAGCAGAGGTATGGGGACGGCTGAGGGACATTTTTTCCTTCAGTCGCATCCCCGGACAGCCAGCAAGAGGACCCGATCGCCTCTGCCGCTACTGACGGCTACAGTAAGCGGCGGAGGGCGCGGGAGAACGGCGGGAGGGGGGGGCACCCTAGCGGCGGGAGGGGGGGGCACCCTCTCCCACCGCCGATAACGGCGATCTCGCGGCGAATCCGCCGTGATGACTGCCGTTATTGTTAACAGGTCCGCCCCACGAAGAGATGGATATCTTGGTTGTGGCAGCAGCTGCTGCCGCGATTTTGGCCGAATGTTCAATATAAAACTCTGGAACATTGGAATAGGAGGGGGTGGGGGCTGGGAGGGGGTTTTGGAATGCCGCGATTTCGGCCGAATATTCACTATAAAAAAAAACTTTGGAACTTTTTTTTATATTTAACCACTTCCATACTGGGCACTTAAACACCCTCCTGACCAGACCAATTTTCAGCTTTCAGCGCTCTCACACTTTGAATGACAATTACTCAGTCATGCAACACTGTACCCAAATGATTTTTTTGTCCTTTTTTTCCCACAAATAGAGCTTTCTTTTGGTGGTATTTGATCACCTCTGCGGTTTTTATTTTTTGCGCTATTAATGAAAAAATACCGAAAATTTGGGAAAAAAATGATTTTTTCTTAGTTTCTGTGATAATTTTGCAAATTATTAATTTTTCTTTATAAATTTTGGCCACAATTTATACTGCTACATGTCTTTGATAAAAAATAACCCAAAGTTTTTGGAATTTTTTTGGTCTGTGTGAAAGTTTTAGAGTCTACAAGCTATAGTGCAAATCATAAAAAATGATCACATCTGATCACACCTGATGTCCTGAAGGCCACTCTCGTTTCTTGAGACCCTAACAAGCCAGGAAAGTACAAATGACCACAGATGGCACTGAGGCGGCACAGATGGCACTGAGGTGGCACAGATGGCACTGAGATGGGTACTGATGTGCACCGATGAGGCCTGTGTACTGGTGGACACAGGTGGGCACTAATGAGGCGGCACAGATGGCACTAATGAGGCGGCACAGATGGCACTGAGATGGGTACTGATGAGATGGGTACTGATGTGCACTGATTGACTGCGGCACAGGTGGGCACTGATGAGGTGGACACTGATGAGGTGGCACAGGTGGGCACTGATGAGGTGGCACAGGTGGGCACTGATTGCAGATGGGCACTGGGCACAGGTGGTACTGGTGGCACAGATGGGCACTGATGGGCACGGTGGTACTGGTGGTACTGATGGGCATGGTGGTACTGGTGGGCGCACAATGGCACAGGTGGGCACAGGTGGGCACGGTGGTACTGGTGGGCACAGGTGGGCACGGTGGTACTGGTGGGCACCCGGTGGTACTGGTGGGCACCCGGTGGTACTGGTGGGCACACGGTGGTACTGGTGGGCACACGGTCGTACTGGTGGGCACACGGTGGTACTAGTGGGCACAGTGGTACTGGTGGGCACAGTGGTACTGGTGGGCACACGGTGGTACTGGTGGGCAGACAGTGGTACTGGTGGGCACTGGTGGTACTGGGGGGCACAGGTGGTCCTGGGGGGCACTGTGGTACTGGGGGCACAGATGGTACTGGGGCACAGATGGTACTGGGGGCACAGATGGTACTGGGGGCACAGATGGTACTGGGGGGCACTGTGGTCCTGGGGGGCACAGATGGTCCTGGGGGCACAGATGGTACTGGGGGGGCACTGTGGTACTGGTGGACACAGATGGTACTGGGGGGGCACTGTGGTACTGGGGGGCACAGATGGTCCTGGGGGCACTGATTGTTTACTTCCCCCCCCCCCCCACAGCGCTGTAGCTCCGTTCGCTCTCCCTCCTCACACGCGCTGTCTGTGTGAGGAGGGAGAGTCGGCAATGAGAGATGATCTCATATGTTTACATATGAGATCATCTCTCATTGGCCGCACAGATCGCGCTGTAAATAGCCGTTGTGATTGGCTATTTACCGCAATCTGTGTTTGGCTGTGTCTGAGGGACACGGCCAGCACAGGAGTTCCCCGCTGCGAACTCGGGAGCGCGCGCAGGGAACGCCAAAAGGGGCGGACGAGAAAACTCGTCCAGTCAGAGATTCAGGGCTGCGCTGCGGCCGTACAAACTCGTACGGCCGTCAGCAAGTGGTTAATATTCGGTACAAAAGGCAGGGAACACAAGCACCCCCCACACTTATTAGTAGCTTATTACCAAAAATATCTGTAATACGTAAGAATTTTTTCTACTACACCACTTGCGAGAATAGTAGCGGGTGTCAACCCCCCCGCGGTTATGAAAAAAAAACTTTTTTTATACTTCATTTGCGACAAAATTAGTGGGCGTCAACACCCACCCCCCCCCCCCCGCTTACAGATTTGTCTGCTGGGCTGTTTTGGTTTGATCGCTGTACACACGATCAAACCAAAATCCCCGCCGGCAGATAGCGCGGTGACGTGGCGATGACGTTGATGCCGTCACATCACCGCACCAGAAATTAAAACACTTTCGCGCATGCGTCGACTCCAGCAGACATGTCGGGCAGACGGATTCCCAGCAGACAGATTTTAAAGCATGCTTTAAAATCTGTCGGCTGGCCAAATCTGTCTGTCCGCCAGCAGGCGGACTAACCAGCAGACATGTCGGGCAGACGGATTCCCAGCAGACAGATTTTAAAGCATGCTTTAAAATCTGTCGGCTGGCCAAATCTGTCTGTCCGCCCGTACACACGATCGAATCTGTTTGCTGAAACGGTCTGTGTAACAGAGGACAATCAGCGCTAATCCTATTAGTTAAAACTTCTTGGTGGTATAACGACCACCTGTGAATGGAATAGTGAACAAATATATCATGAGTGGTGCTGCACTTGGAAAAAAACCTGAATATAAGGCTCAACAAAACAATACAAAACAAATTAACCAATTAGTGCGCAACCTATAATAAATGTGATATGTGATAAAAAATATACAGACAATGATGTTAATAAAGTGTCCAATTATCAACCAAAAGTTTGGTGCAGGGAAATAACAGAACATAAAGTCCCATATGAGTAGCGTGAAGCTTGAAGTTCCTCCCCTGTAACACTCAAAACTTTGTATCGATCCGGCCAATAAACAACATTCCTTGTATTGATGTATGAATGGCCGCTTACCAGATCCCAGGAGATTAAAGGCACTGAACGAATCTCCTCGTCTCCTTCAGCTGGTTTCAAAAGACTCGTGAAATCTTCAACACAGGTTGATCAGTGATTGGCAGCCACACATCCGAAGGATATTTAAAAATGGTAATTGGAGGAAAAAAGGAGAAGCTTCATGGTGTAGTATATCAAAAAAAGGGGTTTATTATTCCACTTGATTAGAATAAACTGACATCCATAAAAGCATCCTTATTCATCAAAGCACAGGATTCAGGTAAAACAGTAAAACAAGCCAGCGTCTGGGAATCCGATCAGCTGGAGGTGTGGTGACGTCAGCTCCTGATGATCCACCCGACGTAACGTTTCTCCCTATTGGGCTTCAACTGGGAAAGGAGGCATGGAGCAACACGTCACCCACCACACATAAATATACCGGCTAGCAGAAGAGTAACACCTGGTACGCTGCAGTTATTGCAACGCTAAACAATTCAGGCTCAGTAGCAACTGCTAAACGTATCAAAATCTATATGTACTGAGGTCAGACGTGCAAAGCATATACTAGATGAAATATACATGCCTGCACTATCAGATCTAGAAACATTTTGATAATATACATATAGCATGTAAAAACAAAGAAAAATATAGAAAATATATATATATATATATATATATATATAAAAATATAAAAATATTTAATAAGTGTAAAATTAAATGAATACCACTGGACTAATCAATACAAATATAAACCTCATCCAGGTGAACCCCGATAAGCAGAGCGGAGGACCCCCCCCGGGCAAGAGGGAAGGAAAGAGGCTTAGCCACTATGGTACTAGACGTAAACACCTAAATTAACCCTATAAGAGACGACCTCCTATAGAAATACGATAAAAGGATATTTTATTATTAATAAAATATGACATAATAAAAATGGTCCTGGATCACCCTATTAGTTGTATGCATCTCTGGGTACAATTGACCCAAAGATGTAGGGGTTCCATTTGCCAAAATACACAACCTTGGTGGTCAACAATGACACAGGGAAGAAAAAGAAGAATAAAAATAAAAAGCAACCAAAAAAAAGGGGAGAACATCCACACTGATCAGGGTGCTAAGGAGTGGTGGATTATGGCCAACAAACCCCCTTCAACTATTATTAATGTAACAATTAATGTCCCATTCTATGTTGAGTCCCCACGGGGTATAGCATTTCATATCATAAATCCACCGGGTCTCCCTACGTGAAATACTGCGTTTTAGGTCACTACCCCTCCAGTGTGGGGTGTACCTCTCTATCCCTACCACCTCCAGTAAGGAAGGATCTCTGTTGTGATACTTTCTAAAATGCATAGAGACACTGTGTTCCTTGAATCCCCTACGGATACTAGAAAGATGTTCACCAATCCTGACCTTGAGGGCCCTAGTGGTGCGGCCAATATACTGAAGGCCACATGGGCATTTGAGTAAGTATATGACCCCCTTGGTATCACAAGTAATAAACTTGGAGATGGTATAGCTACGGGATGTGACTTGTGATGAGAAACCAGATGTTTTAATAGTCCTAGCCCCACTGCACACCTTACACCTCCTACACGGATAGAAACCTTTTAAGTTCTCAAACATGCATGTTTTGGGGGGAGGGTCTACCATACTGGGTGCCAATACATCTTTGAGGTTTTGGTTTCTTCTAAATAGAACCTTGGGATTCTTGGGAATAATGGAGCCAAATAATTTGTCACTTTTCAGTATTGAACAATACTTCTGTATAACCCTTCGAACCCACAAAAATTGGGAAGAGAAGGTGTTAAGGAAAGACCATTCAAAGTCGCTATTATTCCTCTTATCCACCCGATCTTTAGGGCTCAACAAATTTTGTCTGTCAAGGGAAGCTATATCTTGTATGTTGTTATCCAGGATAGTTGTTACATACCCCTTCTCCTCAAATTGTGCTTTCAGTATGGTAGCCTGAGAGTGGAAATCATCCAGCCTGGAACAATTGCGACGAATACGCTGGAACTGGCCTTTAGGTATTGCCTTTAGCCAGGTGGGATGATGACCACTACTAACAGGAATATAGCCATTCCTGTCAGTGCCTTTGAAGTAGGCCTTAGTGAGGAGACTATCCTGTTCCTTGAATATAACTAAATCCAAGAAATTGACAAACTCAGAACTATGTTCATATGTGAATCTAATCCCACAATTATTAGAATTAAGATGAGACATAAAGACTTCAAGTGACTGTTCATTCCCCTTCCACAAAAAGAAGGCGTCATCTATGTAGCGTCGCCAAAAAAGGAGGCGTGGCTCCTCCAAGGGGTAAAGTTGGTCGTTTTCCCACAGAGCCATAAACAGCCCTGCAAGGCTGGGGGCAAATTTAGCCCCCATTGCCACACCGGTACATTGAAGAAAAAAACGACCCCCACAGTAAAAATAGTTATGCTCCATGGCAAAGCTAAGAAGTTGCATCACAAAATCCAGCGTGGAGGATTTAAGAGAAGGATCCTTTTTCAGGAAGAATTCAGCCGCCTTGTACCCTAGATGGTGGGGTATAATGGTGTATAACGAGGCAACGTCGGCCGTCACCAGCAAGACATGCTCGGTCACCTTAAGCTCAGAAATCTCCCTGATTATCTGCATAGAGTCTCTCAGAAAAGCCAGAGTTTTGATAACCTCCGGTTGAAGGAAATGGTCCACAAATTTACCTGCTCTAGATGTAAGGGAGTCAATCCCACTTACAATCGGGCGGCCTGGGGGTTTGGTGGAATTTTTATGGATCTTAGGGATATAGTATATAATAGGAGTTCTGAGTACTAGTGGGACCAAAAAATCCCGTTCTTTCTCATTAATAACTCCTTTTCTAAAACCATCTTTGACGATACTTGTAAGATGTTTTTTATATGCACCAATGGGGTCCTTGGCTAAGACAGTGTATGTGTTTCTGTCTGCCAATAAAGAATCCATTTCTTGTAAATAATCCTCCTTTTTTAGGAGCACTACCCCCCCCCCCCTTATCAGCGGGTCTAATGATTAATTCTTTCCTTTCACATAAGGTTGCGATCCCTTCCTCAATATCCTTCTGTTTCTCCTTCCTGAAAGTAATATTAGACAAGTCCCGTAGTACCAAATCTTTGAAGACTGTAATACTAGGGGCTGTCTTGCCTGGATTGAAAAGTGATGCATTTGTAAGTCCTGTCCCTTTCAAAGCCATCGGGGTATTGGAATTTCTAATAATGGGATTGCTGAGAAAATGCCGTTTTATACTTCATTTTCTGGCAAATTTTTGCACATCTAAAAACATCTGGAATTTATTCAGAGATTTTCTAGGGGCATATTTTAGTCCCTGATTTAGGGTAATTTTTTCAGCCTCAGTGAGTTCAACCCCACTCAGATTGAAAACCCCTTGGCATGTTAGTGCTTCCTTGTTTTCTTGGGGGTGGTGCCGTTTCCCTCCTCTGACCCCTCTCTTTGTCTTCCCTTTTTTCCTTGGCCCCAACCTAAAAAAATTATCTGTTTTATTCCTAAGGGGGGCCGATCCTGAGGGACCTTCCGAGTAATTGTATTGGGGAGAATTCCTCTCTTCTTGGTAGCCACGGTCCTCTCTATTCTCCGTATATCCCTGCAATGGACCATACTGGTTCCTCACTGGTATATCATAACGGGGTGAACGGGGAGGGGGTCCTCTATACCCATCCTCATAGTAGTTACCATAAGTAGGTACATCATAACGACCTTGATGATTCATATATGGAACTCTATTTTGAGTGCTGGGATAAGGATTGGTTTGATAATAATTGGATCCATAAGGTGGTTTAGTATTTCTACCATTGCTAGGATGCTGGGTTTTACCAGGATTCCTGGGTGGTTGATATGCTGGGACATGTGAAATATTCCCTCCCCCACCCGAAGTTTGGCCACCATAGGGGTTCCCTTTCTTTTTAGAATTTTGCGGTGTCCTGGGTGCACCCGTCTTGTGAGTTTTCGGTTCCCTCAGTCCCATGGCAGGGACAGGGGGAACGATGTGTGGTCTTCTTCCTTCATTTGAAGGTCCAGCAATGCAAGAGTCTGCAGGCTCGCCCTCCTCCATACTACTTGCATCACCCTGTTTATTAGGATTGTGTCGGTTACTCTCCTGCCATTTAAAGACATTGTGAAATTTGTAGTCCTCAACGTCCCTGAGGTACTTTTTCCGTTTTTTAATCCTTTGTTCCTCTTCCTCCTCTACCATTATCTAACGTAGTTCCTTGGTGTAAACCTGATATAGACCTTCTTGGTTCATTGGGATTAATTTTTCCTTAATATCATTAATCTCTTGCTAAAGTCTTACGATCTTCGCTTTCTTTTTAGTGACCAAGAATTCCAAAAAGGCTACCCCCACGTTGTTAAAATAAAGGTACCATTCAGATAAATCTGTGTCACCCTTATCTGAAAAAACATGCCATCTCAGACTCCTAGGAATCATTTTCTCCTGGATATATCGTTCTAAAAAAACAATGGGGTAGATTCATGTAGAGATAAGACGGTGTATCTACTGATACACCGTCGTATCTGTGAGATCCGACGCTCGGATCTATGCGGCTGATTCCTCGAATCAGGTTCCGCATAGATCTCCCTTAGAGCCGACTTGTGTAAGTGAGTTACACTGTCGGATCTTAGGCTGCAATCTCCCGCCGTCCGCTAGGTGGTGCTTCTATTACTATACGCGACGAATATGCAAATGAGGAGAACCGCCGATTCAAAAACGAACGCCCGGCCGTCGCTTTTTTTTTACGTCGTTTGCGTTCGGCTTTTTCCGGCGGATCGTTACCCCTGCTATATGCGGGGTAAGTGCGGCGTATCCTATGTTAAGTATGGCCATCGTTCCCGCGTCGAGTTTTGAATTTTTTACGTCGTTTACGTAAGTCGTTCGGGAATACGGCCATACGTTAATTGCGTTAACGACGAAAACAATGACGTCCTTGCGACGTCATTTGAAGCAATGCACGCTGGGAAATTTAGCCGGCGGCGCATGCGCAGTACGATCGGCGCGGGGACACGCGTGATTTAAATAGTAAACTCCCCCTAGCCGCGGAATTTGCATTCCGCCGGGGGATTTACGATCCGCCAGGGCTACTTACGAGGCAAGTGCTTTCTGAATGCAGCACTTGCCTCAAAAACTGGCGCAGGCGGATCGTAAAAAAGATAGATCACGCGGATCAAAAGATCCGCTGATCTATATGAATCTACCCCAATGTCCCATGTAGCATGCAAAGATGACACTAGGACATTTTTTAACCTCATAAAAATGCCCCGTATTCCCTCGGATCCTTGATTGGTTTGATCAAACACCTAATCTGGGTTAATGGTCCTATTTTGATAAAAATCAAAAATATCCATACCTTAAAATGTGAAAAAAAATAAAGTGCTCAATGTTCAAGCAAAAACTGACACTTATTGGTTATCAACCACATAAGCAAAGACTAAAGTGCTATCTGTTCAAGTGAAAAAATTACACTTATTGGTTTTTAACCACAAAAGTGATGATTAAAATGCAGTGGCTACAAAAGACACCGCATCCAAACTAAAACAGGAAAGCAGCAAGATTGGAAATATTCAAAAGTAGAAATGTGTAACAGAGGACAATCAGCGCTAATTCTATTAGTTAAAACGTCTTGGTTTAACGACCACCTGCGAATGGAATAGTGAACAAATATATCATGAGTGGTGCTATATCATGATATATTTGTTCACTATTCCATTCACAGGTGGTCGTTATACCACCAAGAAGTTTTAACTAATAGAATTAGCGCTGATTGTCCTCTGTTACACATTTCTACTTTTGGATATTTCAAATCTCGCTGCTTTCCTGTTTTTGTTTGGATGCGGTGTCTTTTGTAGCCACTGCATTTTAATCATCACTTTTGTGGTTAAAAACCAATAAGTGTCATTTTTTCACTTGAACACATAGCACTTTAGTCTTCGCTTATGTGGTTGATAACCAATAAGTGTCAGTTTTTGCTTGAACATTGAGCACTTTATTTTTTTTCACATTTTATAGTATTGATATTTTTGATTTTTATCAAAATAGGACCATTAACCCAGATGAGGTGTTTGATCAAACCAATCAAGGATCCGAGGGAATACAGGGCATTTTTATGAGGTTAAAAAATGTCCTAGTGTCATCTTTGCATGCTACATGGGACATTGTCCTTTTAGAATGATATATCCAGGAGAAAATGATTCCTAGGAGTCTGAGATGGCATATTTTTCCAGATAAGGGTGACACGGATTTATCTTAATGGTACCTTTATTTTAACAACATGGGGGTAGCCTTTTTGGAATTCTTGGTCACTAAAAAGAAAGCGAAGATCGTAAGACTTTAGCAAGAGATTAATGATATTAAGGAAAAATTAATCCCAATGAACCAAGAAGGTCTATATCAGGTTTACACCAAGGAACTACGTGAGATAATGGTAGAGGAGGAAGAGGAACAAAGGATTAAAAAACGGAAAAAGTACCTCAGGGACGTTGAGGACTACAAATTTCACAATGTCTTTAAATGGCAGGAAAGTAACCGACAAAATCCTAATAAACAGGATGATGCATATAGTATGGAGGAGGGCGAGCCTGCAGACCCTTGCATTGCTGGACCTTCAAATGAAGGAAGAAGACCACACATCGTTCCCCCTGTCCCTGCCATGGGACTGAGGGAACAGAAAACTCACAAGACGGGTGCACCCAGGACACCGCAAAATTCTAAAAAGAAAGGGAACCCCTATGGTGGCCAAACTTCGGGTGGGGGAGGGAATATTTCACATGTCCCAGCATATCAACCACCCAGGAATCCTGGTAAAACCCAGCATCCTAGCAATGGTAGAAATACTAAACCACCTTATGGATCCAATTATTATCAAACCAATCCTTATCCCAGCACTCAAAATAGAGTTCCATATATGAATCATCAAGGTCATTATGATGTACCTACTTATGGTAACTACTATGAGGATGGATATAGAGGACCCCCTCCCCATTCACCCCGTTATGATATACCAGTGAGGAACCAGTATGGTCCATTGCAGGGATATACGGAGAATAGAGAGGACCGTGGCTACCAAGAAGAGAGGAATTCTCCCCAATACAATTACTCGGAAGGTCCCTCAGGATCGGCCCCCCTTAGGAATAAAACAGATAATTTTTTAGGTCAGGGCCAAGGAAAAAAGGGAAGACAAAGAGAGGGGTCAGAGGAGGGAAACAGCGCCACCCCCATGAAAACAAGGAAGCACTAACATGCCAAGGGGTTTTAAATCTGAGTGGGGTTGAACTCACTGAGGCTGAAAAAATTACCCTAAATCAGGGACTAAAATATGCCCCTAGAAAATCTCTGAATAAATTCCAGATGTTTTTAGATGTGCAAAAATTTGCCAGAAAATTAAGTATAAAACGGCATTTTCTCAGCAATCCCATTATTAGAAATTCCAATACCCCAATGGCTTTGAAAGGGACAGGACTTAGAAATACATCACTTTTTAATCCAGGCAAGATAGCCCCTAGTATCACAGTCTTCAAAGATGTGGTACTACGGGACTTGTCTAATATTACTTTCAGGAAGGAGAAACAGAAGGATATTGAGGAAGGGATCGCCACCTTATGTGAAAGGAAAGAATTAATCATTAGACCCGCTGATAAGGGGGGGGGGGATAGTGCTCCTAAAAAAGGAGGATTATTTACAAGAAATGGATTCTTTATTGGCAGACAGAAACACAAACACTGTCTTAGCCAAGGACCCCATTGGTGCATATAAAAAACATCTTACAAGTATCGTCAAAGATGGTTTTAGAAAAGGAGTTATTAATGAGAAAGAACTGGATTTTTTGGTCCCACTAGTACCCAGAACTCCTATTATATACTATATCCCTAAGATCCATAAAAATTCCACCAAACCCCCAGGCCGCCCGATTGTAAGTGGGATTGACTCCCTTACATCTAGAGCAGGCAAATTTGTGAACCATTTCCTTCAACCGGCGGTTGTCAAAACTCCGGCTTTTCTGAGAGAATTTATGCAGATAATCAGGGAGATTTCTGAGCTTAAGATGGCCGAGGACGTCTTGCTGGTGACGGCTGACGTTGCCTCGTTATACACCATTATACCCCACCATCTAGTGTACAAGGCGGCTGAATTCTTCCTGAAAAAGGATCCTTCCCTTAAATCCTCCACGCTGGATTTTGTGATGCAACTTCTTAGCTTTGCCATGGAGCATAACTATTTTTACTATGGGGGTCGTTTTTTTCTTCAATGTACCGGTGTGGCAATGGGGGCTAAATTTGCCCCTAGCCTTGCAGGGCTGTTTATGGCTCTGTGGGAAAACGACCAACTTTACCCCTTGGAGGAGCCACGCCTCCTTTTTTGGCCACGCTACATAGATGACACCTTCTTTTTGTGGAAGGGGAATGAACAGTCACTTGAAGTCTTTATGTCTCATCTTAATTCTAATAATTGTGGGATTAGATTCACATATGAACATAGTTCTGAGTTTGTTAATTTCTTGGATTTAGTTATATTCAAGGAACAGGATACTCTCCTCACTAAGGTCTACTTCAAAGGCACTGACAGGAATGGCTATATTCCTGTTAGTAGTGGTCATCATCCCACCTGGCTAAAGGCAATACCTAAAGGCCAGTTCCAACGTATTTGTCGCAATTGTTCCAGGCTGGATGATTTCCACTCTCAGGCTACCATACTGAAAGCACGATTTGAGGAGAAGGGGTATGTAACAACTATCCTGGATAACAACATACAAGATATAGCTTCCCTTGACAGCCAAAATTTGTTGACCCCTAAAGATCGGGTGGATAAGAGGAATAATAGCGACTTTGAATGGTCTTTCCTTACCACCTTCTCTTCCCAATTTTGGTGGGTTCGAAGGGTTATACAGAAGTATTGGTCAATACTGAAAAGTGACAAATTATTTGGCTCCATTATTCCCAAGAATCCCAAGGTTCTATTTAGAAGAAACCAAAACCTCAAAGATGTATTGGCACCCAGTATGGTAGACCCTCCCCCCAAAACATGCATGTTTGAGAACTTAAAAGGTTTCTATCTGTGTAGGAGGTGTAAGGTGTGCAGTGGGGCTAGGACTATTAAAACATCTGGTTTCTCATCACAAGTCACATCCCGTAGCTATACCATCTCCGAATTTATTACTTGTGATACCAAGGGGGTCATATACTTACTCAAATGCCCATGTGGCCTTCAGTATATTGGCCGCACCACTAGGGCCCTCAAGGTCAGGATTGGTGAACATCTTTCTTGTATCCGTAGGGGATTCAAGGAACACAGCGTCTCTATGCATTTTAAAAAGTATTACAACAGAGATCCTTCCTTACTGGAGGCGGTAGGGATAGAGAGGTACTCCCCACACTGGAGGGGTAGTGACCTAAAATGCAGTATTTCACGTAGGGAGACCCGGTGGATTTATGATATGAAATGCTATACCCCGTGGGGACTCAACATAGAATGGGACATTAATTGTTACATTAATAATAGTTGAAGGGGGTTTGTTGGCCATAATCCACCACTCCTTAGCACCCCGATCAGTGTGGATGTTCTCCCCATTTTTTTGGTTGCTTTTTATTTTTATTTTTATTCTTCTTTTTCTTCCCTGTGTCATTGTTGACCACCAAGGTTGTGTATTTTGGCAAATGGTACCCCTACATCTTTGGGTCAATTGTACCCAGAGATGCATACAACTAATAGGGTGATCCAGGACCATTTTTATTATGTCATATTTTATTAATAATAAAATATTTTTTCATCCTTTTTCTATAGGAGGTCGTCTCTTATAGGGTTAATTTAGGTGTTTACGTCTAGTACCATAGTGGCTAAGCCTCTTTCCTTCCCTCCCGACCAAGGGGGCCTCCGCTCTGCTTATCGGGGTTCACCTGGATAAGGTTTATATTTGTATTGAGTAGTCCAGTGGTATTCATTTAATTTTACATTATTTTATTAAATATTTTAATATTTATATATATATTTTTTTCTATATTTTTCTTTGTTTTTACATGCTATATGTATATTATCAAAATGTTTCTAGATCTGATAGTGCAGGCATGTATATTTCATTTAGTATATGCTTTGCACGTCTGACCATGTAGATTTTGGTACGTTTAGCAGTTGCTACTGAGCCTGAATTGCTTAACGTTGCAATTACTGCAGCGTACCAGGTGTTACTCTTCTGCTAGCCGGTATATTTATGTGTGGTGGGTGACATGTTGCTCCATGCCACCTTTCCCAGTTGAAGCCCAATAGGGAGAAACGTTACGTCGGGTGGAGCATCAGGAGCTGACGTCACCACACCTCCAGCTGATCGGATTCCCCGACGCTGGCTTGTTTTACGGTTTTACCTGAATCCTGTGCTTTGATGAATAAGGATGCTTTTATGGATGTCAGTTTATCCTAATCAAGTGGAATAATAAACCCCTTTTTTTGATATACTACACCATGAAGCTTCTCCTTTTTTCCTCCAATTACCATTTTTAAATATCCTTCGGATGTGTGGCTGCCAATCACTGATCAACCTGTGTTGAAGATTTCACGAGTCTTTTGAAACCAGCTGAAGGAGACGAGGAGCCTGTGTGAGCGTCCCGACCCAGACTGCGAGAGATTCGTTCAGTGCCTTTAATCTCCTGGGATCTGATAAGCGGCCATTCATACATCAATACAAGGAATGTTGTTTATTGGCCGGATCGATACAAAGTTTTGGGTGTTACAGGGGAGGAACTTCAAGCTTCACGCTACTCATATGGGACTTTATGTTCTGTTATTTCCCTGCACCAACCTTTTGGTTGATAATTGGACACTTTATTAACATCATTGTCTGTATATTTTTTATCACATATCACATTTATTATAAGGTTGCGCACTAATTGGTTAATTTGTTTTGTATTGCTGAAACGGTCTGATTTGATCGTGTGTACGTGGCCTAACTAATGTAAAATCACTACATTACTATTAGACTTTCCCCACAGTGAATCCTCTCATCACCTATGCTACACCTGGATCCTTCCTTTCTGTGACTTTGGGAATCTGACTGTTATTCACTACTGACTGTTTATTGTTTGTTCTTTTTCACATTGCCTATCATTGCTCATTAATGCTATTATCCATGTGATTTGCCCCCTAGTGGGTTTTCCGTTTTTTGATGTTTCTAGTATGATTACATTTATTTCACCCTTCAGCCTTGAGAAGGATTCCCCCATCCTTTTCATTACTGCCCTGTGTGGTCAACCCGCACCCCTACCCCACCCCCCACCCCTTTTCATTGTTTCTTTCCCCATCTGCCCCCAGGCAGTCATTTTCACAGCGCAGACACTGTCACTTATTCTTATCACACTGCACTACCAGATTTCACCAGCCATTTGCTGCTAAGGTTAAAATCCTATATTAAAGGGCATTACTTCAGATTCATTCATGAAGCTGTGGGAGGAGGTCTCATGGGTTAATACATGGAGTGGCCAATTTGAATTTCTACTTTTCCTTGAAAATCTGCATTATGAGTCAAATATATGAAATATGCATGACACATTTATTTTTATTAGAAGGATTTGATTATCCACAACTGACTTTCACAAGGAGCTTTCATTATTTGTGTTTCATGGCGGATTTTTCATAAATTTTATATTGCAGCCGTGCGAGGAGCAACAGTGAGATGTGGCAACTGACATCAATCCACTTTCAGATAATTGTAGTGTAGCGGGGGCATGTTTGCTTTCTAAATTTGTAATAATGTTATAAATTGGTATTTGGCACCATCTAGTGGCAAAAACGTGAAATGGACTTCATTTATTTTCATTTTTTCAAGAACATGGTGACATACTATGCAAATAACCTACCCATTAACCCTCAGGGCTGAAGTGCATGCTGGGTAGGAGATAAAAGGCCCTGTGGTGGCCATCTGGGGTCTCTTCTGGACGTGTGGCCTGCCTACAGGGAGCTATGAGGAGGTTGATCCGGAGAGCGGGCCTACAAAACTGTGGGGAGGAACATCCAGCGATCCCGTGTCACATCCCTGAGCTGAAGAGACAGAGGGACGGGATCAAGAAGGATCCAGAGACATCTGCGGGTTCCAACCATCCTGTGAAGCTAAGCGCCGTGCTTGTGCTGACTGAAAGCAGGATCCAGGGACAGCCGGAGCAGAGGTTTCCAGTTCTTCCAGGCCCAGTGTGGTGAGCAGGGCAGCCGCCCACAGTTGCTTGATACTCTTAGGCCTTGTACACACGAGGGAATAAATCCGCTGAAACTGGTCCGACGGACCATTTTATCCGAAAAATCCGCTCGTCTGTATGGGCAAACGGACCGTTTTGGCCGGATTTCTCCTGCGGACAAATTCCAAAGCATGCTTTAAAATATTTCCGCCGGACACATGTCCGTCGGATATGTCCGCTCGTGAGTACACAAAAGCATCGGACCAAAAACCTGCGCATGCTCAGTCAAAACGATGGGGCGGGAGCACTCGTTCAGGTAAAACTCGCGTTTGTTTGGGACCTGGCACATTCGTCACCTAAACTCTCTATATAGTGTCCCGTTTCTAGCGTTTTTTTGTTCTTTGTTCTCTTGCTAGAAGAAACCCGTTCTCTTGCTGATGCAATTTTGTCCCGATGTCACATACTGAAAGCTTGCATTTTCGTTAGTGTTTTTTCTATTTGACACTGTTTGCTAGCCAGATGTCCCCACATTTGTTTCCGTTCTCCACATTTTTATTATGTCTATTTTGACTTAATGTTGAGGGTATCATATTTATTTATTTTTTGTTGTATTGTACAGTTTCGGAATATTTCCAAATTATGTTATTCTTGTTGTTTCATCATGTTTTTATTTTTTTTGTTAAAATTCCCTTTTATTTTCCCAACTTATGTCATTTTGTTGTTTCATCCTTTATTTTTTCCCTTTTTTGGGGGGGGGGGGGGTGTTTTATTTTTTCTACATTTTTAGGCTTCTTTTGGGTTTACCAAGTTCGACCACAAAAGGTCCCCCCCCCAAGGAGTTTGTGTCCTTTGCAAATGCCACATTTTATTTTACAAATGTCTAATGCTTACTCACCACAGTATAAAACACAATAGACAAGGTTTGAAAGTAACTACAAAAGCCATTTATTGCCGGCCAAAAAAGAAATTATAAATCACCAGAACGGCAGCACTTGATGAGATTGCAACATACATGCATACTTGGGAATGACAACATGATTAAGGATAAATTTAGTAACCTCAGGAGTCAATAACAAAAATCAGGATCAGCAGCACATGAACAAAGGAACCCAAGCTGTGCTACTCCAACGAGCTCAGTTTTTTGGACAATCAACTGGATGGCAGGGAATCATCATCTCGACTTCTTTCCAGACTTCCTTCCAGCGAAACTTCCACGGGTCTGTCCACGGACCCTTGCAGGTGGGGGTGATGTGGCAGCAGGAGGAGGATGATGATGATGGGGAGCAGGCCAGGCCGGGTCACACAGCACAGTGTCCCTGCTCAGCTCATCTCTTTTCATCCTGGGCAGGACCTGATTAATCAGGTCCTTGGCCAGGCTTTTTTGCTCCCCCCCCCCTTGGTTGAGCTCATTGGCCACAAATGCACTATAGCATTCGGTTGGGTTGAGGGGGGCCCTCATGATTTCAGCAGCCTCCCGTATAACCTCCAGGCTCTCGTCGTGCACCACACTCCTGCGCCTCCTTGCAGCTGGTGGCCTCATCTGGAGGGGAGGAACTTGGCTGATGGTGCTCAGCCTGGGCCTGGGGACCTGCTGCACCTCACTTGGCCCGGCCTCCTCCTGGCTGCCACTCCCCCCTTCCACCTGGCTGACATGGGCCTCAGGAGCTGCCACCTCCTGGCTGGTCTCTTCTTCCTGTGTATAAAAAAGGGACATGTTGTAATATTTTGCACAATAAATCCCACACATTTTCTTTCTCTAGACTGTTTTAGTTAGTATTAATTTTAATTAAACAGACTGTCCTTCTGACCCCTGCATTTGGCATCCCTGACACCTATTTGTAGGCCCACAACTTTGGTTTTTCTTCCCAAGGTTTGTTTTTTGTTAACCAGATCAACTCACTAATTCAAAATAAATAGCAGCACCAAAATATGTTGGAAAATACTATACCTCATCGAAGATGGCCAGATCTGGCTCCATTTCAGCCAGCCCCGCTTCAGATTCTGCAGGGCTCCTGGGACCCGGGGAAGTTCCACTGGGAGGAAGGCTGGAAGGTAGTGTAGAATCAGAAGGCCTGCCATCCAGTTCATCGTTCAAAAAACTGAGCTCTTTGTAGTACCAGAGCTTGGGTTCCCTTTTCTTAGATGCTGCTGATCCTGATTTTTGATATTTGATGTTTTTATAGACATTTCTGTAGCTTCTCCTGAGGTTACTAAATTTATCCTTCACCATGTCGCCTGTGCAACTTGGCACCCAAGTGTGCAGGTATGTAGCAATCTCATCAAGTGCTGCCGCTCTCTTCTGGGTGTCTAAATATTCTGGGTGCTTGGTGTCCCAAAGAAGGGGCATATCCCGATAGCGGTTGATAAGCTGCATTGTTGCCTCCTTCCCTTTCAGCAAATCCATTTTGAACAGCTTTCAGCTCGTAAAATTTCCTTCAATAGTAATGTCTAGAATAGAAAATGACAAACAAACACAAAGCACAACTTAAAAAAGGCTTAGCTTTGAGATTCTAAAAATATGTGCACATTCATTCATTTTAGAGCAACTACAGTATACAAACACAGTGTCTTCTGCTGCTACATAGCTGGCCAGCTCTGCCGCATTGTTGTAGCCCCCAAAAAAGGTGTCATGCAGAGCCATTTGTTTAAGTTGTAGCATGTAGCATGTAGATAAGAACACATCCACCATGAATATTGATGCTAGCACTCATCAAGGCACTAGTTCATGTTTAGCCAGGGCCGCCATCAGGAATTACACAGCTTCAGGCATGGGCCCCCTGGAGCAGGGAACCGGGGGGGCTGCTGCCACGAATTGAGAAGCGGGGGGGCCCTTTACAAAAAGAAGCAATAAAGGAAAATATATATAAAAAAGGGGGGTAGCCATCCGGGGCCCTGGGGACCTCCGGACCTCTAAAAAAAAAAAAAAAAAAAAAATGAAATTGGCCCTTTAATAAAAAATAAAAGAAAAATATATTAAAAAAATATATTTTGTCACCTGGGGTCCTTTTTTTTTTTTTAGGGTGGTTCCCATCCGGGCCCCTGGGGACCCCCGTGCCCCTTACAGGTGTAATGCCTGTACTTCCCTGATGGCGGCCCTGTGTGTAGCTATCATGCCCCTCAGCATTGATGGCAGAAAACACTAACTACTTATCTCTGTACAACCAACACACAACAATACTTGCATGATCTGACTGCATACTCTAAAATCCAAATAAAGAGGATAGAGCATTCTCTACATATATCTTGATGAAGTGATATGTACAAGCACTTGGCTCTCTAAATTTTATGGTGTGCCCCAAAATGCCTAAATAACAGTAGCACAGAAAGGGTGCAAACAACATTGAAAAGCCCCATCCCCCATGGCTGTTCAAATTATAGGCCTCTGATCCGATGTTTTCATTTACCTTTGTCTCTCTCTCTCCTCGTTTCCGCTCGAGTAATCTCTGCGTAACCTATGTAATCACGTCGTTACCATTATATCCCCACGCAATCAAGAAGCGCCGCCCTCGTCTCCACCCATGACGTACCAATTCCTGTTTTCCACGCCCCTATGCAATGTAGATTGGAAAATATGGCGATGTCACACGAGCACATTAGCCTCTGATCGGGATCTGGAAGGGACAGAGGCCGGAACGTCCAGATCCAGGCCAAAACGATACAAGGCCACAAACATGTCTCTACAAGAGATGGTGGAGATGGTGTCCATACTGCGACGGAAGGACTTTGATGGTGAGCATGGGCCATACAGCACCCCTAACCGGAGGAAGTCCAAAATTATGGATAAGGCGGAGAGGAAACTTTATGAGATGTTTGGGGTCACCAGGTCAAAAGAGCAGCTCCGGAAACGCTGGTCCAACTTAAAACTGCGCGAGCCAGAGCAGTATCGCAAAATCAAGAAAATGATAGAAAAAAGTAAGTACTTTAAAATGTCTTTGGAGTGCCTATTGTTTTTTTAAATGTTTTGCCATGTCTATTTCGCCATCTGCCTCGTTGGTCTGCTTGTATTTTTGAACCCCTGCATTGTAAAATTAGTAATGTTTGTCTAATAAATCCGATGACTTGCCACGATCGTAGGCAACATCGTTCCATCACCTAGTTTCTCCAAAATCCGCGGGTCCAGGAACATCACACCTGGACGTGGCTATTTGGCGAAAAACATCGTTTAGAGAAACAATGTGGAAAATATGATGTGTTTGTGCAAGCTAAGTTGATTTTAGGCAAACAGGATTCATTCATTCACACAGTGATGAGATAACCTAATAAGCAGCTGTTTTCACATCTGTAATTTAGAGAACCTGTGTCTCCCCCCATAAAAGACTAATTTGTACTTTTGGTGAAGGGACTCAAAAAACTACTTATTCAGAAGGCCAGCCATGTGTGTGACTTCACCAAAAAGGCTCATTATATCACAGCTTGGGAGAAGTCATCTACCAAAAAAAAGAATATGGTTTTTGCTGGAATAAGCCCAAAACTACAATTGTAACGCCACTTCTAAGCAATGTTTGCAAATTAGGCCCTCCAAAATATCTGGTTGCTGATGAGTTTTCTTTTTTTTGTTGGTTTTTAGGGGAAAGAAGAGGACAGCGCTATGAGGAGTCAGGGAGGCCCACACTGTCTCCAAAACGGCAAAAAAAAAATGTGGAGGAGGATGATGAAGAAGGAGAGGAGGAAGAAGGAGAGGAGGAAGGGAGAGAGGAGGAAGGCGGATTGGTGGAGGAAGGCGGATTGGTGGATGATGTCGGATTGGTGGAGGAAGGCGGATTGGTGGAGGAAGGGGGATTGGTGGAGGAAGGCGGATTGGTGGATGATGTCGGATTGGTGGAGGAAGGCTGATTGGTGGAGGAAGGCGGATTGGTGGATGATGTCGGATTGGTGGAGGAAGGAGAAGTTGAAGAAGAAGGAGAAGTTGTAGAAGATGTTGAAGTTCTCAGTACAACAGGTCAGTGACACCCCAGCTTTGCAGGGAAAAAGAGATGTAGATAGGCCTGCACCTTACTTACTTACAATGTTTTTTTTTATTTTGTCATTTTTAGGGGATGAAGATGGGATTAGCACATCTGTTGCTCCTAATTTTTCTCGTGCAAGTGCACAAATCCTAATACAGCAGATAATGGAGTGCAGCACGGAGCTGGCCAATATGAGAGAAAGGATGGTGGTGATGGACCAAAACTTCAAAAACATGCTAGATATTTTGGGACGTATATAGAAGACTATCCCCCCATCTGCCCCCCCCCCCCTGCCCTCACCCCCAACCACCCCACTCTCAAAGATGTTGTATACTTTTACATTAAAATACGCCAACATTTGAGGATGCACACACACACACTTGGGTTTATTTAGTAAAGCTATAACGTGCAAAAGCAGCCTCACTTGGCATATAAACCAATGAGCTTCCATGTTTAGATGCAAAAGCTGAATTGAATAAGCTCAATTTAGAAGCTGATTGGCTTATATGCAGAACTAAGCCTGAGTTTGCACTGTTTAGTAAATAAACCCCAGTGTGTGTTCACATGTGCTTTCTGCCATCACAGTACATCAATTGTCTGTGCTTTGTGGGTGCAACCCCTTCCTCGCTTATCAAGTAGGTGAGAGAAAGGGGTTGCACCCACAAACCACATACATTGATCACCCATGATGGCAGATAGCACATGTGAACATTTGGCATGGGATCTCAGGCGAAAATTTACCATTTGGCCCATCACACACACAGCATGTGTGCATCCTCAAATTTTGGCGCATTCCGGGGTGACATAAGACCATGTCGTCTGGGTTTGGTATGCTAAATAAAAGGTTGAACTTTGTAAGTTCCACTGTTACATATGTTTGTCAAAACCAAAACATTTTTGTTGAAGAAATAAATCCTTTCTAAACACATTTTTCTAAGAAAAGCCTAAGATTTTGGGTAAAACACCAAATTAAAAATAAAATAAAAATTTCCCTAAAAAAACGCTAAAAGCAGTGGCTTCTTATTTGTAGGCTCAATACCCAGTTTGTAGAAGAGTGACTAGAATGTGCAATTGTGTGTATTTATTAAAACCTGCTAACTAAATTGGGCACAAGAAGTGCACTAGTTTCAGAACCTGGAAGACAGATCAAAAGAGAAAAAGCAATAATGACAAACAACTGAAAAAAGTCCAGTGGTCAAATTATTTATTAGTTCTTTGGAATATTTCTTTCTTTTGGGGGCCGAATTAGAAAGAAATATTAATCTGGCATACTGTAGCTATTGCCCCCGACCCATAAAGTACTCAACATATTTGTCGCGTACCTCACGAGCAGATTGGGTGACCGAGCCAGCGCGACCAGTGTCCAGCCCAGGAAGGGTATCTGAGGGTAGTCCTGCCTCAGCACCGATGTTGGGTAGGTACGTCTGGGAATGCCTGCGTAAAAAATTATGCAATATGCAGCAGGCCAAAATAACAGAGTTAAATTTATATTCCGCCAGATGTATCGCTGTCTGGAACAGGCGGAACCGGCTGGCGAGTATCCCAAAGGCATTCTCGACTACCCTCCGGGCCCTGGCCAGCCGGAAATTGAAGACCCTCCTCTCCGGGGTGAAGGTCCTCTGGGGAAAAGGCCGCATGAGGTGAGGTCCAAGCCCGAAAGCCTCGTCCGCTAAAAAAACAAACGGATGTCCTTCCACATTGTCTTCATCCGGTGGCAGTTCAAGACCACCAGTTTGTAGACGCCTGTAAAATTCGGTCCGCGCGAACACTCCCCCATCAGACAGCCGGCCTTTCTTCCCCACGTCCACATACACAAATTCGTAGTCTGCCGACACCACCGCCATCAACACGATACTATGAAAACCTTTGTAGTTATAATAGTACGACCCCGAAAGAGGTGGCGGCACTATGCAGACGTGCTTCCCATCAATTGCCCCTCCGCAGTTTGGAAAATCACAACGCTGGGCAAAGTGGGCAGTCACAGTCTGCCATTCCTGTGGCGTGGAGGGAAACTGGGGGGACAAAAGCAAAAACAAAATTAGCACTTTGGCACATAAAAAACATTGCAAACACTAGTAAAAAAACTTCATTCTGCAACATCACAGTATTAACATTTCTAAATATTAGTGTGTAGTGAGTATTTAGGGCAACAAATCCAGAGCCAATTATTATCAGACTACACATCCCGCTGATGGGGCAATAAACTTTTTTAGGGGTGGAATTGAACTACAATGGAGCAGGACAAAAAAAAAGGTGTGTTTGTCCCTAGGAGATGATGCTGGATAGGTTAGTAGTGTTGAAGGTAAAAATATGCAGGTAGGCCAAACAAAATTAACCTGGAAAGCTTAACAACATGCATGGGGAGAAAAGGGAACATTCTGCACACAGCATATTACAATCATGGCAGTTAGGAAATAAACTCCTCCTGCATCACTTGTATGATGGCAGAACACGTTTCCGGTATGATGACCCCAAGCGCCTGGGGAGAGATGCCTGTTGAGAACTTGCGGTCATGCAGGCTCTTCCCAGTCGCCAGGTACCGCAACGTGGCAATAAGCCTCTGCTCAGCCAGAATGGCTTGGCGCATCACAGTGTCCTGCCTCGTGATATAGGGGGACAGGAGATCCAGCAGACGGTGGAAAACGGGGTCCGTCATACGGAGAAAGTTCCTGAAGTAATCAGGATTATTCTCCCGGATCTCCCTAAGCAGAGACATATGAGAGAATCGGTTACGCTGCCGCAACCAATTCTTGGCCCAGGAACTCCTCCTCCTACTGTTCCTGTCCAAATCACTGGAATGCACACAGACTCCAGAACAAAACCCATAAACAGCACAAACTCGTGAAAAGTTGCGCTGCTGCTCCATCATGGCTTCAAACCGGCCGGCTGGTCAGTCAAGAACACACTCAAACAGAAAGCACCCCCAAATCCAGCAATACCTGCAAAGATCGCACGTCAAACAGATACGACCGTACAGGACGGCACTGCAAAGCAGAAACGCCGCGCACGGCGACACTGAATGACAAATACGAGCCCACAAGCACACACTGAACCGGAAAATACGACCTGTTAAGCGCGGAGACTGAAAAGCACGAATCAGCTCTAACCAAACCTTCACTAACACGGAACTAGCAAACGTGGAACAGAGGGCGGCGCCGTAGGCTTTGGCATTCCCCTTTATAGTGACGTCGTACGTGGTTTACGTGCCCGCGTTCTTGTCCGCTGGGATTTCTGTCCGATGGTGTGTACGCTCATCAGACCAACGGACAAATTTGCCTTGTCCGCTGGGAAATATCCGTCGGATGTTTCCGACCGGATAAATTACATCGTGTGTACAAGGCCTGACACTTAGACTTACTACCACAGTGTTGTTGGAACTTGTAGTCCCTCAGAGAAAACTTCATTAATCTGAACTGAATTACAAATAGGCCTAAGTTCCACACTGCTTTGGGAACTGGTATTGTGAGATTAATAGACAATTATACCGGGAGAATTACTAAGTGTTTCACAGCACTAGTTCAGTTTCAATACAGTTACATGTGTATAGGCCTCAAGTCTAGTTTAATTATCAAGTGACTGCTGCTGGAAGTATATTCCCAGGAAGGAGTGCACAGATATTTTGCATAATTGAAGTTACTGTTCTATATTGTTCTACATTATTTCATTGATTAGAGAACCCTTTGGATTACAAATAAGTTAAAGTGCACCAACGTATTGACAATAGACTTAACCACTGAGGAACATTCTGGAGTTATCTGGGCCAGGCCTAATCAAGATTACCAGCAACTGTACTTAAAGGAATTGCCCACTAGGGGGAGCTTGCGAGCATAGACTATCTATAGCTACTTGTAGACTTGATAACATTAACATTTTAGTTTTGTTCTTATTGACTCTTGCAAGGGCCCTTGCATGTCATTGTGTATTATTTTTTTTTTTAATTCTTTATTTCTTCAAAAACAGAGGAACCGGTCCCAGGGGACCCAGACAACATTGTACACCAATTACATCAAAGTACATGTATAAGCATAAAGATTAATAAGTGGTGATGTGGCATACCCGGACGTGAGTCAGTTGTGGATATTGTGTCGCTTCTGGGCCACCGGTGGTACCAGGCTAGGGGCGCGTCCAGGGCAGTGCCCTGCACTCGGTAAGGGAGGGGCGCATTCAACCCCCCCCCTCATGTGCGCTCACCAGGCCGGTCTAGGGCCGGTAGGGCCAGTCCACTCTGCAGTTTTATGTATCTTAGGTGGAGATCAGTGAAAAAGAGGTAAGGTAAAAGAAAAAGTGGGGGTGGGTTGGGAGAAGTCCCAACTGAAGGTCCAAGACTGGTGGGTGTGGGAGAGGGGGTGGGGGCTAAAGAGGGAGGAGGGGGTTCCACAGTTCAGAGGGCTATGTGCTACCTCAGGGAACGGGGGTGGTTCCTATCTGCTGCCTATTTGTCAAGGGAAGGGGTGTCAGCGCCAGGGGGGGTACTGTCAGGTTCTAGGGGTTCTCCCCTGAGGGATTTCCCTTCGTCCGAATATCGGAACATGGTCCATGGTCGCCAGGTCTCAGTATATACCTCCTGTCTCTTCTGGCTGGTGAGGATCAGGTCCTCCATCCTCTCTACCTCGTCGACCTTCCTGAGCCATTGAGTAACAGTAGGCGGGTTTCGTGATTTCCAGCATAGCGGGATGCATGCTTTGGCTGCATCTAGTAAGTGGCGTAATACAGATTTCTTATATGTTCGTGTTGGGGTGGTCGTCGCATGCAGTAAGAAGAGAGCCGGGTCCTCCTCCAGCACCTGGTCTGTGACTTTCTGGGATATACGTCGGACCTCTCTCCATAAGCCCTGCAGTCGGTCACAGGTCCAGAACATGTGTAAGAGGGTTCCCTCCTCTTCCAGGCATCGCCAGCACCGGTCTGACGACGACGGGAAGAGTTTGTGGAGCAGCGCAGGAGTCCTGTACCATCGAGTCAGGATCTTGTAATTGGTTTCCTGCACTCTCGAGCACAGGGAGGACCTGTGGGTGAAGGTGAGTATGTGGCGTCTCTCACTACTAGTAAACTGGCAATTCAGGTCTCTTTCCCACTTACTGAGAAAGGGGGGTGGGTCGGTTTCTGGTGGTGTAATCAGTATACTGTATGTGAGTGAAAGCGCGTGCGTCAATGTCCCTGTTTCCGTACACAGATCTTCGAACGTCGTGGGCGGCAGGCGTGAGCTGTCAGGAGGGGGTATACTTCCCAGGAAGTGGGCGAGCTGGAGTGCCCTCATATAGTCAAGGCCGAATGGTCCCTTGGGGTCCATGAGTTCCCTGGTTCCTAGCCACTTGCCCCCGGCACCGAAGTGTGACGCTTGGAATAGCACTGATTCCCGTAGGTCCAGGAACTTCCTGTCATTCAATCCCGGAGGGAAGCGGGGGTGACCGATAATCGGTCTCAGGTGGGAGCTACTGGTCGAGACGGGTCTCTTGCAGGAGCTGTGCGCATATTTTAATGGTCGCGCCTATCAATGTGTGTCGCTGTAGCTCCGGAGGGAGGTCTACCTGGCACTAAGGGGCTCTATGAAGGGGGACCAGGCTCTGGTCCTGTTCAATACGTGTCCAGAGTTTGGTGTCTGTGTGCCGACACCAGTCAATAAGCCTGTTGAGGTGAGTCGCTCGGTGGTACGTACGTATCTCTGGGAAGGCTATACCGCCGCTCATTTTCGGGCGGCTAAGCATGCCGCGATTTATGCGTGGGTGTTTCCCCGCCCACAGGAAGCGGGTGAAGGCGGCATGTGTTTGTCTGAAAAAGGTCGCGGGTATGTGGATCGGGAGGGCCTGCATAAGGTATAAAAATTTGGGCAGGATTGTCATCTTCAGGATGTTGCACTTGCCCAGCCATGAGTGTAGGCCACTGCCTTATTTGAGCAACTGATCTTGGACTTTCTTCAAGAGGGGAGGGAAGTTAATTTGGAATAATTTTGAGAGGGCCGACGGGATCAATGTCCCCAGATATTTTAGTGCTGTGTCTGTCCATTTCAGGTTGTAACTGTCCTTAAGTCGTGTCAGAAGCGCTTGTGTGGTCCCTACCCCCATGGCCTCTGATTTAGAAAAATTGATTTTTAAGTTGGAGAGCTGCCCATATGAGTCAAATTCCTGTAATAGGTGTCGTAAGGAGGTGGGGGGGTTCGTGATCGTGAACATCAAATCATCGGCGTAGGCCGAGATTTTATGTTGCTTCCCTCCCACCGTCACTCCTGCGATGTTCGGGTTCAGGCGGACGTGACACAGGAATGGTTCCAGGGTCAGGGCGAAAAGTAAGGGTGACAGAGGGCAACCCTGTCGTGTCCCGTTGGTGATCGGGAATGGATCTGACAGTACGCCATTCGCCCTCACCTTGGCAGTTGGGCCCGAGTATGCCGCCCTCAACCAGTGCATCATGCGGGGGCCCAGGCCAATGTGCTTAAGAGTTGCGAATAAAAATCTCCAACTCACACGGTCGAAAGCCTTCTCGGCGTCTGTCCCCAGGAGGATGCACGGCGTCTTAGTTTTTGTCGCCACATGTAAAAGGTTCAGGACTTTGGTGGTATTGTCCCTCGCTTCTCTGGAGGGGACAAAGCCCACCTGGTCTAAGTGCACTAGTCCGGGCAGGTATTGTTGTAGTCTGGTGGCTAGGATCTTAGTAAGTAATTTCAAGTCAGTGTTTAGCAGGGAGATGGGGCGATAGCTGCCACATTGGGATGGGTCTTTGCCCTCCTTGGGGATGACCGAGATGTGTGCCTGCAGGGTGTCCCTGTGGGGCAGTTTCCCTGTTTCCAGGGCGTTGTATACCCTAACCATATGAGGGCCCAGCGTGGGGAGGAGTGTCTTGTAATATTGGGCTGTCAGTCCGTCGGGACCTGGGGCCTTGCCTGGCTTAGTGGCCTTAAGGGCCAGCTGTAACTCGTTAAGTGTGATGGGTTCGTCTAGCGCTTGGCGGCCTACTTCCGGGAGGTCTGGCATTCGGGAGTGTTCAAGGTAGGTCAGTGCCTGGTCTCTCGCTTGCTCCGTCTCCTGTAGGTTATACAGGGTATAGAAGGACCTAAACTCCTGCGAAATTTGATGTGGTAGCGGGATTCGGTGGCCCGCTTTAGACGTAATGTGGGGAATATATGATGCCTGGCGTTGGGCCTGAAGGGATTGGGCCAGGAGCTTACTGCACTTGTTCCCAAATTCATACCCCTTCCTTTTACATATTTGCATGGCCGCTTTGGCCTTAGACCTCAGGATGTCCGTGATCTTAGATCTAGTCGTGTCCAGTTCGATCCCCAGCTGTCTGGTCGGGCCTGTCTTATGTGTAAGTTCCAGTTTCTGTAAGTCAGCTAAAAGCTTGTTTAAGCGCTCTGTCCTCTCCCGTTTAAGTCTGGAGCCGTGCTTTATCAGCACTCCCCTAATTACCGCCTTGTGGGCTTCCCAAACCACCCCTGGGTCGCTGTCCTCCGTCGAGTTGGTGGTGAAATAGTGCCCAATTTCAGTGACCACGTCGGTCGTCACCTCGGGGTCCCAGAGGAGGCTGTCATTAAGTCTCCATGTCTGTCTCCGTGTCTTCTGAGTTTCTGTCAGGGAATACGTCACTCCCACAGGGGCATGATCCGACCATGTGATTGACCCTATTGACGTGTCTTTAATCGCCTGCAACTTTCCATGGGGCACAAAGAGATAGTCTAGGCGTGAGTAAGTCAGGTGGGGTTTGGAGTAGAAAGAGTAGTCCCGCTCCCCTGGGTGAAAAAGGCGCCAGGTGTCAATTAGTTGCGCGGAGTGCAGGGCCTTAAAGGGGTTCTAAAGGTACAAGTTTTTTTACCTTCATGCATCCTATGCATGAAGGTAAAAAAACATCTAGCAGCACCGGCCCCCCCCGAGCCCCCGTTGTACTTACCTGACCGTTCGAATCTCCCGGGCGCGTCCACGTCGTCCTCTTCGGTTCCCAGCCTGGCCGTTGATTGGCTAGGCTGGGCGGATGGATAGCAGCGCAGCCATTGGCTAGCGCTGCTGTCAATCAGGGTGGATGATGCGGCGCGCTGGGGGGCGGAGCCGAGTGATACAGTCGGCGGCTATGGCCGCCGCTGTATCACGGGAGCGCGCTCGCAAAAGCTTTCCTCCATGCGAGCGCCCTCGCATGAAGAAGGAAAGCTTTTGCGAGGAGGAGCCCAGACAGCCGCCGAGGGACACCAGAAGACAGGTTTCCGGGCCACTCTGTGCAAAACGAACTGCACAGTGGAGGTAAGTATCACATGTTTGTTATTTTTTTTTAAAAAAATCCCTGACTTTAGTGAACCTTTAACAATACGTTTCCGCGCATCCCGTGAAACCGAGGAGGCGCCCGGCGAGGTATCCTCCTGGGGGTTCAGGGGGACATTCAAGTCCCCCCCCAACACCAGTTGTCCCTCTGAGAACTGCATGAGTTTGTCTATCTGTCTCGTGAGGAAACTGTCCTAGTGCGAGTTAGGGGCGTATAGATTGGCCAGCGTCACTTTCCTGTCGCCGATCAAGCCTTTGAGGAACAAGAATCTTCACTCCCTATCTGTCCTTACATCTAGCAGTGTCCAAGGTATCCGGGCAGCAATAAGTATGGTAACCCCCCTGGACTTGGCTTCCACATAGGCCGAATGGTACGCCCAGGGGAAGTGTCTGTTTTTAAGCAGTGGCATTTTCAAGTCCTTAAAGTGTGTCTCCTGCAGCAGTACTATGTCCGCTTACAAGCGGCGCATGCCCTGCAGCAAGATTTTCCGCTTCTCGGGTGTGTTTAGGCCCTTCGCGTTAAGCGAGAAGATGTTGAGCAGGTCCATGTCCCCGTTCCCGTGAGGTACTTACGGTGGGGTCTAGGGAGGGGGGGGGGGAAGGGGAGGGTGGGGGGAGTAGTGGAAGTGAGAGAGGGGATAGAGGGAAAGGGAAAAAAGAAAGAAAAGAAAAGCTAGCACTAGGGTGTGTAGCTAGGTAAGGATATTATCTAAGCCTATATGGCGGTGGCACTCTCCAGGGATTCGAAAGGATCCCTGGGGTATGGAGCACCGTCCTAGTTGGGGTAGTGCGTGAACAGAGTCAGAGAGCGAACTCCCAATCCCCGCCCACTCCCCCGGCTTGTGAGTGTAGGTGAAGTGTGTACCGGTAACATATAAAACAGCAAACATCAAAACAGATAACATCAATATTAACAGCCCATGTGCTGGCATGCACAGGGTTCTTGAATGAGCAGTTAAACTGGTGCATATAAATGACACGACCATGTTTAGCAGGTGTATATGCAAAAGGGTTAACAAAACAAAACGGGTGTATCGACCCCCCCCCTGCTGCGATAAGACAGTTCGCCTCCCGCCGCCCAATAAGCCCCCTCCCAGGTATCGCTCCTAGGCAACGGATCCGGTGTCCCAGTCCGAACAGCATGCCCTGACATGACAGTTTCTTCTGGGGGTCCGGCACAACCGCAAGCGGGGGTCAGGGGGACAAGGGGGGGGCCATAACCGGCGAAAGCCAACGAGGCGCATCCCAACCACCACCCCACAAAACTCCCCGCAATCGCCACATAGCACCCCCCGGGCCAGCCCCCACCTCCCCAGGCAGCAGATCAACAGCTTTCCAGCCTCCCAAGGTGCGGGACAGACAGGTCCCTCGTGTCTCCCTCAATGGGGGGGGGGACGGTCTATCAAAAAAGTGTCTTCCAGTGTCGGTTCCGTGGATCCCTCGGGGCATATCCGTCACAGTTCCAGGGAGGGGGGGCTGCAGGGAAAGGCAAAGAGGGGCACCCCAGGGCTAGGCATCACCGCGCGATACTGGGCAGGGAATGGGAGGTGGCTCCCGGGGAGCGGGCAGTCAACAGTAAATTCAGCAGGGAAGGGGGGCCCAAGGCCTACTCACGTGCCTCCTCACGTGATGCAGAGCGGTTCCTCTGTCTCCCACCCTGCCGCCGCTGCGGCCGTGGGCCCCGCTGTGCCGATCCGCCCGATCGGCCGATGAAACGCGGGAGCAGCTGGAGCCAGTCAGGTACCTCGATCGGGTCTGCCTCAAGAAAGGTGAACAGCTCTGGGAGGTCCGCCGCGGTCTGCAGGGTGTAGGAACCGGCGTCTTTGCGGAAGGAGACCGAGAGGGGATAGCCCCAACGGTATGTAAAGCCCTTCTGCCTGGCCAGGTCAAGAAGTGGTCGCAGAAGTGCCCGGCGCCGCAGTGTCGCCTTCGATAGGTCCGGGAGTACCCTGACTTCCGCTCCATCCACTCGTACCGCTCCATGGTCCCAGGCTCGTCGCAGGATGGCTTCCTTCTGCGTGTACCGGTGGAGTCTGCAGACGACATCACGCGGTCTCGCCGGATCTGCGGGCATCGGGCCCAAGGCCCTGTGTGCTCTGTCCAACACAATCTCTGCCTCCGGTTCTTCCAGGATGTCACGGAACACGTCCCTCACGGCCTCTCCCAGGTCTTCCGCGCCGACACTCTCAGGCATCCCCCGGACCCGTAGGTTATTGCGGCGGCTCCGGTCCTCGATGTCCTCCACGTGGAGCTGGAGCGATACGGCCGTGTCTCTGTGTTAGTCCCTCGAGGCCTCTAGCGCCGCTACGCGCGCTTCCAGGGAGGTCAGCGCAGTCTCCCTGGTCGTGACTCTCTCCGCAATGCTGGACACCTCCCCCTCACCTCCTGGATGTCCCTCCGGTGTGTCTCCTCCAAGCGTAGGATGAGGGCCTCGATGTCTGATCGGGTCGGTAGCGCTTGCAGGAGGGCCCTAATGTCATGATCCAGGATCGGGGCCTCCAGATATCTGGGTTCCTCCATCTCCACATCCCCAGGGGATCCACGAAGACCGGATGGGACTGGATGTGAAGCCGCAGTGGTAGGTGAGTGATCCCCGCCGGTCAAGAGCACCGGGCTCTGCTGTGCTCCACGTGTGAGGCCTCTCAAGGCCGTCGCCTTTGCTCCCGGGGACTTTCCCTGAAAGAGTCCGTAAAAGCGTTGCGTCTCCCTCTGTGATTTACCTGCGGGTGTCCCCCGTGTCACAGCTCTTGTCCTGTGTTTCTTGGCCGAGTTCATATCGGTAAATCGTTGATTTTTAGCCAGAAAAGTGGGGCTCGGACCGGGAGCTCTAGAGAAGTGCTGCTTCACTCAGTCATGTCCAAGCCACGCCCCGTCATTGTGTATTTTACATGTGGTATTGTGGTCCTAGCAACACGTGGGACTTGCAATACATTTACATTTGCCTGTTGTGTCAAGGGAGGGTTCGAGCCATTTAAAGGGGCTGATAGGTCAAAGAGTAGACCCAAAACTAATCGGCAGCTCCTACGGGTGTACCGCTGCAGTAGATAAGTGAGTTGCTAGCTATACTTTGCACACTGCTAGTGCCTACCCATTGGTGAATAAGGTTATTGTGATGGACTGAGACAGAACTAGAAAGGAAGTTGAACAAGTTCATCTGTACCTTTAATTTAAAATGAAGATGCAAAACTAATGCTTTACATAAACCGCACATTTTGACTGACCTTAAGGTTACACTGGTCTGTCATACTAGGTTCAGCCATTAGGGACATTATATAATGCATATAGTTTGAATGTTCTTTCTAGGGCTGTGTGGAGTTCCTCTGGTGCTCAGGTTTCCTCTAGTATCCTAAATAAACATACCAATATCTAAATTAACCCTAGGTTGGATTTCATGGGCACAATAAAGGTCAGGTCATTTGTTTACATATCTTTATTTTGCCAGGCAACCACAGTAGAAATGTATGACTTGATGACACAAAACTGACCTCTCATGTGGTTAATTCATGCCCCATGTATCATCTTTTCCATGGACTAGCTTGCCGTAGCAATAACTCCATTCTTACTATAGGTTATTCTGTACAGACATTTTTTCTTCCTGTTCATAGGATCTGACCCACCGATGATGCTCTTTGTGCATAAGCAGTGACTCTCTAACTGCAGAGCTCAGTCTTAAGACAGTCAGCAGTTTGAGCAGCTTTAAGGAAGAGGACAGCTGCTGATATCAGCTCCCAAATGCCAATATATTAGATTTCAGAGCTGAGAGTAATGCCAACCTTAAAGCCCCCTGCACACTAACCCTCCTCGTAACCTAACACTGACACACACCCTCACACTAATCATGTAACCCCAACCCCTAAAACTAACCCTCTCTAACATAAACTTAACCTCTTGTTTGCATACTGACCTCTCTTGCGCTGAGGACCTTTGTGCAGAAAGATACCAGTGACAGCATCATGGTTTGGAACCTACTGTTTTGCTGAAAAGCAGTACTTGGCAAAATCCCCATGATGATGACATGGCATAACTCACAAGAACAGCCAATGGTAACAAGTTACATTTATTGGTTAGTGGTGTTTTTTTTTTCTTTTTAATTTTACATATTCCTAGAGAAATGCTTAATATTATTGTATTTTAAAGCAATAAATCCAAGATCAATTTAAAGAGGACATAATGAACATTTGTCTAAAGCTCCATACACGCGATCGGAATTTCCGATGGAAAAAGTCAGATGGACTTATTCCATCGGAAATTCCGACCGTGTGTAAGCAGCATCGAAGTAATTCCACCTGAAATTCCGATGAATTGCATCAGAGTTTAGATAGAGAACATGTTCTCTTTTACTCCAATGGAATTCTGTCAGAAATGTCAATGTTATTTTGGTCAAACAAATGTTTGATCATGTGTATGGGGCTTAATGCTCTTGATGTGTTTTTCAGACAGGTTTTTTTTAAACCATTGGGTTTTTTTTGTGCATTTTTGCATGGATTTTGCGTTTTTTTTGTTTTGTTTCTCTTTAACCACTTGCCGACCGTCGCATGTACATATATGTTGGTAGAATGGCTCGTGTGGGCAAAGCAACGTACCTGTGAAAATTCCGCAGTGCATGCGGGTGCAGGGGGAGCAGTGATTACTGTCATGTCACTCATAGCCCAGTCCCCACACACAGTTAGAATCACTCCTTAGGACACACTTAACCCTTTCCTCGCCCCCTAGTGGTAAACCCATTCCCTGCCAGTGTCATTTACACAGTAAACAGTGCATTTTTATAGCATTGATCGCTGTATAAATGACAATGGTCCCAAAATAGCGTCAAGTGTCCGATGTGTCTGCCATAATGTCATGATCAAAGTTGCAGATTGCCGCCATTATAATTAAAAAAATAAAATAAAAATGCCATAAAACTATTCCCTGCTTTGTAGAAGTTATAACTTTTGCGCATTTATTATAGCAAAAAGTAAAAAATATTGCTTTTTTTCAAAACTGTTGCTATTTTTTTGTTTATAGCGCAAAACATAAAAACTGCAGAGGTGATCAAATACCACCAAAAGAAAGCTCTATTTGTGGGGAAAAAAAGGAAATCATTTGTTTGGGTACCACATCGCACGACCACACAATTGTCAGTTAAAGCGACAAAGTGCCGAATCGCAAAAACTGCTCTGGTCAGGAAGGAGGTCAATTCTTCTGGGGCTGAAGTAGTTAAACCCACTGTAAACACATTGTACATTGCTAAAAAACGGTACGGAAGATGGCAGCTACATCTTTAACAATTGATGAGTCATCAGCTGTCAGCAAGGTTCCTTGCTGACATGTATAAAAAAAATTGGTTGCAAAAATAAAAAGAATCCTGAAAAAAACAGCGTTGGGCCCCCCCCTCAGGTCAATACCAGGCCCTTTGGGTCTAGTATGGATTTAGACCCTTATACAAGCATGCAGCCCAGCAGGTCAGGAAAGGGAGGGGACAAGCGAGGGCCTCCCTTCTGAACTCTACCAGGCTATATGCCCTCAACATTGGGGAATGGGTGCAGAGTCCCCTGCCCCAAAGCACCTTGCCCCCATGTTGATGGGGACAAGGCCCTCTTCCCCACAACCCTGACCGGTGGTTGTGGGGGTCTGCAAGCAGGGGGCTTATCGGAATCTGGAAGCCCCCTTTAAAAAAGGGGGCCACCAGATCTCTCCCCCCCACGTGAATGAGTATAGGGTACATTGTACCCCTGCCCATTCACCCCAAAAGGCAGTGAAATGTTAAAAAAATACTGTTTTTGACAAGTCCTCTATTAAAAATTAAAAATGTCCCTCATCGTAGCTCCAATGTGTCTTTTTTTACCGGTGCCAATGTCTCCTTTCTCCAGTAGTTTCTTCTCCCTCCAATTTTCCCCCTGGTGATGTCCCCTCTTTGAGCTGGCCCCTCCTTGAGTTGTCTACTCCTTGAGCTGCCAGGCAGCATAAAGGTAGCAATGGATTTTCTTTTTAAAAAGCCTAGCATACTTTAATACTTTAAAACTGTAATAGAATTATATTTAAGAAAACATAGTAGGAAATATAACAATGATTGTCACCTCCGTTCTGGGGGTGACTAAATAGTTCATACATTGGGTGGATATATCACCTTGACCTGGTTATGTAATGTTAAAGAATGATCCTGCTACTGCAAGGTACCAACCATATTCAGTTACCACTGTTCAATATAACGTTAGTGACTTTCACAAGGCTGAAGTTTATGTCTGAGGTAAAGCACTCATATAAAATATGATCTAAATCAGCCTTTTTTAACCAGGGTGCCTTAAGGTTTCTTTAGGGGTGCCTTGGCAAAATGCCTAAAAATTGCCCCAAAATTGTATACAAGCCAGCAGATGGATGAAGACCTTTTAGTAACACAAAGTCACAGGTTTTCATTGTGCACCATTACGACCTTTTAGTCGCCGGCGTCCTAACAACCAATGACCCTCCCCTTCCCCCTTCCCCTCTCTGTCAGCACTGGGGTCACATTAGCTGAGTGATGCAGAAAATCTGAGGGAGATGAGACACATTGGAATACAAGTCAGTACCAGTGTGCAAAAGTGTATTGGATTTGGAAGAATAATTCACCTCCAATGTTGGGTGTCCTACTTGTGGATGTTGCTGCATTATGTAAAATTATTAGAATCATTTTTTACATTTTAGATTGGGGTGCCTTGAGATTGTCCATAATTTTAAATGGTTTATTGACTGAAAAAAGGTTGAGAAACACTGATCTAGATAGTTCTCACAGTTCTCACTGTTCTCCCGATCACTAAAGGCAGTGGGGTCAAATCGTATTTCTTCAAAATATTGTAAGGGGTTAGCTCGGTAGCTGGGGTGTGTGACCCCCTGGATCTATGGAGTCTGGCACAGCCTACTGCTGGGCAGACACTGCTGGTCATACAGCAGAGAAACAATAGTCTTTTTGATTTTTATCACACAGAAAAATCAACAACCACCTCACCTCTTCCGAAGTCTTTCTCACTGCTCTCCTTAACTCAAAAAGCCTCAGGATGCAGCAATCGGTAGTCATTCTCTGGATGACTTATAGAGGCCTTAATTGCCTCATTCTGAACAGCTGAAGTTTTCCAACGCCCTACACCTTTCTGGCTACTTCTGGAGCCGACACCTGGTAGTAATTGGTGTATTGTCTAAACAAGGCAGCCATGTATCTCCCGTCTGTGACAACACCCACAAATTTACCTGACTTCCTGTCACAATATGCTGTGCTTTTAGAAAAGCAGCCAACCCTTTTTTTTATAGCTGAATTTAAGGTTAAGGCTATTTTTGTATAAAACAGAAAATCTAATGTGCTTGGAATACCATGAAATTGCAGCACTATGTAAGTATATTCGGATACAGGACTACAGGACATACAAAACTATGAAGCTAAACCACACGAAAAACAGTTTGTGGCTGAATATACGTAAATAGTGACTGAGTACAACAAAATATATTTCTGCTGTGTTAACATCAATAAAAGTAATGCAACATTTACTGATTACATAAATATAAAGAACAATCAAAAGTTAACAGTTGAGATGGCCTGCCGATTCGCCAGGTGGTCGTTTCACGGCGAACTTTGGCCGTTCGCGGTCCGCCAAATCGTCGGACATCTGGTGATATTCGCGGCAGTCCACAATATTACATGGGTAAGAACTTTGACCTATGACACATCCATCAGGTGGTGCAGGACAGCCAATTGAGACATTTCAGCACATGGACATACCCCCTACCTTATAAATAGACCAGATATGGTGGCCATCTTACATTCTGCTGTTTGTCAGTATAGGGAAAGGGTGCTGTGTTTGGAGCAGGGACAGGCTGTATTATTTCAAATAGCTATCTAAAAGGTCCACAAAAGTCCTTTTAAGGACTGGTATAGGTGTGCTACTTGCTCTAGTATATAGGTGCCTAATACATTCATATACGTTTTGTCAGTCCAGCGGTACCCCCGAAGGGGCTGCTGATAGTTTGATGGGATGGCACATTATCTCATGTCTCTTGTAGACTGTCTAGGGGTGAATGATGCATACAGCAGTAGTAAAGGAATGTCCGCAAAGAAAGTGTCTTTTTATGTGCTCTTTATTACCCAGCCGGGGAAAAACAATAGAACTTGTGGTGATAGAAGAGTTGGAGTGAAAGGAGTAATAGCAGATTCAGGCGTACAATAGGGAAACAGTCCTGCTTCCGACAACACTTAGTCCCCTTTCACACTTATACGACTTGTCCCACGATTTTGGACTTCAAAATCGTATGACAAGTCATTCATACTGGCACGACTTTAAGTAGTGCCGACTTCAAAGTAGTCCTTGCACTACTTTGGTCAGATTTTGATGCCACTTACACAGGCATTCATTGAAATCGCGTCCGCGAATCGCGGCAAAATCGCAGTAAAATCGCGGCGAAATCGCGCGACATTGAAGTCGTACTTTCACACTTTTACGACTTGTCCCACGATTTTGAACTGCAAAATAGTATGACAAGTCATTCTCCATTATTTTCAATGACTACCATTCATACTGGCACAACTTTAAGTTGTGCCTACTTCAAAGTAGTCCTTGCACTACTTTGATCCGATTTTGATGCCACTTACACAGGCATTCATTAAAATCGCGGCCGCGAAATGGCGGTAAAATCACGCGACTTTGGAGTCGTACAAGTGTGAAAGGTGTCTTCGTTTTTTCTTCGCCACTCCAGCCGGAGTGGGTATAGCGTATCTGGACAGGCCTCTCTCACTGACCTGGCAGCCAGAGTATCACTCAGAACTTAGGAAAAGTCTCTGCCACAGACCCTCCCGAATGAATGCCAGGGAGACACCTCTGCCACAGGCCCTCTCTGATTGCAGATACGGAGGAGCCCCTCCTAGATAAAATTACGCCTGGATCTTCTTCTTAACGTCGCCCAGGTACCGACTGAAAAAAGGAGTAAATTCTTCAGTGTCCGGTTACCTTGATCCTCGGTGGTTCGATGGAATCCTATTGGACCGCCAGCCTCTCATTGGCGCTCCTCAGATGGACTCCCCATCGAACAGCTACACTCGCTTGGGATCTTCAAAAGTGGGAACCCAGTCCACCACTGAGTCCTTGTCCTGTTCGAATGTTCAGGGCCAACATGGCCCCGAAAACAGGAACACCGCGTGGCACGCACGCCGCGGCCAGGTAGGACATAACGCTAGGGGTGCGGTGATGTGGCCACCCTAAAGGTGGGTGCCACACTGGAGGAAGAACCCCGCCAGTATGGCCTCTCCCAGCATGCCCAGCGAGGCCCAAGCCTCCTGATTGGCCGCTGGGAAAGAACACCCAGACCTCAACTCCACTGCTGCCACCTACCGCACCGGGGTGGGAAAACACCCCGACGCAAAAGAATGAGCCCACAGCACAGCCAAGCTGAAACAGAGACCCTAATTAAATTATTGCAATTGGAATCAGAGTCACTTACACTCTGATTATCCCTCTAAATTTTAATAGCACCGATATTTGGAAGTAACCCGGCACTACATCAGTTTAGGGAGAGGTTGGCGTTTCCATCAGGGACAGAGTTTAGCGACACAAATCGCTACCTAACAGGTCCACAAAAGTCCTTTCAAGCACTGGTATAGGTGTGCTACTTGCTGTGCACTGCAGTATATAGGTGTAATATACACTTATAATATATTTTTGAATATAGAATGGATATTATAGTGGATTTGTATTGTGCAGCATTGTGACTGGCGGTGTATTTGGTTACTGCTGGATTTTTGCCTCTTTCGCTGCGTTTCTTCTGCTACACACATTAACCACTTCCCGCCCGGTCAATAGGAGATTGACGTCCGGGAAGTGGTTGTGAAATCTTGATTGGACTTCTATTGACGTCCTGCAGGATGTCATGCCAGCGCGCGCCAGTGGGGGTGTGCAGCGTGGCGATCTGTGATGCGGGGTGTCATTTAAATACAGCACGCCCCCCTCCTTCCCTATTTGAATTACGCGGCCTTACACCGTCCCCTTTACGCTACCTCGCCGCAAATTATGGAGCGAGTGCTTTGAGAATCCAGCACTTGCCCGTTAATAGTGCGGAGGCGTAGCGTAAAGGGGATACGCTACGGAAAAAAAGGGCAGATCTACGAGAATCCTGGCCCTAAATGTGTTGGAATAACCTTGACAGCTGCTGTGAGAATATCAAAGAATATTTTGGATACACTATAATGAATCTGGGTGACGCAGCACTTATTGCTATAAATATATTTACTGTGCAAATATCAGAAATCCATGCTAAAAATAAAGTGCTATCACAGTACTAAATCAGTGACTAATTGTAAATTATAAAAATAACCAAAAAACAAATGACAATGTAAACTTATATCACCCAGCGCTTAGCACTATAACTTATGTACAGATAGCAATTAGTATTCACACTAAATATCACTAAAACTATTACAAATAGAATCTAGATATGTGCTAAACCAAAGCATATAATGTGAAAATAGGCAAACAAGTATGTGCAAATGCAGATATTCAAAATGATTAGTTGGGAAAAGAGAAAATAGCATTGGACCTGTAGGGCAAGGGTGCCCAACACATGTGGTCCGTGGAGCCCTCTGATGTGGCCCTCGACCTCCTGCTCTAGGATGAAATAGAATGCGGTTATTAAAGGTAAGTTTATTACTAAAATCAGAGCGTATGTATGGGCATATCTGTTCTGCAGTGGTTACTAGGCTGCCTTCAAACTTACCTGCACTTCTATTACCTGTGAGTTTGGTACATGCTTTCTAAAAGTGCACCACACCTACAGGATATAATAGAAGTCTATGGCAAAGTGTAGTTAACCTGCAGGAAAGCCACAGGTCAACTGTGCTGCACCCACGGTGCGGGTAAACAACAGTGCATCGGAGTGAAAGCAGCCTTAGGCCCCTTTCACACCACGATCAGTCAGACCCTCCATTCACATTTAAGGAGTGGCAGATGTAAATGGACTTGTGTCCGTTTACAAAAGCCTACCTCCAATCCGCTAAAAAAAAGTACTCCAGGGGAGTGCGCATGCGTCGGAGCTCCAAGATGGCCGCGTAAGCCAGGAGCTCCGCATCACCTCAGACCACCGCCGCATTTAGCTGCCGTTACAGCCCGCTACGAGCACCACAAAGGAGGCAGAGGAGCTCCAGAGACCCCCGTGCACACACCGGGATGGCTACCCCGCTTGTCCGCCGCGATCTGGGGCCGCTGCTCGAGACAGAGGGGAGGGATGGGTGTACCAAGATGGCCGCCGTCACCTCAGCCGCTCGCAGCCTTCACTGAGGGGACATCAGAAAGGAGGCAGATTATGGCCCAGGCCACCCTAACCTATTCTCAGATGACACAGGGGATGCACCAACCCGCCCTGGTCCCCTCACCGGCCTCTACTGAATCCCTGCTGGCCCGCACTATGGAGGAATATGATCTGTCACCTCTGAGGCCTCCTCATCCCCTGCCCTCCTCATCCCTGGGATACCTAGACCAGGACCCTGCCTCACCACCTGCAGACCTATTCCTCAAACTCTCTGATCTCCTAGAGAGGGGGCTAGCTAACACGGCTGCACAAATAACTAGGAACATTAAATCTGATTTCCAAAATCTGGGATCCAGAATGGAGGCCATAGAAAATAAATTGGACTTCACAGTCTCCAGAACCAACCAAAATTCGAACCACATTCAGGTGCTACAGGATCAACATGATACTGCCCTCTCCAGAATCGACGAATTGGAGAACAGGTCCAGAAGATATAATTTTAGACTGCGTGGGCTACCTGAAACTGTCACGGATGTGACGCCTGCAGTCCAGGACCTCATTAAGGCCCTAATCCCCAATGTCCCCCCTCATCGTCTGGAGCTGGATAGAGCCCACAGAGCCCTGGGACCCCTGCGGAAAGATGGATCTCCCAGAGACATAATTGTGAAGCCGCACTTTTATACAGTTAATGAGGAGGTTATGCGACAATCTCGTTTATTACCACAGGTGACCTGCCAGGGCCACCAAGTTCAGATATTCGCGGATCTCTCCCCCTCAACGATTCAGAAACGGAGATCTCTTAAGCCACTCCTGTCGGTCCTCTCGCAAAGGAATATTAAATACAAATGGGCGTTCCCGTTTGCTGTGAAGTTCACCTTAAATGGCAAGGAGCACTCCTTCTCAAACTTGCCGGATGGCAAAAAGATATACCTCAATCTCAAACTCATTTCGCAGGAAGCCCCCATGGACTACTCCAATGCATCCTCTGGCTCCTCGAAGCGACCTCCCCCTACAAGCCCGATCTCTCCAGTTTGGAGCAAGAGCATGCCCAAGAGATCTAAGGATGGTAGACCCCCAAAAGGCACTGGCTGAATCTCCTACTCGCCCTTCTCTCCTTCCTTCCCCTCACCAGTGAGGGAAGACTCGCCTGTTGACGGAGCTGGAAGCCACTGGTCCTAGTGGCCCTTTGACTTTCCCCCTTCAAGGCTGGTCACATGGTAATCCCCTTCTGGATCTTATCCTGTTCCCAGTTGCGGCAATTTAAAAAAAATAGCCGCTGAGTGGACTCTCTCTCAAGTGGGATTCGTCCACCGGGTTTTCTCAGTTTACAATTTCTTATGACTGTTCCTTTTTCGATAGTTTCACTGTACTTTTCACTTTAGTATACCGCCTTCAAACTTGAACAAACTTATGTTCTTCTGTGGAGCTATCTGGGGGCTGGACTCATTGGGCCCCGGGGGATTGCTTCCCTCTCCCTATCGTGGGGGGGGAGCCCTCCCTGCTTCCCTCTCCCTATCGTGGGGGGGGAGCCCTCCCACGGGGGCCTGGGAGATCCGGGTCCTCACTTGGCCCTTGGGTTAAGTAAGTTTAGATTGGGCTTAGTTCAGTTTGTTTATTTTTATTTATTTTTTCCAGCGGTCGGGGTCCGGGGTGACCCACTTGTGCCTCAGCCTCTCCCATAGTTGCAGATTGTTTTTTTTTGCACCTGTGGGATGGGTAGTCGTTTTCCAATTTTGGGTAATCGACCATTTTTGGTAGGAGTTTGGCTGCCCTGTACTAAGCCAAACCCGATAGGTCTTCTTGGAAGACTTGTTATCCTTCTTTGTTTTTTCATTTTTCTCTATTTCATTCCTTCTCCAACTGCTTTCCTTTTTTCAGCTAATCTACCGGGGAGGAGCCAGGACCGAAACCTGCATCAATTTGAAGCATATCAAACCCACACCCCCATTTGGAACCATAAGAACAGGCTGGAGGTAGGTGATGGTATTTGTGACAGCATTCCACCCCTGTGTCCCCATGGCTAGTCCGCAGCCCCCAGGGTCTAATGTAAGACTGGCCTCACATAATGTCCAGGGTTTAAACTCCCCACAAAAAAGAGAAAAAGCCTTTGATCACTATCATTCCCGCAGACTGGACATTGTCATGCTCCAGGAGACCCATTTCCCAATGCGATACAACCCTACTTTCCTACACACTAAATTCCCTACATTCTACCTCGCAAACGCGAAAAATAAATCTAAAGGGGTGGCAATCCTGTTCTCAAAACGTAGCAATTTTTCTATGACGGCAGTCCACAGAGATCCGGAGGGCAGATTTATATTAGTCAAAGGCACCATAGATGGCTCTTTGTATTCCATTGTGTCATACTACGCCCCCAACGTAGGTCAGACGCAATTCTTTCAGTCTCTCTTTAAAACCCTTGCCCCCCTCTTAGAAGGCAGAGTCATTCTAGGTGGGGACTCGAATGTGGCCTTTGACCAAGGCCTGGACAGAACCAGACCCCCGGGAGCCCAGTTGACTCGTCCAACGAGAGCTAGCCTTAAACTTGCTAAACTTCTTCATTTACATGGCCTGGTTGACATCTGGAGGGAACTGAATCCCTCTAAGAGGGACTATACCCACTTTTCCTGCCCCCACCAGACTTACGCTAGAATAGATCATGTTCTAGTCTCCCCGAGTCTTATCCATTGCGCCCTGACCTCGTCCATCCACGACACGGCCTGGTCGGACCACTCCCTCACATGCGCATTTCCCTCACACGACTATCTTGTCCACACTGGAGACTGTACGAATCTCTTCTCAGTGATCCCAATAATGTGAAGGAAGTATCTGACTCCCTAAAGGAAAATTTTGCTTTGAACGATAAAGATGATATCTCCCCGGAGATCCTTTGGGCCGCCCACAAAACATCGGTGAGAGGCAAACTCATCAGTTTGACTACACGGTTGAAAAGGGAGCGACTTCAGGACATTCAGAAACTGGAAACGGCCTTTCAGTCCCTGAAGTCCAAACACAAACAATGCCCCACTAAGACTTCATTGGAACAGTTAGATGCTGCAAGGCTGGAGCTTAACCTAGCCCTCACAGTGAAAGCGGAGAAACACATACGCTGGAGTGGGGCAAAATTCTACATGCAGAGGGATCGCATGGGCGCCATGTTGGCCTCTAAATTATCTCCAAGGTACCGGGCCCAAACTACCCTCCGGATTACAATAGCGGGACAGCCCCCCACGGCCAACCCAAAAAAAATAATCACAGCTTTTCAGGACTTCTACTCCTAGCTCTATAGCTCCCCCTCCACAGACAAGGGTCCGGAAATTCTACACTTCCTTGAGGATCTCCCTTTACCAACTCTGTCGGTCGAGCATAAACACTTGCTTGAGGCCCCCTTTTCGTCAGAAGAAATCTTGGAGGTCATAAAAGACCTCAAGAAGGGAACGGTGCCAGACCCTGACGGTTTTTCGGTGCCTTACTATAAGGCATTCGCTGACACTTTAGCACCATACATGGCAAAAAACTTTAACACAAAGACCCAGGGTTCCCCCTTAGATCCACACCTCAATACTGCCTATATCACCGTTATACCAAAACCGGACAAAAACTTAGAGGAGGTGGGGAACTATAGACCCATTTCACTAATTAATAATGACCTTAAGATCCTAGCGAAGATCTTAGCCAACCGTATGGCATCCGTCATTAGCCAGTACATCCACAAGGACCAGGTCGGGTTCATACCAGGAAGACAGGGCCCGGACCAGGTCAGGCGAGCTGTAGATATAATTTCCCTCCTACAATCCGGCTGGGACCAAGGCCCTAAACAGAAAGGAATGTTGCTCTCACTCGACTTACACAAAGCCTTTGACTCGGTGACCTGGCCTTACATTTTCACCCTTCTGGAGCGCTGGGGATTTGGCAGGCGCTTCATGGGGGTAATCCGAGCCCTCTACTCCGCACCTAAGGCTATAATACGCCTGCAGGGTCTCCACTCACAGTCCCTAAATATAGCCAGGGGAACTAGACAGGGCTGCCCCCTCTCCCCATTACTTTTTGCTATAGCCATCGAATCCTTGGCGGTTGCGATTCGCTCCAACCCAAATATCCAGGGAGTAACCTGTGGTCAACAAACTCATAAGTGTGGTTTATTTGCTGACGACATTCTTTTGTTTCTCACTTCGCCGACCACGACCCTACCTAACCTCTGCAAACTCCTAAACGATTTCTCCGGCATCTCAGGCCTCAAAGTGAATTATTCCAAAATCTCAGGCCCTTAATGTATCCCTCAGACCGGAAGTAGTTTCCGCGTTGCGTGGCGCATTCCAGTTTGAGTGGAAAGGAGATTCAATTAGGTACCTGGGGATCAACCTCACTGCCAAAATTGAGCACTTGTATCAATCCAATTTCCCATCCCTGTACCGAAAGCTTGCGTCAGACCTAACGAACTGGGACAAGGGGGCTTTGTCGTGGCTGGGGAGGATTCATTCTGTGAAAATGACTCTCCTCCCCAGACTACTATATCTATTTCGATCCCTCCCTATAAACATTAGAAGGGACCACTTGAAGTCCTTTCAAAGCAAGATTACCAAATTTGTCTGGGGGGGATCGAGTCACAGACTTCCCCAAAAAACTCTATTTTAAACTAGGACTCGGGGTGGGTTGGGACTCCCTTGCCTCCTTTGGTACTTCCAGGCTGCCAGAATAGCGCAATTGTCCACTGTCTACTCCAGATTCTAAAAGCCCGATTGGGTTGGCATTGAGAGACAGGCCGTCCCAACGCATACTTTAAATTTTATTTTGTGGACTCCCTCCAGGGATCGCCCCCCGATATTATCCCCTATCCTTTCCCAATCCTTGTCTTTGTGGGACAAGTTGAGAGCTCTTCCTTCCCTGACCTCAGAATGTAGACCCCTTGCACGTATTTTTTAGGGAATGCCCTAAGCTTAGGTCGTTCTGGAGCAGGATGTTTACATTGATTCAAAAAGTAACATCTCACCAGCTTCCAAGAACCCCAGCTATAGCTCTCCTGAACTCTTCCCTCCCTAGAATTCCTAAAGCAAACCGCAAGCTAATACATTTAATGCTGCTAGGGGCCAAGATGACCATAGTGAAGGCGTGAAAACAACCCACGGTCTCCCTCCAGGCCGCTAGACGTAAGATCTCCTGGATCATGTCCCTGGAGAGGCTTTCCAGCATGTTAACCGACACGGTACCACAGTTTGAAACCATCTGGGAACCTTGGTCGCTTCATGTGGGGGTTCCTCTTCGCACAGGTTTGTAGTTCCAGCGGGAAATCACTATGGTCGGATACTTGGACCCCTCCGGTAAGATCAGCTCTCTCTCCCCTTTTCTTTCCCCATGATACTCTTCTTTCTCCTGCCTTTTTTTTTCTCTCCTTTCTGGTACTTTCTGACACCCTATGGTATGTGGTCAGGTTTATTTCTAAAATGTTTGTATGACAGATGGAGTGTCCCAACGAGCACACTGTTGCATTGTTACTACTGGTCCTCCATCCTCTTGGCCGATAGCTACTTTCGTGTTTGGGGGAGAACCCTCCAGGCACAGTTTGTGCCCAATAGGGGTGTCTGGCATTTTCTCCCCATGACCAGGGCTCGAGTCCTGCGGGAACGCATGGGAACGACGTTCCCCCACCTTTTTCTCAGCAGGAACGTTGTTCCCATTAGCAGCCATGGCTGCTTACACACACACTGCTCCAGGCACGCTCTGCCAATGAGAGCCCACTGCCGAGGGATCTCCTAGACTCCTCCTCAGATCCTCCACAGCCAAAGGGAGACCGGGGATGCAGAAGATTTCCTGCCTCGTGCCGTGCCGATATCTGAAGATGAGGTCAGGACGTCAGGTAGGTGGAGAAGCATGGCTTTCTATGTGGAGGAAGGAGGGGGTGAGAATTCCTGCCTGGAGCAGTTTATTTTAGTGGGGAGGTTAAGGAAAGGGGCTTTGCAGAAGGAAACCCCTCCCCCTGTAAGTTTCTTGTAGAGAAGTTTACAGGGGTTATTGGTAGGGATTTGCTTCTGGGTGGGAAGTTTGTTGAATGAAGGGAGATATTCTTTAGCATTAGAAATGAGGGAGATATTTTCACCTTGAGGTGTGATCGAGACAGGGCAGCGGGTTAATATTGTGTGGATATATGAGGGAGGGTGGTGTTTTGCAGTGGGAAGTTTTGCTTGGGGGGGGTTTCCTTTAGTTCACACTGATGTGGCTCTGCAAGGTGCATTTTGTGTGGACATGGCAGCCCATTTATAATGTATGGGCTGCTGAGCCTCCTTAAATAAAAAGAAAAGGTCGAAAAGACCCTCCACCTTTTCTGGAGTCGCAGCCCGCACACAAATCGCAAATGCAAAGCAGTTCCCATTGTTGGTGTGATTTCTAGTGTGTGCAGCATGCCATTAGGATTAAGGGGCGGTCATACTGCTGCAATGCGGGAACCCTGCAAATCCACTGGGGGTTCCCACATCGCATGTCTCCTACCGGCAGTTCACACTGCCCCGTGTAAACTGCTGGGAGTGCCAATTAAAACTTAATGGCACCCCCAAATCAGTTCGCATATCGCAGTGCGATCTGCAAATTCGGGCAGGAATTAGATTCCATGGGTGCGAACACCCAGGGCTCGAGTCCTGCGGGAACGCATGGGAATGACCTTCCTGTACTTTTTCCACAGCAGGAACGCCGTTCTCATTGTCATCAAGGTGCACCAGTCCTCCCCTTCCTCGGTCCGCCTCCTCCTCCTCCAGCGGCCGCTGTAACAAAGTCCCGGCTCTAGTGATGGGGGAACACTCATCCAATGACAAATTGAATCAGTGTAATGTAAATTATAGGAGCCGGGACTTTGTTACAGCTGCCACTGGAGGAGGAAGAGGCAGCCCGAGGGAGGGGAGGATGGGGTCGCGCTGGGATATTTAAATCCCAGATTCAGACACATGCCAGGCTTTATTACTAGACAAAAATCAGGCTGCATTGCTGCACACTAATCGGGCTGCATTTGATGGACACTGGCAAGGCCGCATTTGATAGGCACTGGTAAGACTGCATTGGTGGGCACTGGTAAGACTGCATTGGTGGGCACTGGTAAGGCCATATTTGATGGGCACTGATCAAGCTGCAATTGATGGGCACTGATCAAGCTGCAATTGACTGGCACTGATCAAGCTGCATTTGATGGGCACTGATCAAGCTGCATTTGATGGGCACTGATAAGGATGCAATAATAGGTACTGATCAGGCTGCATTTGATATGCACTGATCAATCTGCATTAATGGGCACTGGCAAGGCTGCATTGATAGGCACTAATCAGGCTGCATTTGATGGGCACTGAGGGGTGAGCGGCCCAGGACCCCGTTTTGCACAATCAATATAGGCAGTCCGAGGAGAGGGGCCCGAGGCCGGCATGCTCAGCACTCCCAGCCTTACTCTTCTGCACAGACCAACACATGTGTGCGGATGCCTTGGGGTAGCAGGGGCCCCACACATCAGAGCCTGCATAGGAATATAGTGCAGTAGGGGTCCCCCTATTTTTGCAACTTGTTTTAAAAATTCGCTGCGAGGGAACCATTATCACACAGTGTGGCGTGTTTCATTGTTAATTGGGAAGAGATACCTAATCACCGAAGTGAAAAAGAATGGCGGACTTTGAGGCAGTGCGGAAGTACGTTTAAAAAAATTAATACTTTAATATAAAACTATAACATACAATTTTACAATGTAGAAGAAATAACATAAAAATATATACTGATTATAAATTCATAGATGTTGAAACAAATCCTATTGAAGTCGCCTACGCGTTTCGCCGTTGGGCTTCCTCAGGGCGAAATAATTTAGGATTTTTTGAGAGAGTACAGATATTGTTGTGTAATCTCATTGCATCACGATGAGTGTGTTCATCTGTAAGATTTCGGACATCAATAAATTGCCACTGTATTCAGGTATGAATATATTCACTTGATGTAGCATAAGGGAAGATCAGTAGTCCTCATAGTACTGTCAAAAATGATAGTTCCAGAGTGTCAGAGAGTATGACTCCTATCACGTCGTCAAGATAGATTCCAGGGGCTTGGCCACAATACTAAAGTAGCAAAAAAAATAAAATAAAGAGCAAGGCTCCTATTTCTGGATAGTCTTGTAGTGGCGTTTATGGCTGGGGCCAGAGTCAAGTGATCAGGCAAAGAAAGGAGGCCCAAAAACATAATTTGAAAAACGACTCAATCAATAGTATGATCTGCATCAGCAGCAAAACATGCCAGCACGACTCGTTTGTGTATGCCCCAGGGTCACAGCCTATGCACAGTACACAGCATAGGATGTGACCCTGGGGCATACACAAACGAGTCGTGCTGGCATGTTTTGCTGCTGATGCAGATCATACTATTGATTGAGTCGTTTTTCCAATTATGTTTTTGGGCCTCCTTTCTTTGCCTGATCACTTGACTCTGGCCCCAGCCATAAACGCCACTACAAGACTATCCAGAAATAGGAGCCTTGCTCTTTATTTTTATTTTTTTGCTACTTTAGTATTGTGGCCAAGCCCCTGAAATCTATCTTGACGACGTGATAGGAGTCATACTCTCTGACACTATGGAACTATCATTTTTGACGGTACTATGAGGACTACTGATCTTCCCTTATGCTACATCAAGTGAATATATTCATACCTGAATACAGTGGCAATTTATTGATGTCCGAAATCTTACAGATGAACACACTCATTGTGATGCAATGAGATTACACAACAATATCTGTACTCTCTCAAAAAATCCTAAATTATTTCGCCCTGAGGAAGCCCAACGGCGAAACGCGTAGGCGACTTCAATAGGATTTGTTTCAACATCTATGAATTTATAATCAGTATATATTTTTATGTTATTTCTTCTACATTGTAAAATTGTATGTTATAGTTTTATATTAAAGTATTAATTTTTTTAAACGTACTTCCGCACTGCCTCAAAGTCCGCCATTCTTTTTCACTTCGGTGATTAGGTATCTCTTCCCAATTATTCAATATACGGATGTGGCAAATGTGAGTGCTTTCCCTGTGTATCTTGCCCCACCTGCGCTTTCCCTTTCTTCCTCTCTCCACTGCTTTCTTAGCCCCTTTTCCCCCCCTCCCCCACTTTTTTCTTTCCTCTTCTTCTCTTCCTTTTTGCTTTTCCTTCTTTCTCCTTCTCCCTTACCCAATCCCCTTTCCCATTTTTTTGTGTTTCATTGTTAGTATAGCATACAGATTAAATTATTTTGTTGTTACATCTGTGCTATATTTATTTGTTTAATGCATGTGAATTTTAGATGTGTCCTCGACTCATAAACTGGCTCTTCACAATAAATATTGCAGCTTCTTTGTTAAAAAAAAGTAGTACATAAAACATACGTATACTGTGTGTATGTGTGTATATATATATATATATATATATATATATATATATACACACACACACATGCAATTTATTTTTGAGGTGGGTGGGGAATCTTGGGTGAGTTCCCACACTTTTTTTTCCCAGGACTTGACCCCTGCCCGTGACCAAGCACCACCGTTTCACTTGCTAGACGGAGTAGCTAGAACGAAATTACTAGTTAGTGGTCAATTTATATGTTCTGCTTTGACGATACTTGCCCATCATCTTCACGTGTTGCGGTTGAATGTCTGGACGGAATGTACCACTTGTTGTATTTCTTTTGGTTGTATAAAATCAATAAAATTCTTTGAAAGTAAAAAAGTACTCCATAGAGTAGAGTGAGCTGCCATCCATTCGCTCCGCTCAATGTGGCAAGTCACTTAAGTGGCTCTTGCTCTTCAAAGGATTGGGCACCCATGCTATAGGGTGTTCCTAGATCAGTGATGGCGAACCTTGGCACCCCAGATTTTTTGGAACAACATTTTCCATGATGCTCAACTACACTGCAGCATGCATGAGCATCATGGGAAATGTAGTTCCAAAACATCTGGGGTGCCGAGGTTCGCCATCACTGTCCTAGATTGTGGTTTTGCCATCTTAAAGTATGATGTCGATGTAAATAATCTGGTTCCCAGGGAGGCAGCATCTACACCCCAGCTGCCAAACCAGCTTCCCACAAGGCCTGTGTTTGCAATCACACTGGGAAAAATAACATTAACCTCCCTGGCAATATTCCCGAGTCTGGCTCGGGGTAAAATTTCATTACTAATAGTGGTAACCCCGAGCCTGACTCGGATCCCAGTATCCAGGCAGAGTTACTTACCTTGTCCCCTGGATCCTGCGATGTCTCCTCGCTTGATTCACACAGTGCCCGAATGCTGCCGAGCTTCGTTCCCTGCAACGTTACGACGCACAGGGGCGGAGATCGGCGCCAAATTCAAAAAAGTAAAAACACAGCACACATACAGTATACTGTAATTTTACAGATTACAGTACTGTATAAAATAATTACAAACACCCTTTGTCCATATTGGTCTGTCCAGTGACCTTCATGCATTTTTATATTTTAAATACTGTTTTTTTTCTGCCTGGAAACTGTAGATTGTCCATAGCAACCAAAAAGTGTCCCTTTATGTCAAAAGTGGTTTTAGACCAGTTAGAAAACGATAATAAATTAGAATCACTTGCAGAATTGAGCGAAAGCGATTTGTGGGGAAATTTATCATCAAACACTGAAAGTAATGACAGCGACAATTCTGCAACTGAGCAAATTTCAGTGTTTTTGATTTGATATGTTATTGAATAATTTGTATTATTATTTGTTATATTTAGAGATATTAATTATATTATAATTTATGATTTTGTGTTTCAAACTTTATCATACCCGGGATGTCTACTAGACTCTTGTTTGGATAGATTTAAGTGAGTTATTCCTAAGAATTACAGGCCTACAATATAAAACGCCAAATTTCCATGCAAAACAATTGTACCGCTTTCAGCACCAAAAATTTGAAAGAATCGTACCGCCAGGGAGGTTAAAGTTCCTGTTCATATTGTTCACATTGCACTCCTTAACACATTGTTTGAAATGTCCCCCTGATTTTCGTATTCAAATAAAGTTGTTTCTGGACCTCCTAGCAATGGTGCAGCACTTCAATTTTTTTTTTTATCACTTCCACAGGTTATATTCAGATCCACCACCACAGCTTAGTCACCAGAGAGAGTTTCCCATTTAAGTGATTAATCCTGGTCTTCCCCAGTCTCTATATGCCCTGGTGAGTGGGCCACTGGGTTGCTGCTTGGAACACCAAGAGACATTGGGATCCAGCATGTCATTTAACAGTTCATAAAACCATGCCAGATGTAAATATTAAAGCCTAAGTTTAGTTCAAATCAAAAACATAATAATCCACACAAGGGACATAATTTGTAGTTGGTATGATGGGTTCATTGTGCTGATTTTTCTTCCAGGAAAAACTTCCTTTTTCCTACTGTGACAGGAAGTCGGGTAAATCTGTGGGTGTTGTCACAGACGGGAGATACATTTCTGCCTTGTTTAGACAATTCACCAATTACTACCAGGTGTCGGCTACAGAGGTAGCCAGAAAGGTTTAGGGTGTTGGAAAACTTCAGCTGTTCAGAATGAGACAATTAAGGCCTCTATATGTTATCCAAAGGATGACTACAGATGGCTGCATCCTGAGGCTTTTTGAGTTAAGGAGAGCAGTGAGATAGACTTTGGAAGAGGTGCAGTGGTTGTCGATTTTTCTGTGTGATAAAAATCAAAAAGACTATTGTTTCTCTGCTGTATGACCAGCAATGTCTGTCCAGCAGTAGGCTGTGCCAGACTCCATAGATAGGTTCCTGTGCGGTGAAGGTAGACGCCCCAAGTGGCCAGGGTTTATTTTATGTCTTGTTTTGTTTATGCTGTTTGGATGCTTGCACTTGTTTCCAGCAATATGGAAGAATAAACCAAACTCTTTGTTTTCAATCGTCTTCGGCTGCCTCTCTGTATAGTTCAGTGTGTAGTGAACCCATCCAGGGGGTCACACACCCCCGCTACCGAGCTAACCCCTTACACTACCCCACTCATCAAGAGAACTTCTCTATTCTATTTACCTCCTGATTAGATAATTGAAATGCAGCCACCCCCTATCTCAGCAGTATAAAAGTATGCATCTCTTTGGGGGAAGCCATAGCAGGGGGCTCATAGCATCTGGGGCTCTTTCTCCAAGTGGGGCTTTTCTATAAGTGGACGCACTTCTGACTCTGCACTTCAGCTTATGCACACAGCGCAAATTGCTAGTATGCCGTGCTCTTTTTAATATAGGTATACCTCTATTTTTTTTTTTGGCCTTTTAAAAATGCAGTGCCTACCACTCCTTCTGATAGCTGTGTCTTCTATCCTTAAACTGTCTTCCCTTCACCCCCATTCTCCACTCCACACCCTATATATATCGCCCTCGCTTCTGTCCTCTTCTTATTATTGCACGCACCAACTCATGCTAATTCTAAAGTCAAACGCCCAATACTCCAAATCAATGGGGAATGTCCCTTCATATAAATCACATTCCCACATTACCTCCCTCACCCTTCTGCTTCTCCTATCCTCTGGTGATGTATCCCCAAACCCTGGCCCTCCCTCACCTATCTGTGCTCAACACACCCATTACCCTACACCCTCTGGCAGTAGCCGCAATGCACACAATCTAGTTCCCATTTCTCTTCTTCCCAAGACCAGACTCCCTTTCTCTTGCAGCCTTTGGAACGCTCGCTCGGTCTGTAACAAACTCACCTCCCTCCACGATCTCTTTATCACTAATTCATTTAATCTACTTGCCATTACAGAAACATGGCTTCACGAATCCGACACTGCGTCTTCTGCTGCTCTATCCCATGGTGGTCTTCTTTGGACTCACTCCCCCAGACCCTGTGGACGTAAAGGAGGGGGTGTTGGAATCCTATTAGCCCCACATAGCACCTTTCAGGTACTTCACCCACCTCCCTCTCTGTCACTCTCCTCATTTGAGGCACACTGCATTCGTCTATTCTCCCCAGTTTCTCTAAGGATAGCTGTGATCTACCGGCCCCCTGGCCCAGTCTCCTCCTTCCTTGATGACTTCTCTGCCTGGCTACCCTACTTTCTCTCTTCTGAAATCCCCACAATCATTCTTGGTGACTTCAACATCCCTACTAATGCTAGCACTCCTGCAACCTCAAAACTCCTCAGTCTAACCTCCTCCTTTGACCTGAAGCAATGGATACATGCTCCTACTCACTCTGAAGGTAATACCCTTGACCTTGTCTTTTCCCACCTATGCACCCCATGCAACCTCTCCAACTATCCTTACCCTCTCTCTGATCACTATCTTATTAACTTCACTCTCTCCCTCTCCTCTGCCTCCTCTCCCTCCAAATGCCTAACAGTTACTCGTAGAAACCTTTACAATATCAACCCTTCTCTTCTATATTCTGCGACTGACCACCTCTATGATACAATCGCACCCCTGTCCTGCACCCACCTAGCCACTTCTGTCTACAACACTTCACTTCTAGCATCACTGGACAGACTGGCCCCCCTCAATACACGCAGAATAAGACCACGCCCCCTTCAACCCTGGCAAACAGATGATACTAGAAGCCTGAAAAAACACAGCCGTGCTCTCGAGCGCCGGTGGCACAAGACTAAGTCCCAGGAAGACTTTGTCCAGTATAAATCTGCCCTCCAAAAATACAATTCAAACCTCCTCACTGCCAAGCAGACCTATTTCATCACCCTCATTAAAAACTTATCATCCCGTCCCCGGCAACTGTTCTCTACCTTCAACTCTCTCCTTCGTCCTCCACTGCCTCCACCCTCCAACTCACTCACTGCCCAGGAGATTGCCAATCACTTCAAACAGAAGATTGATACAATTCGCAAAGAGATCTCTACTGTTCAGATACCCTCTACACTTCACACCTCATGCCCACAGGCACAGTCATTACTTCCCTCCTTCAACCCCACCACCATAGACGAGGTCACTAAATTACTTGCTAACGTCCATCTTACCACCTGTGCGCTGGATCCTGTTCCCTCGCAAATGCTACGTTCACCCTCTGACTCTATTCTACACTCTCTAACCCACATCTTCAATCTCTCCCTCTCTTCTGGAATCTTCCCTAACTCTTTGAAACATGCACTTGTCAGCCCCATACTCAAAAAGCCCACACTGGACCCATCCAATCTTGACAGTCTACGCCCCATCTCCTTGCTCCCTTTTTTATCCAAACTCCTTGAACGTCTAGTCTACAACCGACTAAGCGTCCACCTTGCTGATAATAACCTCCTTGATCCCCTTCAATCAGGATTTCGTCCTCAACATTCCACAGAAACTGCTCTCCTAAAACTTACAAATGACATACTAATGGCCAAAACTAAGGGACACTATTCTGTGCTCCTACTCCTGGACCTCTCTGCTGCCTTTGATACAGTTGATCATCCCCTCCTCCTCAAAAAACTCCACACCTTTGGCCTCCGTGACTGTACTCTTCGCTGGTTCTCTACTTACTTATCCAACCGTACCTTCAGCGTTACTTACAATTCTACTTCCTCCTCTCCTCTCCCATTCTCCATTGGGGTCCCCCAAGGTTCTGTTCTTGGACCTCTCCTATTTTCAATCTACACCTCCTCCCTGGGTCAGCTGATAGCCTCCCATGGCTTCCAATATCATCTCTACGCTGATGACACTCAAATCTATTTCTCTACCCCTCAACTCACTCCTTCATTCTCCTCCCGTATCACTAATTTACTATCAGATATATCACTTTGGATGTCGCACCACTTCCTCAAACTCAATCTATCCAAAACGGATCTTATCATTTTCCCTCCCCCACGTGCCTCTTCCCCCGATCTCTCTGTCAAAATTGATGGCACAACTATCAGCCCATCCCCACATGTCAAGGTTCTAGGTGTAGTCCTGGACTCTCAACTGTCCTTTAAACCTCACGTTCAATCACTGTCCAAAAATTGCCGCCTCAACCTTCGCAACATCTCCAAAATACGCCCCTTTCTAACCAAGGACACCACAAAACTATTGATTCACTCCCTGGTCATCTCTCGCCTTGATTATTGCAACTCCCTTCTCACTGGCCTACCGCTGCATACTCTATCCCCCCTTCAGTCCATCATGAACGCTGCTGCCAGACTCATCCACCTTACCAACCGCTCTGTCTCTGCTGCTCCTCTCTGCCAATCCCTCCACTGGCTTCCGCTCACCCAACGCATTAAATTCAAACTACTAACTATTACCTACAAAGCCATCCACAACTCTGCCCCCAGCTACATCACTGACCTAGTCTCTAAATACCAACCTAATCGTTCTCTTCGTTCTTCCCAAGACCTCCTACTCTCTAGCTCTCTCATCACCTGTTCCCATGCTCGTCTCCAGGACTTTTCCAGAGCCTCTCCAAGCCTATGGAACTCCTTACCCCAATCTATCCGTCTATCTCCCTCTCTATTAGCTTTTAGAGGATCCCTGAAAACCCTCCTCTTCAGAGAAGCCTACCTTTCCCACACCTAGCAACTGCACTTTTCATCTGAGTCCATCTGATCATCCCCCACAGCTAACTACCCCTTGTTCCACTTGACCCTCCCTTCTAGATTGTAAGCTCTTACGAGCAGGGCCCTCTGATCCCTCCTGTATTGATTTGTATTGTGAATGTACTGTCTTCCCTAATGTAAAGCGCTGCGTAAACTGTTGGCGCTATATAAATCCTGTATAATAATAATAATAATAATAATATTCCTGACCTTTCATGTCAGACCCGCTATTCCTAGAAGCAACACTAAAGCAAGACGAATCAGCACAAGGGACACATCATACTAACTGTCAGTTATGTACCTTGTGCTGATTGTTATGTTCTTGATATTAGCTAAATTTAGGCTTTAAGTCTGGATTCACACCTATGCAGTTTTAGAGCTTTTTACATTTTGCAAATTTGCACTACAGTCCATATTACATGGTTTCCTATGGAACACGTTCTGTAGTTCAAATCTGCAAAAGCAAAAAGCACATAGCTGTAAATCCAGCCTAACACTGAACTTCTCTTATATGATATATTTTTGGAATGTCAAATGTACAATTGAAATAGTATTGTTATATCTGTTTGACAGGTTAAAAAAAATACCTGCTGATTGTGTACTTCATGTACTTTCTGCCTGTTCTGACTGTTATCCATTACATTGTTTTCTGACGACCACAGAACCATGCCCCTTTATGTTATGGACAATATGAGAGAGACGAGGTTCTATGGTTTCATCTTGGTGTCATATACAGAAGGGCAAGTGAGTTACTAGCACTTAGTTACTAGCAGAATCAAATTCTAAATAAAAACAAATTCTTGGATTACATTTCTGCAAAATGCACATATTTTTCTTTTTTATGTTTTGATAGCCAGCGTAATATATTTAAGTCTAGAAATAATATGTTCCCAATTAAACAAAATGCTATTTTAAATCAAAATGATTTTGCCTAGGCTGTGTAAGTTACTGATGACCAGGATAAATAAGTGCTTGACCTTGAGTGTATGAAGAGTAAATATCTCTGGCAGGGGAGCAGCTGTAATTTCTCAGCACGCTGCACATTCATGAGGTGTTAAATGCCTTTCTGAAGAGAGCCAGACATTGTGGGGGTTGAAGATAGTGTTTAACAGAGTTAAGGATTGGACATGGTGCCTTAGTGCCCTAGAGTATAAATATGGAAATAAATACATAGTGGAAACATGAAGTTGTATTTGGTATGACCAAGCTATACCTTTGTAGTATAATAAGAATTGTGCTGCTTTCAGTAGTGTTTTGCGATGGAATAAACTTACTATGCTAAGTTGAAAATGAGTACACCTTGTATCACTATTAGCAGGGGACAGACATTAAAGGGGTTGTAAAGGTTTGTTTTTTATCTTCTAAATAGCTTCCTTTAAAGGGGTTGTAAAGGTTCGTCTTTTTTTTTCTAAATAGGTTCCTTTAAGCTAGTGCATTGTTGGTTCACTTACCTTTTCCTTCGATTTCCCTTCTAAATGTTTTTTTTTCTTTGTCTGAATTTCTCACTTCCTGTTTCTCCTCAGTAAGCTTTCCACCATCATCCGAGCGGCGGAAAATCATTTAGAACAGCTTACTGAACACCTTACTGAGGAGGAACAGAAAGTGAGAAATTCAGACAAAGAAAAAAAAATTTAGAAGGGAAATTGAAGGAAAAGGTAATTGAACCAACAATGCACTAGCTTAAAGGAAGCTATTTAGAAAACAAAAAAAAAAACACGAACCTTTGTAACCCCTTTAAACTAGTGCATTGTTGATTCACTTACCCTTTCCTTCGATTTCCCTTCTAAATGTTTTTTTTTTCTTTGTCTGAATTTCTCACTTCCTGTTTCTCCTTAGTGAACTTGCCCCCATCATCTGGCTGGGGGTTAGTTAGCCAGAACAGCTTACTAATGAGGAACAGGAAGTGAGAAATTCAGACAAAGAAAACAAAGAAAAAAACATTTAGAAAGGAAGTCGAAGGAAAGGCTAAGTGAACCAACAATGCACTACCTATTTAGAAAATAAAAAACACACCTTTACAACCCTTTTTAAGGGAAAATCCAGAATTTTATTGTTGGCACTGGCACAGGTGTGTAGGTGGCATGAGAGGATATCTGTGGCATTTTCCTGAAAATTGGAAAGAATTACACTCACTTTCTGGGATATCTCTGGTAAAGAAAGAAAGGGACAGCTAAATTAAACCCTTATGCTGTGTACACATGATCAGTCAAACCGATGAGAATGGTCTGATGGACCGTTTTCATCAGTCAAACCATCGGTAAAAAAAAAGCCAACTTGTTTTAAATTTAAACGATGGATTCCTAACCGATAGAACAAAACCGATCATTAGTAGGCACGAGCATCGGTTGAAAATCCAGGCATGCGCAGAATCAAGTCGACGCATGCTTGGAGGCATTGAACTTTTTTTCAGCACGTCGTTGTGTTTTACGTCACCGCGTTCTGACACGATCGTTTTTTAACTGATGGTGTGTAGGCACGACTGACCATCAGTCAGCTTCATCGGTTAACCGATGGAAAAATCCATCAGACCGCTCTCATCGGATGGACCAATCGTGTGTACGCGGCATTAACAGTGGTTCAACCCATTGTAACTTTGCCCAACTCACCCCCCTCCCCCCAAAGAAAAAAATAAAAAGCGATCGTGTTTGAATTTGCAGGCGAGCACAGAAAGATCAAATACTTTTCTTTGTGTATGAAAGGCTGGTTGGATGGATATGGTCTTATTGCAGGCAGATCCAGGAATAGGGTTTTGTGTATTTTATGCACTAATGATGGCTATTGATGTATTCACGATTAAATTGTTGAGTGACATTATGTACATGTCCAGTTCTGATAGTTACATTGAGCAAGCAATATACAGTATCTCAAAATAATCACATTTTTGTAAATATTTTATTATATCTTTTCATGTGACAACACTAAAAGAAATGACACTTTGCTACAATGTAAAGTAGTGAGTGTACAGCTTGTATAACAGTGTAAATTTGCTGTCCCCCTCAAAAAAACTCAACACACAGAAATAGTCCAAATTGGGCCCAAAGTGTCAATATTTTGTGTGGCACCATTATTTTCCAACACTGCCTTAACCATCTTGGGCATGGAGTTTACCAGAGCTTCACAGGTTGCCAATGGAGTCCTCTTCCACTCCTCCATGACAACATTACATAGCTGGTGAATGTCCCATAAATGTTAAATAGGGTTGACTGTATCTCTATCACTGTATCACTCGTCCACACCCCCGGCGCGCCGCATCATCCGCTGTGATTGACAGCAGTGCCAGCCAATGGCTGCGCTGCTATCAATCCGCCCAGCCTATTCAAGCGCCCAGAGGCGATTTACTTCGCATGTGCTGCGCTATATAAGTTCCTCATTCATTTATTATAAAATGTGTGTATATATATATATATATATATATATATATATATAACCTCATCACTGTCAATGACCCAATATATCAGTGATCAGAGTATATTGCTGCTGGCCAGTTTACATTGTTTTATGCAGAGATATGCATGTGCAATAAGAGAATCAATAAATGTTTACATTGTAGCAGGGAATGCATTAAGGTAAACATGTTGTGCTTTTAGAACAATATTAAATGATTTGGTCTGAGCAAACTTACAACCTCTTACAAATAACCTAGTTTTATGCACAGGGGTATTTTCCTATTTTATCAATATTGTAAAGCCCTGTACACACGATTGGTTTGTCAGTTGAAAACATCAACATCGGTGTAAAAAAAAAAATAGAACATGTTTTAAATGTTTCCTATGGATAAAAAATCAATAGAAAAATCAGATTGTATGGAACTCCATCGGTTAAAAATCCACGCATTCTCAGAATCAAGTCGACGCATGCTTGGAAGCATTGAACTTAATTTTTTTTTGGCTCGTCGTAGGGTTGTATGTCATTGCTTTTGGATACGATCAGATTTTTGACTGATGGTGTGTAGGCAAGACTGATGAAAGTCAGCTTCATTGAATATCCGACGAAAAAATCCATCGGATTAGATTCCATCAGATATCCGATCGTGTGTACAGGGCTTTATAATTGCTCTCTTCATACTAAACTGGCACATATGCTAAATAGTGTTGCTCACGAATATTCGAATTGCGAATATTCGGCTCGAATATTGCATATTCGAGAAATCGCGCAATATCTCGAATATTGTGCCGAATATTCGCAATGTCGAATATTCGGATTTTTCTCAAATTTTTTTTAACACAGATCACATGCTAGTGATCTCCATCGACGTGTAAAAGCAATGGTGGTATGATTAGAGGGACCCTGGGCCGAGTAGCGCATGTGATCCTTTTATGCTGCCGAATATTCGCAATGCGAATATTCGGCAATAGCAATATCGCGCGATTTTTTTCCCCGCCCTTCATTCACATCACAGCCAATCAGAGTTCCATTTCCACAGGTGTCAGAGGTTAGCAACCTCCACATCAACCAATAGGAAGCTGCCTCACGACCATTATATAAACTAAGTGCCAGCATGTGCTCATTGCAGATTCACAAGGTGGATATAGAGGGAGAAGTGTTTCTGTGCTCTGTGTTATATTGCATCAGCATTGCAGTGCCTTTCAGTTCTGTGCTCCTGTTCAGTGTTCAGTTCATTTGAGTATTAGCAGCTGCTAGTGCTTATATTTCTAAACTGCTTTTTTAAAAGCAAGAAGAGACCAAACAGCTTTTTTTAAAGCTACTATTTGTGTGTTTGTGTTCCAGTTTCATTTAGTGTTAGATAGATAGGTTTGAGTGTACTTGTACACCTCTGTAAGCTAGCTAGCTTAGTTTAGTGTGTTTATTTAGTTAGATAGTTATCTGTTTTATAAAAAAAAAAAAAAAAAAAAAAAGTTATTTTTAGTTTATTCAGATCTCTGGCTCTGCTGTGTTAGCAGAGTCACTGTTCTATCTATATTAGTTTCTTTATTGCTCTTATTCGTTGCCCAGTCAGTTTTTGTCTGTTGTCTGTCAGTCAGTTAGTTAGTTTAAAAAAAAAAAAAAATTTAAAAAAATTTACCTTTCGTTTAATTGTTGTTTAGTGGCATAGCTACTAGTTGTTTGTCTGCGCGCCTGTTTTTTCTATTATCACATTTACCCCCCCCCCCAATAAAGTTTACCCACCCCCCCATATCAGCATGAGCAGCATCCGTGGTCGTGGCAGCAGGGGTAGGGGAGTTACTCCCAGTGCTGGGTCGCTGCCAGCACGGGGTACCTCTCGCGCCCCTACTACTGGTAGAGGATCGGGTGGAAGGGGAGTCCGCCTCATCCGGGAGTTTTTTACTTCGGGCAGCCGCCCGATATTGCCTTCACAGGCTCCAGCAGTGGTGGAGTACATGGGGCACAGCAGTGCCACTCAGTCATCACCAAGTAGCACCACCACCATCAGTACACCGGTGCCTTTAGTACCCAGCCCCAGCGAGTCCAGCCTCATGCTGTTTGATGGTGAAAGTGACATGGATATCTTGGGGGAGGCCCTCGATCATGCAGACATTGATTTATGTGCTGATGGTCAGGACCTTTTTGAAGGGTTAATGGAGGAGGAGGAGGATGGGGTACTGGCTGTCAGTAGCCCAGAGACCTCCCTTCATGGTGGTGCTGGTGGTTTTCTGCAGGAAACACCAGCACCTAGTCAGACCCATGCGTCTGTGAGGGGACATCGGAGCCAGGCTAGCGGCTCCATGTCAGATGTCTCCTTCAGACCACCACATGTCAGCCCTGGGTCTGACATATCTGGGGGCGAAGAGGAGGGTGACCCAACATGGGTGCCACCTGCCTCGTCGGTTCACAGCATCAGTGACGACGAGGAAGGTAGGCACCCTGGGGAAACGGTGCGCCAGGTCACCAGGGAGACCAACGTCAGGGTCTCCACTGGTGATGGCAGCAGGAGGTGTCAGCAGCAGCAGCAGCAGCAGCAGCAGCAGCAGGCAGCTCCACCTGTGCGCACCGAGTCCCAGCAGGTGGAAGTCAGCGTCACCCCATCTGACAGGAGGGCGACGCTGAAGTCACCTCTCTGGGCCTACTTCACCTTGGTAGCAGATAACCCGACAGTAGCCATCTGCCAGCTCTGTCGTGCCAAGGTGAAGAGAGGGAAGTGTTTGGCTCGGGTGGGTACCACGGCACTCAACCAGCACCTGCGGATTAATCACTGGCAGGAGCATGACCAGATGAAGCGTGCTGGTGGTAGCAGCGCCACCACCACAAGTGTGCAGGGTACAGCAGCCCCTGCCACAGCTTCATCGGCTACCAGCAGGTCATGCCCCCCCGCTCCCTCTAGTAGAGGTACTGCTACCGACAGCCAGACCTCCACATCATCACCCTCCTCTTCGGTGTCCCGCACTGCCGTCCGGCGCCAGGCGTCTCTTTCTGACGCCTTTGAACGCAACACTCCCTTCCCCCCTTCAGACCGACGTGTGCGTTCCCTCAATGGGCTCCTGGCAAGGGTTATTGCCCAACATCTGCTTCCCTTTAACATAGTGGACTGCAACCCCTTCAGGCAGATGTTGGAGCAGGCCCAACCCCAATGGCGTGTCCCCAGCCGCCATTTCTTTGCCAGGACTGGTGTCCCTGCCCTACACCAGCACATTGTGCAGAATGTAACCCTGTCGCTGGATCATGCTGTCAGCAACAGGGTGCATCTGACAATGGATGGCTGGACCAGCAGGCATGGGCAGGGGCGCTACATAAGCTTCACGGCCCATTGGGTTTCCCTCCGAGGCGCCGGGGAGGGATTGGCGGCATCTGATTTTGTGGTGCCGCCCCGGGGTGTCCAGGGGAGAAGTGCTGGTCTCCCTCAAGCCACTGTCTCCGCAGCTGCTGAGCCTCCCAGCAAGCGCCCCCGTAGCTATTCAAGTGTGGGGCACGTGCGCTGTCAGGCCGTGCTCCAGCTTGTTAGTTTAGGGGAACGGAGACACACTGGACGAGAAGTGCTGAGCGCACTTCAGGCTCAGGTCCAGAAGTGGCTGACACCCCGAAGGCTCCAAGCAGGTCTGGTTGTCTGTGACAATGGCAGCAACCTCCTCTCCGCCCTCCAGGCTGGCAGTCTGACACACGTGCCCTGTCTGGCACATGTCCTCAACCTAGTGGTGCAGAAGTTCCTGCGCACCTATCCCGGGTTGAGTGACATAGTGCTAAGGGTACGCAGGATTGCCAGCCACTTCAGGCGCTCCCCAACCGCTACCGCGTCCCTGTCAAAGTTGCAGCGGGACAACAGCCTGCCCCTTCACAGGCTGATTGTGGACAGTGTGACGCGGTGGAACTCCAGCCTCTACATGCTGGAGAGGTTGTGGGAGCAGCGAAGGGCGGTGAAGGAGTACCTGCTGGAGCAAGGCACTGGCGGGCCATCACAACACACACTCCCGTACATCACCAGTCTGGAGTGGGGGCAGATACACCAGGTCTGCCATGTGTTGGCCCCTTTTGAGCAGGCGACCAAGATGGTGAGCAGGGAGCATGTCGGCCTCAACGACGTGCTCCCTATAGTGTTCCTGCTGGACAGGGCACTAGATCGCCTGCTCGGAGCTGGGGAGAGTGCCTTGGTGGAGCAGGAGGAGGCAACACTGCTCCACCAAGACCAGGCCCAGGACGAGGAGGAGGAGGAGGATCATGATGATGATCAGGAGGTGACTGGTGGCGTCCTGGAGTCAGGGCCTGGTCAGGAGGGAGAGCCGGTGTTGGGGGCACCGATAGTCCGGGGGTTTGGCATGACTGACCGCGAACAGCAGCGCCTCCATGACGAGGAAGCGGACGTCATGGACCCAGGCAGCCATGAGGAGTCACAGCGGGCTGTGCTCTTCCCCATGGCTGCCCACATGCTGAGATGCCTCAGGAGGGACCCCCGGGTTAAAGCCATCAAGGAGAGGGACGAGTTTTGGCTGGCCACCCTTGTAGATCCCAGATTTAAGGGGAAACTGGAGCAGTTCCTCCCAGCCAGACGGAGGCAGCCCCGGATGGAGGAACTGCAGGCATGCCTAGTCAGCCGTTTGGAGCAGGCAAGTCCCCGGCCTCCAGTTGTCCCCCCTCATCTCACCCAGCAGGTGGCTGCACCCAGCAGCAACATCAGCAGCCGAGCAGGGGACCTAATGGGTGAGATGAGGATGTTCATGCAAACTGAGCGACCCAGTACCAGCAGCAGCAGCAGCAGCAGCAGCCATCACCACCAGCGGCTGGCCCACATGGTGGCAGACTACATGGGGTCCGTCAGTGCTTCTGACAGTATGAGCACCGACGACCCCATGGAGTACTGGGTTGCCAGATTGGACACCTGCCGCGAGCTCGCTCAGTATGCGCTGGAGTTATTGTCTTGCCCCCCCTCCAGCGTACTATCTGAGCGGACATTCAGCGCGGCAGGTGGGGTGGTCACGGACAAGAGGACCCGTCTGTCCACAGACTCCGTGGACAGACTCACATTCATCAAAATGAATGAGTCCTGGATCGGCGGTGACTTTCTGGCACCCGCCGTCGCTTCAGGGCGCTGAATGGTCCCTTGTCAGTTACCAATACCTCTCCTATCTCTTTATACCAGGGGTGTCAAACTCAATTTCATCGTGGTCCGCATCAGCATTATGGTTGCCCTCAAAAGGGCCGGTTATATCTGTAATATTATATGTCCAGCGCATCCCCTCCCCTTACATTCGATGTCAAAGGCCACCCCACCATCCTACCCCACCATCAGAAGTGGAGTTCCCCCTCTCCCTTACATCACAGTGCATCTCCCTTTCCTTATGCTGCTGCTGGGAAGAAGGTGGATATTTTTTTGTTTTTTTGAAAAGCCTGTGGCGTGCAAAACACAACCCAAAAACTCCACCCGGTGCCACAGCTACTTAAGGCCTGTGTCATTCTGCTTTTCAAATGTAATCACCATGCTAATGCAATTTCAAGCTTTTGTAATTTTGGCACTATATGGGCTCCTACTGCTAATGCCAAAAGGCTGAGTGATTATGTACCGATATATTACTCATACTGGTGCTGTTACCTTTTGTCTGTGAGATTTGCCACTTTCTTACTACTGCTGGTGCTGCTGCCACCTCTTCCACGACCACGAGTGAAAAAAACACTTAATTGTGTACTGGTACTACTATGCTGCTGCTTCTGCCAGTGCTCAGATACTTATGTGACAAGTTCTTTGGCACTATATGCTACAATTATCAACGCTGCTGCTATCCTGCTGCCACCTCTTCCACGACCACGAGTGAAAAAAACACTTTATTGTGTACTGGTACTACTACACTGCTGCTGCTGCCAGTGCTCACTTACCTATGTGACAAGTTCTTTGGCACTATATGCTACAATTATCAACGCTGCTGCTATCCTGCTGCCACCTCTTCCACGACCACGAGTGAAAAAAAACACTTAATTGTGTACTGGTACGACTATGCTGCTGCTTCTGCCAGTGCTCAGATACTTATGTGTCAAGTTCTTTGGCACTATATGCTACAATTATCAATGCTGCTGCTCCTATGCTGCTGCCACCTCTTCCACGACCACGAGTGAAAGAAACACTTAGTTGTGTACTGGTACTACTATGCTGCTGCTTCTGCCAGTGCTCAGATACTTATGTGTCAAGTTCTTTGGCACTATATGCTACAATTATCAATGCTGCTGCTCCTATGCTGCTGCCACCTCTTCCACGACCACGAGTGAAAAAAACACTTAGTTGTGTACTGGTACTACTACACTGCTGCTGCTGCCAGTGCTCACTTACCTATGTGACAAGTTCTTTGGCACTATATGCTACAATTATCAACGCTGCTGCTATCCTGCTGCCACCTCTTCCACGACCACGAGTGAAAAAAACACTTAATTGTGTACTGGTACTACTACACTGCTGCTGCTGCCAGTGCTCATATACTTATGTGTCAAGTTCTTTGGCACTATATGCTACAATTATCAATGCTGCTGCTCCTATGCTGCTGCCACCTCTTCCACGACCACGAGTGAAAAAAACACTTAGTTGTGTATTGGTACTACTACACTGCTGCTGCTGCCAGTGCTCACTTACCTATGTGACAAGTTCTTTGGCACTATATGCTACAATTATCAACGCTGCTGCTATCCTGCTGCCACCTCTTCCACGACCACGAGTGAAAAAAACACTTAATTGTGTACTGGTACTACTATGCTGCTGCTTCTGCCAGTGCTCAGATACTTATGTGTGAAGTTCTTTGGCACTATATGCTACAATTATCAATGCTGCTGCTCCTATGCTGCTGCCACCTCTTCCACGACCACGAGTGAAAAAAACACTTAGTTGTGTACTGGTACTACTATGCTGCTGCTGCTGCTAGTGCTCACTTACCTATGTGACAAGTTCTTTGGCACTATATGCTACAATTACCAATGCTGCTGCTGTGCTGCTGCCACCTCTTCCACAAGTGATACAACACTTTATTGTGTACTGTTAATACTATACTGCTGCTGCCAGTGCTCAGATACCTATGTGACAAGTTCTTTGGCACTATATGCTACAATTACCAATGCTGCTGCTGTGCTGCTGCCACCTCTTCCACAAGGGATAAAACACTTTATTGTGTACTGTTACTACTAGACTGCTGCTGCCAGTGCTCAGATACCTATGTGACAAGTTCTTTGACACTATATGCTACAATTTCAAATGCTGCTGCTGTGCTGCTGCCACCTCTTCCACAAGTGATACAACACTTTATTGTGTACTGTTACTACTATACTGCTGCTGCCAGTGCTCAGATACCTATGTGACAAGTTCTTTGACACTATATGCTACAATTTCAAATGCTGCTGCTGTGCTGCTGCCACCTCTTCCACAAGTGATACAACACTTTATTGTGTACTGTTACTACTATACTGCTGCTGCCAGTGCTCAGATACCTATGTGACAAGTTCTTTGGCACTATATGCTGCAATTACCAATGCTGCTGCTGTGCTGCTGCCACCTCTTCCACAAGTGATACAACACTTTATTGTGTACTGTTAATACTATACTGCTGCTGCCAGTGCTCAGATACCTATGTGACAAGTTCTTTGGCACTATATGCTACAATTACCAATGCTGCTGCTGTGCTGCTGCCACCTCTTCCACAAGTGATACAACACTTTATTGTGTACTGTTACTACTATACTGCTGCTGCCAGTGCTCAGATACCTATGTGACAAGTTCTTTGGCACTATATGCTACAATTACCAATGCTGCTGCTGTGCTGCTGCCACCTCTTCCACAAGTGATAAAACACTTTATTGTGTACTGTTACTACTATACTGCTGCTGCCAGTGCTCAGATACCTATGTGACAAGTTCTTTGGCACTATATGCTACAATTACCAATGCTGCTGCTGTGCTGCTGCCACCTCTTCCACAAGTGATAAAACACTTTATTGTGTACTGTTACTACTATACTGCTGCTGCCAGTGCTCAGATACCTATGTGACAAGTTCTTTGACACTATATGCTACAATTACCAATGCTGCTGCTGTGCTGCTGCCACCTCTTCCACAAGTGATACAACACTTTATTGTGTACTGTTACTACTATACTGCTGCTGCCAGTGCTCAGATACCTATGTGACAAGTTCTTTGACACTATATGCTACAATTTCAAATGCTGCTGCTGTGCTGCTGCCACCTCTTCCACAAGTGATACAACACTTTATTGTGTACTGTTACTACTATACTGCTGCTGCCAGTGTCAGATACCTATGTCAGTTCTTTGACACTATATGCCAATTTCAAATGCTGCTGCTGTGCTGTGCCACCTCTTCCACAAGTGATACAACACTTTATTGTTACTGTTACTACTATACTGCTGCTGCCAGTGCTCAGATACCTATGTGACAAGTTCTTTGACACAATGCTACAATTTCAAATGCTGCTGCTGTGCTGCTGCCACCTCTTCCACAAGTGATACAACACTTTATTGTGTACTGTTACTACTATACTGCTGCTGCCAGTGCTCAGATACCTATGTGACAAGTTCTTTGGCACTATATGCTGCAATTACCAATGCTGCTGCTGTGCTGCTGCCACCTCTTCCACAAGTGATAAAACACTTTATTGTGTACTGTTACTACTATACTGCTGCTGCCAGTGCTCAGATACCTATGTGACAAGTTCTTTGGCACTATATGCTACAATTACCAATGCTGCTGCTGTGCTGCTGCCACCTCTTCCACAAGTGATACAACACTTTATTGGGTACTGTTACTACTATACTGCTGCTGCCAGTGCTCAGATACCTATGTGACAAGTTCTTTGGCACTATATGCTGCAATTACCACTACTGCTGCTGTCAAGTCTTGCCCAAGTGTTTAGATGCTGTCTAGTACTATTACCACTACTGCTTGTAAATGTTGTGTGTGTGATAATTACTTTATATTTGAATACTACTGCTGCTGCCTTCATGCTGAGTAATGCTTCATGACCTCTCTGTCACAGCGGATCCACAAACAGCATCCGCTAAAAGCTACCAGACCGGATCGTAACAAACAGCAAGTGTGACTAAATGACTGAACGTTATGTTAAACCCTGGTTTGTGGCCTTTTTACTGCAACTTTTAGCCTATCTGCAAGAGCAAATCAGCACTCTCTTTCTCTTTCTCGCTCTCTCTCTATATCTATATCTATATATATATATATATATATATATATATATATATATATATATGTATATATGTATATATTGTAGCTTTTGTTATAGTAATTTTTCAACAGTTTAGTTTGTGTTAGTAGTGTCTGTGTCCGTGTATTTTGTTTTTTATTAGATTTGTGTTAAATAAAATAATAGTATGAAATGTTTTTAGGTTATTATGAAGTTAGATGTGTTGATGTTGATGTGTTAGATGTGAAGTTAGATGTGTTGAAAGACCTAAGAATCTCAATAAGAAAGGAAACATTTGAAAAGAATAACAGGTTTAATAACCAAAAATATAAATATTTACATGGATTTTTTCAAGCGCTTGTAAATCTCAGCCAGCTCCTTGAAATTTTTTCTCTGCTGTTGTAACAGCTGTTCATTCTCGAGGTCCAATTTTTTTATTTTGCGCCGATTGGACAGGACTTTTTGATTGGTCCTCTCCATGACATAGGATTTCTCCTGAATCTCTTTCAAAACTGTTAGGATATAAGAAAAAAAAAATTAGGATTAAATACTGTACTTTTTTATATCTACATCTTATTGTTGAAATGTCATTAATCGTTGTGCACATATTTACCCTCCTGACTGATGGTCATCACAGGCGCTGTGTCATCCTCCTGCTCCTCTTCTGCATCATGGCATTCACCAGGAGGTTGGGTGGGGGGAAGTTGCAGCTCCTCAGGAGCTGGGGGTGGTAAGTCGGAGGGCCCTGGCTGCTCCTTATCCCTCTCCTCCTCTGCATCCTCCTCTTCATCCTCCTCTTCTTCCTCCTCCTCCTCTGCGGCCTGTCGCCTTGTGCGCTTGGGGCGCACAGATGGTAGAGGAGATCCTATAATAACACAATGTTTATATATGTAAAAATGATTTCTAATAACATATGCACATTCTGTGTACTCTGCTGTATTGTATATGAATACACATTTATTTATATAGACAGTTAACCAATGGGATAATGTTATACTAAAGGGTCTTGCTGGCACTACAGGGGACTGAGTGTGAGCTGGGCTGCCACCATGGTAAAATTAGCTGTTTGTGTTTCCTTTGTATTATTCTGAAGATCTCATGTTAAAAAAAGGGCCTGATGGAGTACACGTGATTACTATGATAACCCCACGCCTAGCACAGGAATTTAGTGGTAATTGAGTTATAAAATACCACCCTTTCCCCTTGAAACCCACCACACCACCACTTTAATTCCATGGTTTAACTTGATGGAATAATGTCTTTTTTCAACAGTACTATGAATACCTTCGGTGGTGATATATGTTACCACAACATGGCGTCTGGGTTAACAACATCTGCCCTAAGGTTAATTACATATCACCTTACATGACTGTCACCAATAACTTACCTGGATGAAATTCATCGCGGATCTGTGTGACCCGGTCCATGTGGCGCCTCTTCAAGTCTGACCATTTTTTGAGAATGGCCATGTGGTCATGTGACCCGCCATGAAACTCATGTAATTCCTCCAATACGGACTGGACGATTTTTTGTTTATCCTGCTGGCACCTCATTAGGTCGTAACCATGTTGCAGGAACCTCTGCAAGATGAAGAACAAAGTATATTATAATACTTTTGTTTAAACCCTTATGGATATATGACGTAAATGTATGGTATTCAATAATTGGAAGCATTCTCGCCTTATTAATCACTGACAGTGGTAACATGACAGATTTTATATGTTGCCATTTTGGTCACCAGCTTTTTGGAATAAATATAGCAGCCATTATCATTTGCATAATTATGTATATATGAGTAACATCACAGGATAGACGTATAGGGGAGAAATGAGTTGCTATTCATCTGACCACTATAATAATTTTTTGAGCCTTACACTGGCCCTGTACAATAGATTATTTTTTTTAATCCCTATCTTTACATATGAAAAATAATATGTTTGTTTCTTTTCACTTTTTGATGAAAAGGGAGAACTCTGTGGACTCTGATGTAAAAGGGAGAACTCTGTGGACTCTGATGTAAAGGGAAAACTCTGTGGACTCTGATGTTAAGGTAGAACTCTGTGGACTGTGATGTTAAGGGAGAACTCTGTGGACTCTGATGTTAAGGGAGAACTCTGTGGACTCTAATGTAAAAGGGGAACTCAGTGGACTCTAATTTAAAAGGGGAACTCTGTGGACTCTAATGTTAAGGGAGAACTCTGTGGACTCTAATGTAAAAGGGGAACTCTGTGGACTCTAATGTAAAAGGGGAACTCTGTGGACTCTAATGTAAAAGGTAGAACTCTGTGGACTCTAATGTAAAAGGTAGAACTCTGTGGACTCTGATGTAAAGGGAGAACTGTGTGGACTCTGATGTAAAGGGAGAACTCTGTGGACACTGATGTAAAGGGAGAACTCTGTGGACACTGATGTAAAGGGAGAACTCTGTGGACTCTGTTGTAAAGGGAGAACTCTGTGGACTCTGATGTAAAGGGAGAACTCTGTGGACTCTGATGTAAAGGGAGAACTCTGTGGACACTGATCTAAAAGGGGAAGTCTGTGGATCCTGATGTAAAAGGGGAAGTCTGTGGACTCTGATGTAAAGGGAGAACTCTGTGGACTCTGATGTAAAGGGAGAACTCTGTGGACTCTGATGTAAAGGGAGAACTCTGTGGACTCTGATGTAAAGGGAGAACTCTGTGGACACTGATGTAAAGGGAGAACTCTGTGAACTGTAATGTAAAGGGAGAACTCTGTGGACTCTGATGTAAAAGGGGAAGTCTGTGGACTCTGATGTAAAAGGGGAAGTCTGTGGACTCTGATGTAAAGAGGAACTTTTATGATTAATTTCATATGGTTAGAAATGTTATTTAATAGCGACATCTATGCAAACTAAGACAAAAAATTGCTGTGCGACGCTGAAGTGTTCGGGTTTGAAATGAACAAAAGGTGGCAACCCTGGGCATGCTGGGAGTTGTAGTTTTGCAACCGCTGGAAACACACTGTTTGGGAAATACTAATATCTGATCTTGCATCCTAACTTTTTAACTAGTCTAAAATGCAGTTAAAGATAATGAAATAACAAGTGGTGAAATTACTTACAGTAATCAGCAGTTTTTCCTCACTGGATGAAAAGTTACTCCCCACCATCTTCGCTTCGCAGGGCAGCAGTAGATTCGCAGGGCAGCACTAAATAGCAATCCGAATATACACTGGCAAAGAATCCAGGAAATGATCGCCGTTTTCGCGACCGCGTGTTGTCCGCGCGCATGCGCGGTCGAGAATTTCGCAATAAATTTCGCATTTGCGAAATTTCACGTTAGCGAAATTTCGCAATTTTTTTTTTGGATGAAATATCACGAATATTCGAAATTTACGAATATTTCTCGAATATTCTCCTATATATTCGCGAAATATTGCGAAAGCGAATATGGCGTATTCTGCTCAACACTAATGCTAAAATGGGAGAAAGAATTATCACAAACGTTTTCGCTAGCAGAATGACAACAAGCTACTTAGGCCAATAGCAGATCATCAGAATGCATAGATCATTGGGACACTGCACAGAGGTTTTTACATAGGTGGTATGTGACTCCAGTGTGATTGCAGAAGTTTTATCTAGATACCTCACAACTATGTTGGAGAAACTGCCAACACCCAGGTAACCTACTGCATATTCTATGGAGTTGTAAACCTATTAGGGAGTTTTGGAAAAAGGTCGGACAACTATGGCTTCTATGCTTAAACAACTCTCCTTCAACCCTCTTCTCCACCCCACAGCTTATATATATATATCACTAGGGATGAGCCGAACACCCCCCCGTTCGGTTCACAGCAGAACATACGAACAGGCAAAAAATGTGTTCGAAAACGCAAACACCGTTAAAGTCTATGGGACACGAACATGAAAAATCAAATGTGCTAATTGTAAAGGTTAATATGCAAGTTATTGTCAGAAAAAGTGTTTGGGGACCCGCGTCCTGCCCCAGGGGACATGTATCAATGCAAAAAAAAGTTTTAAAAATAGCCATTTTTTAACGAGAAGTGATTTTAATAATTCTTAAAGTGAAATATTCCTTTACAATTTCGTACCTGGGGGTGTCTATAGTATGCCTGTAAAGTAGCGCATGTTTCCCGTGTTTATAACAGTCTCTACACAAAATGACATAAAGTCATTTAAAACTACACGTGGTTATAATGAATTGTTGGGTCCCAGCAATACAGATCAAAGTCATTGAAAAAAAAATGTGTGTGGGTCCCCCTAAATTCCATTACCAGGATCTTCAGGTCTGGTATGGATATTAAGGTGTTGATGTGGACAGGTGACCCCGACCCTCTGACAAAATGGGGGTTTCCCATGACGCGTCAGAGGGAGTGAGGTCACACGTCATGTGTGGCCTCGCCCTTGGTTATAAAAGAGCTGTCAAAGAGCTTGCGCGTCATCGGCCGGGTGGAGGTCGAGGCCGGATTGTGCGTTGTTTCTCGCTGGAGAGAGCATCGCTGAAGAATGGATCATCGCTGGACATCAAGAATGGATTACAGCGCTGGACATCAAGATTGACATCACTGAAATCGTTTTTTTTTTAAATAAAGGACGGTCTCCTGTCGTTTTGAAAATTTTCACTCTTTTTTTTGTGAAATGGTAGGGGTACAATGTACCCTTTACCAATTCACATGGGGGGGCAGGATCTAGAGTTTCCCTTTGTAAATGGGGGCTTTCAGATTCCGATAAGTCCCCAGCCCGCAGACCCCCACAACCACCGGGCAAGGGTTGTGGGGATGAGGTCCTTGTCCCCATCAACATGTAGATATCTAAATGAGAGCCTCTGGGATAAAATATGTTGAGATTTAAGATAAAATGTACCATCATCCTTGTACTAGAGAAATAGGGTACTTGGGTCTAAGGTCCCCGGACCAAAGAGCCAAGAACGAGGGTTTTTTTTGGGGGCCAATTAGGACTATTACGGTACTTGTATACAGATAAACAATGAAGGAAAAGAAATTAAAAGTGTTCAAAATTTTATTACAAGATACAAACAAGACAAATTAACATATTAAAATTATGACAATCATCCAGTAACATCACGACAGGGTCCCCAAAGGGCGAAACAGGCACGATGGATTTGAAGACTGTCACAAGTTCTCTACTAGTTTCGCGGTTGGGACCGCTTCATCAGGAGAAGATCTAAAAATAGTTAACAATGAATCAATAGAAAAATATACATACAAAACATAGAATTACACAGGGGAACCACGGGCAGTCTTGCTCACCTGGATATTCCCGCAACATGGTGGCAGCGGGCGCAGCCAGACAAAGTCCCAGGAGGGTGGCCGGATTGGACGCACACACAAAGGGACCTACTTGTCTGGTATGAAAGGTAAATGGGTATATGGGTTAGTATCGAACCAGCTCAGCCTCAATATATAGGAAAGGAGTGAGGGGTGTGTGGGGAAACATCACACTCGTGATTAATAGGAGTGAAGTGCCGGGGTTCGGGAGTGATGGGTAGGGGAAAAGGGAATAAGATCTGGGAAGTAAGGGAAGTGAAAGAGAAGAGAAAAAGGGGGGGGGGGGAGGAGGAAAATGGGAGAAGAGCATAGAAGGTGGGAGGGTAGAGGGCGAGGGAGGAAGGAGGGATAGGGGGAATACATAAAGACATGGAAATGGGAAGGATTGTGGCAGAAACATTATTTACCCCAATAAAAAACAAAAACAAAGCCCTTAGATGTTTTTTCTGACTATGTGTGTCTGCTGAAATTGCATGTTGCCTGGCTGTGCAGACAAAAGGGGGACCCAAAATCCAGGGGCTCCTGAGGGGGTACCGCTACATGTGTTTTTATTTTTTGGCTTGAACTTGATCGCATGTGTCTTTTTTCAACTTAACTTTGAGCTGCGTGTTGTAGTCTGATCTGAGTGTTTACCTCATGGGGCATGCTGGGGGAGGGTATATCTGTGGCAGACGCCATTTTCCGGGGTTCTTCGCGGGTTCCTGGTTCCAGGTGCGGCACCCACCTTCAGGGTGTGCGCACATCACGGGCCCCACCACTATGGCCTACCTGGCCGGGGCCCGTGCTACGCAGACTTCCCAACTCTGGGCCCTCATGGCTCAGAGCAACGTTGCAGAGGGGCCCCAGTGACTTACTGGGTCCCCACACTTCAAGAGAAATTGACTGAAAGGATACGCTCTATTGCTCTCAAGTATCGGACCTGTGGCAGAGGCTGTTACTAATTTACTAAAGCCAAGTCGGTGGCAGAGACTTGTTCCTTCTCAGCATTCTCAGTGACACTCTGGCTGCCAGGCCTGTGGGAGAGGCCTGTCCAGGTGCACTGCACCCACTCCGGCTGGAGTGGTGACGGGAGAAAAGAATACACTCTAGAGGCAGGACTGCTTCTGGTCGTTATCTATAGCCTGAATCTGCAAAGTTATACTTTTCACCAAACTGTCCTGTCTACCTCAAGTTGACTGTTGGTCGTGTTGGACCGAAAATAAAGCACTTAGAAAACGTCAACCATTGGCTTGTACATTCCGTTACTGCTCTCACAGTTGCTACCATCAATTTCCCTAGACACATCAAAGGTAACTTAACTTACGCCGATCCCACATCTAACCAGCGGCTCACATAGTGAATAAGGATACATATTTATTAATAAAGCCAGATTAAAGGTCCAGATGCTTAAAAATTGTGGCCCGGATTCAGGTACAGCGGCGTATCTTTGTGCGGGTGTAGCGTATCTTCTTTACGCTACGCCACTGCAAGATTGAGAGGCAAGCACAGTATTCACAAAGCAAATGTGCTCAACGTTGCGCCGGCATAGCGTATAGTTGTTGGCGTAAGCCGACGTAATCAAAGTAGGTGGAAGTGGGCTGGAAGTGGGCGTGATATATTACAATGAAGCGTGACCCCATGCAAATGATGGGATGAGCTTCAAAAAACGAACTGCGCATGCGTCGTATCTTGGACGCATCCCAGTGCACATGCTCACAGTTGTGTCTAAATTTCTGCCCAAGATACGCCTACGACGTGAACGTAACCTACGCACAGCCCTATTTACGTAGTACTACGTAAACGGCATACGCAACGTAAAATTCCAGGGGGGCGTTCCCTGGCCCATACCTTTGCATTATCTGCGCCTCATATAGCAGGGGTAACTTTACACCGGACGTAAACCTTACGCAAAGTGCATATCTTTTCCGCCGGACGCATCTACGTTCGTGAATCGGCGTATCCCCCTCATTTGCATATTTGCAATGGGGCGTCTAGCGTAACTATGTGCCCACGATACGCCGGCATAGGAAAGTTACGTCGGTCGGAAGAAGCCTATTTTCAGGCGTATCTAGTTCTGTGGGTACGGCGCATAGATACGATGGTGCAAAATTTACACTTACGCAGCGCATCTCGAGATACATCTGCGTAAATAATCTAAATTATTACATTTTGAAAAATCTATCTATTTATCTATCTATCTTTCTTTCTTAACATTCAGAATCTAGGAAGCACTTACATTTTAACATAATGGCCACCATACCTATATATAACAAAATACTGAACTGTACAGTAAGCTGGTTTGTTCAGTCCATTGTGTTTTAGTTTAGGTACTAGTCAAGTTGTAGTCATCTTCATTCCTCTACCTGATTAAGTACGTTGAGATATGATACAGTCTATACAACACTCTGTTTGCATATTTAGCAGACATTTGTGATGCATTTGATTTACTGTTCTCAAAGAAGTATGAATACTTATCATTCACAGAAGCCATATACACTATTTGCAAGTTTCCTGCTTGTAAATAGTATTTTTATTATGTAACTGATTTATAACACAGCCTGACATGATTTAGAAGTGCTACCTTGGGCGTTTGTACAGAAAGTCACAACTTAACAAACTATATTTAAAGACTTCCACACACCACTAATATGATTTAAACTTTCACCATGTAATAATTCACAAATTATGCAAAGTAAACTTACCAAACAATTAAACAATCACAGGATGTATCCCAATACAGTTTTTTTTATTCTCACTCACTGCAATGCCATATGGCCATTATGCATTATGATTGCCTGATTAACGGTTGTGGTGACTGTAGCCATGCTAGTGCATTTGCAACAAACACAACGGAGTACCACTAACAGTTACATTTTTGGGACATATTGATAATATCTAAATGGGCTTTAAGGGACATAGTATCTCAAAACACTATGTAGCTTGTCATTATAAGTATCTTACAGGAACACTCTTCACAAGTATAGACAGGCACACCCCACATTGGACAGGGAGAGCCATAAGAAGAGAGATTTCAAGACTGTAAACTAAATGGATCTATGAGCTGCGAGTGTTTTCCCCATATGGCTCACTGAGCATTAAATGAATACCGAGTAGGGGTTAGAAAAAATGGCTTGATGGGTAGGTGCAGTCCTTTAGGTTGTTCTTCTGCCAGCTTATGTTGGGGTCTTTTAATGAGACGTTGGTGTATAATTGAGAATCTTAAAGGGATCGTTAAGCTTTTTTTTAAATAACAAATATGTTATACTTACCTCCTCTGTTGCACAGAGAGGCCCCGATCCTCCTCTTCTGGGGTCCTGGCTCCTCCTCTACTCGAGTGCCCCCACGAAGACTATGGAAACACTCATGCGAGTGCACTCCCGAGTCCTGCTGCTGCATCCATTGACACAGACAGCAGGAAACATCCCCGCCCCTGTGTCACTGGATATGATTGATAGCAGCAGGAACCAATGGCTCCTGCTGCTATAAATCTATCCAATGAGAACCCGAGACAGCGGCTGGAGCGGCTGTGTTTGCCCCTGCATAGACTGCATTAAGGTGAAAAACCGTGAGGGTTTAGAGAGTGAAATAACAAGGGGCGATGCCTCCTTCTCCATGTTTCTCCTTTTTGGACACCCGGCAGCCTCTCCCAGTATTGACTAGGAATGCATTTTAAAGATTGAGTAGCTGTTTGAAAAAGGTCTCTGCAAACTCTGCAGGGTGTGAGCCCTCAGCTTCTGCCCACAAACCAATCAATAACACATTATAAAGGGAGCTGCGGTGACTCAACGCGGATGGCACTGCGCTGACAAGCCGTTCACCTCTGCAGCTAAGGGTTCGGATCCCGGTCTCGGCTGCATGTGAATTGAGTTTGGTGGTCTCAGCCTGGCTCCCAGTGGGTGTGCTATGCGAGGTAAGCCTGCGCTTAGTACGCCCACCCCCCTCCCACAAAAACCACCACACTTACACGCATTCAAAATTGGGTTAACAAGCACGCACTTTGGCCACGCGGTCTCTAAAAAAAAGAGAGGCGAAGGACTAACAGGGCTGGCTGAGCGGGCTAAATCCTCTCACTCCCTCATAGGGGAGTCCCTCTGCCCCGTTGGGCTTCAAAGCGGAGCAGGTAGGGCAGGCTGTGTGTGAGGTCCCCCTCACACCCGCCATTGCCACCTGGGGGCATGGAGAAAGATGGCAGATTGCCTCTGGGGGAGGCCTGCCTACTCCCAACACCTGCACTCCGACTCCTCTCTCGAGTACACGCACAAAATACACTTAAAAAAAAAAATAACACATTGTAAAAATCTTCTAACAGCATTGCCAGGAGTTGATACTGCGCTGTCTATTAGGATGTTCATATACACAAACAAAATGCTATAAATGCTGCAACTTAAAATGTGAGACACACAAAAATACATATACAAAGGTATAAATAATATAAAAGATCAGGGTTAAAATAATCTTACAGTGTGAAGATAAAAATTAGCATGTGAAATTTTGTAGCCGGCCGGCTAACACAGCCAGTTCCTTCCGGGACTCTCATTGTGTAGTGGTGACATCAGCACGCCGCTTCTCCCAACGTCGTTTCATCAAACCTGACTTCGGCCAGGGGTACTGGACAAAGTCAGGTTTGACAAAATGACGTAGGGAGAAGCGGCGTGCTGACGTCACCACTACACAACGCGATTTTCAGAAGGAACGGGCTGTGTTAGCCGGCCGGCTACAAAATTTCACATGCAAATGTGGGGATTCTCTTCATATATACCAGACCTAGATGAGGGTAATACTGTAGATGTTAATAGGGGACTACCACAAAAAAAAAAAAAAAAAACAGGGAGTTTCCTCCTAATTTATACCAAGCCCTTTAGGTTTTGTATAAATTTTAAGGGGGACCTTACAAAAAAAAGTATGAGATTCCCCCAAATTCTATCAGACTTTTCGGACTTACATTGGGACCAAAAACTCAGCTCATCCCTACTCTTTTTGTGATTTAGCAGAAGTGGTAATATATGTGACCTAATTTTGTCTGTTTTTTTTTACATTTCTCTTTCAGCTACACTTTCTTTTTATTTGTTTCCCCAAAAGCTTATTTGTTTTCCTTATTTGCTATCCTCATTATCTCTGAAAATGTAAGGCAACAACCTACTTTGTAAATCTCCCAGCAAAAATGTGATAAATCCTTTGGATTATAATGTACATCATTCTGAGAAAAAATATTCATGTCAGGGTGCCAAACAACCTCACAATTGCATTCTGGCTAGCTCTAGCTAGAATATGGAAGCTCCCTTTAACAATAAGGGGGGCAGCCAGATACCACCACCATGTGGTGTACTTCCACAATGCCCATCCAAGCTGTCACTGGCAATAAAAGGAAAGGGCATGGATAGTGGTGACATCATTGTTATTGCAATGATGATATTTTAGGCAATGATGTAACCCCTCTGATCGCTGCCCATTTGCTTATATAGCTGGGGATTCCAGGTCATGTAAGTGAATGGGGTGGATGACATTGGTATTTGATGAGGATGTGGCGGGTACAAGTGCTCACTGCTTCTTTAGCAATGATTGACAGCTGGAAACTGTCATGTCTATCAATGCCCTAAATTTAAATTAGGACTGAACACTGAGCTCATCCCTAATTGCACTGAACTAAACCATACATCTTAATAAATTATTAATAAAATCAAACACAAGCACCTATCAAAACCAGTCTACTGTCTCCAAACTACTACTGTTTTTAAACTACTTATGTTTAAACTATTCACTTGTGTCCACCACACTCTGGTCCTAAGGCACTTGCAATGAGCAAACTGTCCAGAGTTTTAGTTCTACCTTTACATAAAAAATGAAATCCAAAATGGTCTGCATTGAGTAGAGTAGGGATTGTACCAAATTCTAGGGGTGCCTATAAATCTGTGGGGAAATTCCCCATTTACTATTAGAACTTGAAGAATAGGATGACATTTTATGGGGGACAAAGTGGGTAAACAATTACTGGTTAACTGGTTCCTCTAAAATCAGTAAAACACGTGAGAATTCAAGGAGTAGGAAAGGCATTAAAGCAGAGCTCCAGCCACAATTTTTTTTTTTTTAAAGTCAGCAGCTACTAACAGTGTAGCTGCTGACTTTAAATAAGGACACTTACCTTGTCCTACTTGCCCGCGCTGATGGGCCCCCCGATGCCGGTCCCAAGATCGCTCCGGGTCCCGCGCCGCCATTCACACTATGGGAAACAGGCAGTGAAGCCGTACGGCTTCACTGCCCATTTCCTACTGCGCCTGCGTGAGTCTCACGCTGGCTTGTGAATGGACGCGCTGCTCTCTGAGAACACACACAGTTCCCAGAAAGCAGCGTGCCCCATTCACAAGGAGAAGGACAAGAAGAAAAGGCACCGCGGAGTGGAAGAGGCAGATTACGGACTTCTGCATAGCAACAGGTATTTCGGGTGAGTATTTTTTTTTTCAGTTTTTTTTTATTTAATTTTTTTAAACAACATGGGAAAATTTTGGTTTCCTGGGTGGAGCTCCGCTTTAAGTCACTCTCAGGTCATTCCAAGAAGAGATAAAAATATTCATTCCTTAAACCCTTGGTATCCAACAGCAACAAATCAATGCTTCATGAAAGAATAGGAAAGACCGTGTGTCATACATTTTGTTTATGCAAGGCACCAGAGCTATGTGTACATTGTCAGAAATGTTGAGAACTGATTGATGGCATCATTAAAGCTTGAAATGCTTTGCAAGCCACTCAGTGCTCTTTGATACAAAAGTACTGGTGAGAAACTTGCAGAAGCCCTTTTATTGACATTGGACTGGCCAACCCTTGCAACCTGGCAAGGAAATATATTATGATATTATCAAATTTAAAAATGTTCTTGAAGAAGAAGAACTAGCCGCAGGCAACATTATAGTTACGTTCAATTGTTTACCCATGGGTAACCAATGAAATAGAACAAGTTCTCTGCAGTGCAGCAGGGCTAACTTGAAACAAGAAGCAAACAAAATAAAAAATGTGGCGCTATAAAGACACACCGATTCCACACAAACGTGGGAGTATGTCTCTTACCCAAAATATATAAATTGTGAAATACAATATATTGTGAAACATAAACATATAATAATGAATGTGGTAGATACACCTCAAAAAACAGTCCTATGAGAGACCGTATATGGTGAAGGTGTCCCACCTTCACCATATACGGTCTCTCATAGGACTGTTTTTTGAGGTGTATCTACCACATTAGAGCCTAAAAAGACCCAAAGTAAGTCCAGGTGATATTAGCAATGCATTTCTAAAAAGAGTCCGGTGAGGGCATTCACGGTGGAAGCTGACATTCCAATGGAGGAGAGCAAAGGATCAACCATACATTCCAGGGTAATCAGGAGAATTAGACACTCTTACCGCATTCGATGGACACACTGACCGGCGGTAGTATGTCAAATGGGCGAAAGATAGATCCTCATCCTGGTATGGTTCATGTTAAACACATCCGGTGGCATCTACAGGAATCCCAAAATTCTTTGGTCTCACCCTTCCAGGATAGCAGGGAAGTTACTCATGAAGTTTGGAGTCATATGGAAGCACCTAATCATGTTAAATGCACATTTAAGCTGATGGGAGGCCTTTGTTAAGATGAGTGGTCTGGCAACAGGATTCATTTAAAGATGGTATTTTTCTTTACATTGAAACAAGAAGACCCGTGCAATTCCTTCAGAGCCCTGTGCCGTGACCAGCAGCTCCCACACATGCACAGCTCGTCCCATCAAAGGTCCAGTGACCGCCAATCTGGTAGTAAAACCAGGTGAACATGGAACCCCTGTTAGTGGTAGAAATAAGCCTATATATTGTAACGGAACCCCAAATGGGACAGGGGTTAAATCCGTTTAAGATATTCCATTCCGAACCCAAGACAGCTATCGACACTCCACAATCCGGCGAACACGACCCATAGGAATTTCCCCAGTAATGAGACACAGCTCTGTTTGAGGTTCAAAACGAATAGACTTTTTAATGAGAACATCAGGCTCTTATATACAGATACAGTCAGTAACCAAAAATGAACAATGACCCAACTCCACCTACAACATGACACAAGGAGCCCAATACACATCTTTTTTAGTAGACATTCTGGCACCAGCTCTTGAGCTAATTTACATGAGCTAATTAACTACATCTGATAAGTCAGACATCTGACCTTTAGACTGTCTGTTTAACTCACAATACACATTCATCATCAATAGCCCTTCACACAATACAGGGTCAATTAGCACCACACAATGGAAGATACTTCAGAAGCCATACTAGATTCATTTACATCACAACAGACAACATTAACACCTTACAGTCTGTGTTCCCACATTGAATGAGTCACTCTTTCAATTAACCTGTTGAGTTCAGAATCAACAACCTGTAAATAGTTATTACAGATATGCTGGAATATATTGTGGATTACAGACCCATGTTAAAGCAATTCAAGATATGTCCATTATTTTCTGGCTCCTACTTTGTAGGAGCTTCTGGATTCCACCGGCCCTCTCGTTAAATATATATATAAGCCTCTGGAGAACTGTGTTTAAAGGTAAGTTTCACATAATGTATTAGTATGCAATTCATACTAGCACATTATAACTTTGTCTTGCAGATTTTGTTTTCTGTTTTATAAATGCCCCACTAACTGTTTCCCCCTCCAATGCTGTCCTGGCTGCAACTATTCTCCCTTCACATCCTGATCTTACAGGAGACACAGGCAGTAGCAGAAGGGAGGGGAATGTATAAGCCATTCTGTGTGTGTCTATGGATGCACACAGCTCAACTCAGGAGTGCACACACATGGGTGCCCCCTTAGCAGTTGGCTTGCTGATGGGGCGCTCAGGAGTCAGGAGAATGAGCAGAGAGTGCTGACAGGGACCCTACAAGTAGAGGTAAGGGACATCTCTGGGCAATACCATTGCACAGAGCAGGTAAGTATGACATATTTCAATGAAAATAAAATTAGTCTTTAACCACAATACATCCTTAAACATTATGGCCCAGATTCATAAAGCAATTACGCCTGTCTAACTGGTGTTAGACAGGAGTCATTTCAAATTTCGCGCGCCGTATCACTAGTTTGAATCCTCAAACCATGATACGGCGGCTTCGGGCTTCGATCCGAGAGGCTTACGTCTTCGTAAGCCTTCGAATCTACGCTGCGATATTTTTGCGGCCGCTGGGAGGAGTTCGCGTCGTTTTCATGCGTCGGGATATGCAAATGTGTTTTTACGGCGATCCACGAAGATACGAGCGGTCTTCGCAATCGCTTACGTCTGTTTTTTTTTACGTACTGTTAGACCAGCTTTTTGTTCGATCGCCGCGGGAACGCGCCTATTTTAAATCCTTCACGCCCCCTACTCGTCTAGATGGATTGCGACGGGAGAAATACACTACGCCGCCGTCGTTTACTGGACAAAATCTACCTGGATTCCACGTAGAGCCAGGTAAAAAACGGCGGCGTAGTGTATTTCTGATACGCTACGAGAATCCAATTCTCTCTGAATCTGGGCCTATGTTTACACTTTTTCTTTAATTTTTTTCCCAACTTATTGCTATCATCAGGGATGAACTACACCCCTTGTGATAGCTTGTGCAGTGGCAGGTCCTCTGAGAATTGGGTCACTGTTTAAAGCAGAAATCCAGATAACTGAACTAACATAAAAAAAACTATAAAATTGCTACAACCTACTGGTTACTGAACAATTCGTATTTAGGTGATGTGCACCTTTATATTACTAAAATGTATGTACTTTCAAAAACAGGAGTAAATATATGTGTACTGTATATTGGTGAGCTAATACATATTTCAGATAATAATAACTATTACATGTAGTCTATCTGAAGATTTCTACTGACCTTGTTGGTCTCTCATCAGCTGACTTTAACCTACCAGGTTATATTACCAAAGAGATATCCTATCTCCCATCATCATCTGTCTCTAATTCTAACCTGTCAACATGTTTAAAAAATATATGCTAGGTCATAGTATTGCAGCATCCAGATATTTCTTTTGTGTCCAAGTGCTCTGTTGTCCAAGTGCTATGGTTTCATGGAAGAATACCAGCAAATACACTAGGAGTAACGCCAATGCTTCTAGATCACAGGATGGTTAAAAGAGATTGAGAACACAGTGTTGCATCACAGGGATTTAATCTGATAATCTTGCTTAGTTCTGTTCCTTCTAGTAAAGCAATCTTACAATTTAGCATTGAAGAGATAAGACTAAAAGCTGTGCTCCAGGCAATCAGATAAATAAACAGATGATATTCCTTTATGTGAACTGTCTAACTTGCCAAAAAATGTGTTGTTCAGGCCAACCAGTCTTGGGAGTCAAGCAACCTTGCCAGACAGCAAAGCCAAGTTAGCAACCTCACCATTTTCCACTGCAGTAAAACTATATAGTTTGGTTTCCAACCGACCCTCAGCCTGCTAATTGGACCATTTATTTATTTTCTTTACTAGTAATGGTGACGATCAGCGATTTTTAGCAGGACTACACCATTGTGGCAGACAAATTAAACACCTAACTGACACTTTTGACACTTTTTTGGGAACCAATGACATTATTACAGTTATCAGTGCTAAAAATATGCACTGGTACTGTACTAATAACACTGGCAGATGGTCTGACTGGATGAAGACAGAGATCAGTGTTCCTGCTTAGCATGTTTACATAGGCAGATCGCCATTCTGCCTCTCGGGGAATGATGCCAGGTGGCCGGCGGACATCAGGTCCACCGGACCCGCTGATTTGCTCCCCCTCTGTCCAATCAGTGCACATGCCCCCAGTGTCTATTGCACTAAATTACGTACAGGTATGTAGTTTTGCACAATAGAGCTGACCTGCCACAGTATATCTGCAGTAGGCAGTCTTTAAGTGGTTAACAGGGCTGCATATATGCTGCAGCTCAGTCGTTAAGGCCCACTTGTTGAGCAGCTGCAAATATGCGTATGGCCGGCATCAAGGGGTAAATTTTAATTCCTAGAAAGCAGAGATAGTGCATGTTTTTAAAAGCTTCACTATGCTACTGAAAGCTAACATCTACCTGGTTCTCATGGACTACAGCAGAAAGCTGCTGCCAATAGACCCGGATTCACGTAGCACTTACGCCGACGTATCTCGAGATACGCCGTCGTAAGTAAAAATGTGTGCCGTCATATCTTTGCGCCGATTCCCAAAGCTAGATACGTCGTAAAATAAGGCCTTAGCCGCCCGACGTAACTTGCCTACGCCGGCGTATCGTGGGCGCATAGTTACGCTGGACGCATCTGGCGTTCCCATTGTAAATATGCAAATTATTAAGATACGCCGATTCACGAACGTACTTGCGCCCGGTGCATGTTTTAATCAATTTGCGTAAGGGTTACGTCCGGCGTAAAGTTATTCCTCATATAGGAGGCGCAACCCATGCAAAGGTATGGACCAAGGAACGAACGCCGTCGATTTTTACGTTGTTTACGTAGTATGTGAATAAGGCTGTGCGTAGGTTACGTTCATGTCCCAGGCAGTGTTTTGACGTATCTTAGCCAGCTATTTCGACGTGACTGTGAGCATGCGCACTGGGATGTGTCCAAGATACAACGCATGAGCAGTTCGTTTTTGAAGCTCAGCCCATCATTTGCATTGGGTCACGCTTTATTTAAATGTTACACGCCCACTTCCAGCCCACTTCCACCTACTTTGACTTACGTCGGCTTACGCTGTCAACTATACGCTACGCCAGCGCAATGTTGAGAGCATTTGCTTTGTGAATACCATGCTTGCCTCTCAACGTTGCAGCGGTGTAGTGTAAAGAAGATACGCTACGCCGGCAGAAAGATGCGCCGAGGTACGTGAATCTAGCTGATAGTTTGTCAAGTTGAAAATAGACACAAGTGCACTTAGTTCAACCAATAAAATATATAAATAGAAAATAGAAAACCTCCACATACAGAACCCTATAACCACAGTTTTGCATATAGTTTTGCATATAGGCTGGGTTACAGTGCAAAGATGGCTAATGTTTGGGTCAATACTTTTATCACATGGAAGCTGTTGACATCTGGAACATACATCTCTTGGTTTCTCTAAGGCCTCGTACACACGATCGGACATATCCGATGAAAACGGTCCGCGGACCATTTCCATCGGATATGTCCGATCGGGAGTTTGATCCGATGGCGTGTACACACCATCGGATCAAATTCCCCACCGCCGGACGGCGCGGTGACGTGGTGGTGACGCGGCGGTGACGTTGACGCCGCCACGTCACCGCCATGTCACCGCACCAGGAAGTTAAACACTTCCGCGCATGCGCCAAATCCATTCGGCGGCGGTGGGGGACGACATGTCTGCTGGTAAGTGTACTAACCAGCAGACATGTCGGGCGGACAGATTCCCACCGGATAGATTTCAAAGCATGCTTTGAAATCTGTTGGGTGGAGAAATCTGTCCGCTAGCCCATACACACGAGCGGAGATGTCTGCTGAAACGGTCCATCGGACCGTTTTCAGCGGACATATCCCCTCGTGTGTACGAGGCCTTACTCAAATCACTTCACACCTTCTATATTTTATTCAATCACATCTCAGAGCGATGATTTGTGTCAGGCTAGTCCATTTCAAATAGTGGAAGTGAGCTTAACAAGAAACAAGTTACTTTTACTGACACATTACAAAATGATGAGATCAGAAGAACTTCTTTAACCCTACTGAGAATATTAAAGGGGTTGTACAGGAATTTTTTTTCTTCCTAAATAGCTTCCTTTACCTTAGTGCAGTCCTCCTTCACTTACCTCATCCTTCGATTTTGCTTTTAAATGTCCTTATTTCTTCTGAGAAATGTTCACTTCCTGTTCTTCTGTCTGTAACTCAACACCGTAATGCAAGGTTTTCTCCCTGGTGTGAAGAAAGCCTCTTGAGGGGGGAGGGGGCGAGCAGGCAAGTCAGGACACTCTTTACTTTGCAGATAGAGAAAGGAGCTGTGTGTTAGTGGGCACACTGACACTCCTGCTCGCCCCCTCAAGAGGCTTTCTCCACACCAGGGAGAAAATCTTGCATTACGGTGTTGAGTTACAGACAGAAGATCAGAAAGTGAGGATTTCTCAGAAGAAATAAGGACATTTAAAAGCAAAATAGAAGGATGAGGTAAGTGAAGGACGACTGCACTAAGGTAAAGGAAGCTATTTAGGGGTGAAAAAAATCCTTTACAACCCCTTTAAGTAGTGGGAAATGCTAAATTGCATAGTACAGAAGTTCTTTACATAAGGCCCAAAAAAGGGATCCCAAAAGAAGATAGCAGTATGTCTTCTTTTCTATTCCTGGGCATTCCTATGTGCTTAAAAAATGTAGCATTTTTGAGGTTGATTTACTAAAGAAAAATAGGCTGTTCACTTTGCAAGGGAATTTTCGCCAGAGATTAGGGAATGTGGTGAAATTTTACTTTGCTAAGCATACCGAATCACGTGCAAAGGAAAAAATAGAACTGTTGCTTGAACAAGATTGGATGATGGAAGTAGGCAGGGCTTCACCTCATTCCATACACTCTGGGGGAAAATTTCCCTGTAAAATGTGAAACTTACTTTGCAAAGTGAATTGTCTATTTGCCTTTAGTAAGTTAAACCTTCTTTGTTAGTGGTCTGTTGGCATAGAATTTAAAATAATATGGCAAGAGAACCAGAAAAGAACCAGAAGGGCTGACAAAACTGTCCTGTCCCTTTGACACGCTACCCTGCTTACTGTTTCTACACATAGGTTATCTGAAACAGTGACACATGTGGTGGCTGCATTACATAATTACATAGTTGGTAAGGTTGAAAAAAAGGCACCAGTCCATCTAGTTCAACCTGTGTTGGTGTGTGTATCATGAATTTATGTCTCTAGCATTACCCATATATCCCTTTATATTGGTTTTGTTAAGATGCTTAAGGCCACGTACACACGATCGAACATGTCTGCTGAAACTGGTCTGCAGACCAGTTTCAGCCGACATATCCGATCGTGTGTACCGCCTATTGGACAGGTTTCCAGCAGACAAAAGTTTTTGAACATGCTTTAAAACTTGTCCACTGGAAACCTGTCCGTCGGACATGTCCGCTGGTTAGTACGCCTAACCAGCGAACCGAAATCTCCCGCATGCGTGGAAGCATTTTACTTCCTGGTTTGCGGACGTCGCGGCGTCAACGTCACCGCCACCGTGCTGTCTGTCCGCGGGGATTTTGGTTTGATCGTGTGTACACACATCAGACCAAAACATCCCAGGAGACATGTCCGATGAAAACGGACCATCGGACTGTTTTCATCGGACATCTCTCATCGTGTGTACACGGCCTAAGAGTTTTTTTTTAATCGTTAATACTTCCATCTGACACCACCGATTGTGGAAGGAAAAACACATCTTTACTATTCTTAGGCCTCGTACACATGAGGGAATTTATCCGCTGAAAATGGTCCGACGGACCATTTCAGCCGAAAAATCCACTCGTCTGTAGGGGCCGGCAGACAGATTTGGACGGATTTCTCCGGCGGAAATGTTTCAAAGCATGCTTTGAAACTTTTCCACCGGAGAGCTGCCCGTCGGATATGTCCGCTGGTTAGTACGCCTAACCAGCGGACATATCTGTCCGCACATGCGTCGGATCCTGTGTATGGATTCGACGCATGCGCGCGGAAGTGTTTCACTTCCTGGTGCGGTGACGTGGCGGCGTCAACGTCACCGCCGCGTCACCACGATGTCCGCCGGTGGGGAATTTGATCCGATGGTGTGTACAGCCATCGGATCAAAACAGCCAGGCGGACATATCCGATGGAAACGGTCCGTCGGACCGTTTCCATCGGATAAATCCTATCGTGTGTACAAGGCCTTACAGTAAAAAAAAAACCTTACGCAGTTTATGGTTAAGCTGCTTCTCAACCAAATTCAGTGCCCACTCTTGAGTGACCAGGGACTGAACAGTTTTCTCCCTATGTTAGAATAATCATTTAAATATTTATATATTGCAATCAATTCTTTTTCATCTTTTAGGTTAAGAGCATTTTCAGCAAGTACAAAAAATGTATGTTGCTCTTACCAGAAGTAGAGTGTTTTTGTCACTTCCTGTAAGCTAATCTGAAAGCATAACATTATCCTCCCTTTGGAAATTAGTATCCCCCACCCAGGGCCGGCCTTAGGTGTTCAGGCGCCCTGTGCGAGCTAATCCTGTGGAGCCCCCCCCCCCCCCCAGACTGCTACACAATACACACTGACCGCTACACAACACACTACCCACAGACCACTACACAATACACACTGACACTACAGCATTGGTGCATTTTACTATAGATCCATTGGTGGACTACAAGGCTCAGCATTTTAGTCCCACCAATGCCTCCTATAGTAAAATGCTGGGTCTTGTAGTCCACCAATGCCTCCTATAGTAAAATGCTGGGCCTTGTAGTCCACCAGGACTCCCTTTACCTTATATCGGTCCCCCCTTGATTAGATCAGGGAACCCACCCATCAGTGTCCCCTTCCCCATGAAAGACCCCCATTAGACTGTCTTACCGAGAGACGCTTTGAGCCAGAGTTTGTGGGTGGAGCTCCTCTACTGTAGTGTCGTTTTCCTTCCTTGAATTGTGGAGAGAGAGAGAGAGAGAGAGAGAGAGAGAGAGAGAGTTGGTGGGGGTGAGGATGAGAGAGAGAGGGGGGATTTAAGAGTGGTGGGTGGGAGAGAGGAGGAGGTGAGAGGGGGAGAAGGAGGGGGTTGGGTGAGTTGGTGGGGGATTAGAGAAAGAGTGGTGGGTGGGAGAGAGGAGGTGGAGAGGGGGGGTGACACAACAGAGGAGATGGGGGGTGACACAACAGAGGAGATGGGGGGTGACACAACAGAGGAGATGAGGGGGGTGACACAACAGAGCAGAATGGGGTGACACAACAGAGCAGAGGGGGGTGACACAACAGAGGAGATGGGGGGTGACACAACAGAGGAGATGGGGGGGTGACACAACAGAGGAGATGGGGGGGTGACACAACAGAGGAGATGGGGGGGTGACACAACAGAGGAGGGGGGGGTGACATAACAGAGGAGGGAGGTAAGCTGACAAAGCAGATGAGCAGGACTCACATCGTGAGGCAGGACTCTGGGAGCAAGCAGGCACGATGATCCTCGTATTCACAGTGCAGCCCCGCCCACACCTTAACACATGATCAGCACAGCCATTCATAGACCCCCATATCTGCTTCCCGGCCCGCCTCGCACATTGCACATGGCCCGTTCGGCCAATCACAGGGCACCAGCGCAGCGCAGAGTACGGGATCACGCACGCCGCCCGAGACAGAAATCTGGCTGCTACAAGCCACAGGACGGTGGAATGTGTGCCCGGGCAAAATAGGTGGCAACCCTATGCACGGCGCCCGTGTTCCCATGGCGCCTTGTGCGGGCGCACAGCCCGCACAACGCAAAGGCCGGCCCTGCCCCCACCCCCATGTACTCAAAATAGAGAAAAGAAAATATATTTGAGTGCAGTCTGGATAGCAACCATGGTTTCCTCAATTGATACTGTGGGGTGAGTAAGTGTAGCCACCTGAGCACAAGAATGTTTTTACAGAATTTCAGATCGCTCTCCCATCCTAGCCTTAACCACTTAAGCCCTGGACCAATATGCTGCTAAATGCCCAAAGGTGTTTTTGCAATTCGCCACTGCGTCGCTTTAACAGACAATTGCGCGGTCGTGCGACGTGGCTCCCAAACAAAATTTGCATCCTTTTCTTACCACAAATAGAGCTTTCTTTTGATGGTATTTGATTGCCTCTGCGATTTTTATTTTTTGCGCTATAAACAAAAATAGAGCGAAATTTTGGAAAAAAAAACAATATTTTTTACTTTTTGTTATAAGAAAAACCGAATAAACTAAATTTTAGTCAAACATTTAGGCCAAAATGTATTCAGCCACGTGTCTTTAGTAAAAAAAAGCAATATACATTTTTTTTTTAGCTACCTAGCGACAACAGTGACACTAATACAGCGATCAGAAAACCGATCGCTTAGTGACACTGGCAATATAGGGTGAAAGGGTTAACTAGGGCGGTGATCAAGGGGTTAAACCTTTATTAGGGGGGGTACGGGGCTACCTTGGACCTAACACTAAAGCCCCATACACACTATGGGCCAGATTCAGCAACACTTGCGCTGGAGTATTTCGATATGCGCCGCGTAACTGTGAAGATGCGCCGTCGTTTCTATGTGCCCGTACCCACCAAACTAGATGCGCCCAATAACGGGTCATTTGCGACCGGCGGAACGTTCCGACGCCAGAGAATCGTCAGCGCTTAATTTCGCTGGGCGCATCAGTCGCGCCTATTGATTTCCCCTGCAAATATGCAAATGAGGGATTTTTCCCAATTCACGAACGGATTAGCACCATACGCTGGCTACATGCGCCGCGCGTATCTCGTTCGTCCGGCGCAAAGTTATTTCTACAAAAGGCTGCTTTATCTTTACTCCAGACGGTCAGAGGTCAGCAGGAGAGCAGCTACAGCAGTGTTACCGACGATAGGAGCTAGCTGAGCACCCCCACTTGCAGGACAACACCTCTGTCCATGCTTGTCTGTCAAATTTTACAGCCATGGAGGAAGACATCATAGGTCTCCATAGCCGAGATGACGGCTGACAGCTCCTGGCCTTTAGAGTTCAGCTTTCTCCTGTGTGTTTGCGGGGAACGGGAGCAGCCATCTCAGAACAAAAGTAACATCACTGCGGGGAGGGGGAGCAGGATATACTTTAGTGCCGGAATGGCGCTTCTACGGGCGCATTTAAACGCCCAACGGAAGGCATTGCGCTGACGTTTCCCGTGAAGTGGTGCCGACGGAAGTTGTGAGCATGCGCACAAAGGGGGCGAGTGGAGCCTCACTCACTGCGCATGCTCCGTGGTTGATGCGCTGAACGTAAGCCTCTGCGCTGGGCTCCGCCCATCATTTACATATGATCACACCCACTTCCCCTTGCGTCGGGTTACGCCAGCGCATTATCGTTACTCTGGCGCAAGTTTACGCGCAACTGCTATGTGAATAACAGTACTTGCGCTGAAAGGGTCTTCAGAGTAACGTAAATGAGAAGCGTTACTCTGGAGCAAAGATGCTCTGATCTACCTGAATCTGGCCCTATCAGTTTTCCTGACGGTTTTCTCTTCAGGTTTACCAAAACCATCTAATATGAGGTCAAACCTCAAGAGTTTCAATTCGTATGCAATCAGGCAGGCTCTTGTACTACATGGTTTTGGTAAACCTGAAGAGAAAACCATCAGGAAAACTGATAGTGTGTATGGGGCTTAACTGTCTGTCACACTAACTGTCACACTGACACTAAATGCAGCGATCAGTAAATATATGATCACTGCAATCAGTGACACTGTGACAGGGGGCTGGGGGGGTGATCGGAAGGGGTTAAGTGTGCCTATGTGTGTGGTGTCAGTGTAGTGTTGGTGTGACTTACTGTGATGTCTTCTATCCTCTCGTCGGATTGAAAATACCGCCGAGAGGAGAGCTCACATCACCTCCTCTGCCAGTGTTTACATTACACAGGCAGAGGAAGTGCAGGACGGAGGCTCGGCGGATTGGCTGGGAGCAATCGCGAGGGGGCGGACAAAAACGAACAGCCGCCCCCTCATCCCGGATCTCTCCCACAGGTAAGAAGCCTGCCGCATGTAGCAGGGGGGGTCCCGATCGGACCCCCGACCCGCAAGAAGGCAGGGACATACATGTACGCCCATCTGCCTGTACGTGCCATTCTGTGGACGTACATATACATGTGGCGGGCATTAAGTGGTTAAACTAGTATGGTCTTGGTCTACAGCTGGAAAACCCACTTTGTTCTTAGGTGAGGTATATTAGTTCTCTGAACTGGCAGCATAAATTACATTGTCATAGCTCCCAACTGTGCCTGATTTCTAAGGACTGTCCCTGATTTGGAACAAAGTACATTTTTGCTCCTTATTTGTCCCTCATTTTGGTCTGATCTAAAGTATCTCCCAAAAGTGAGTACATCCCTCATATTTTTGTAAATATTTTATTATACCTTTTCATGTGACAACACTGAAGAAATTACACATTTCTACAATGTAAAGTAGTCAGTATACAACTTGTATAACAACTTGTATAACAGTGTAAATGTTCTGTCCCCTTTAAAATAACTCACAGCCATTAATGTCTAAACCGCTGGCGACAAAAGTGAGTACACAATTAGCCATTTTCCCTATGCATTAAGGTGAAAAAACTTCCGAACATACCAGCTCTCCCGTCCCCCGTTATACTTACCTGATCCCTCAAAAAGTCCCACGCTCGGCCCCGACATTCTCTCCGCCAGGCTGAGCGGCAGATTGGGGGCACAGTGGCAGCACTTGGGACACAGTGGCAACATAATAGCACCTTAAAGAATTGGCAAACGCTGCACGTTTTTGTGAGCGCCAAGCCAGCTTGGTGCAGCACAATTTAAAGGGTCAGGGAATGCTTTTTGTGTTTTTGCATGTAAGACAGCCATGAAATGAAAGGGCTGCCTACATGCAGAACCCAGGTAGCAATGTTATAAACCTAGCCTCAGCTCCTTCACATCACAATCTCATCATTACAACAACATTCTCAGTCCCCCCTGCACATCAAAGTCCCCCTTTTACATTGCAGCCCCCTTTAAAGCACACCCCCTTCACAATACTGTCCTTAGCCCCCCTTCATATCACCCCCCTTTACATTCCTATCCTTATCCCCCCTTTCTATCACCCCCTCCTCCTTCAGATGACTGTCCTTAGCCCCCTTTATATCAAGCCCCTCCATCATTCCATTCCTGTCCTTAGTCACTTTATATCACCTCCCTCCTCCTTCACATTTCTGTCCTCAGCCCCCTTTATATCACCTCCCTCCTCCATCAGATTCCTGTCCTCAGCCCTCTTTATATCACCTCCCTTCCTGCTTCACATTCCTGTCCTCAGCGCCCTTGATATTACCTCCCTCCTCCTGCACATTCCTCCTCTCAGCCCCCTTTATATCACCTCCCTCCTTCTTTACATTCCTGTCCTCAGCCCCCTTTATATCACTTCCCTCCTCCTTCACATTCCTGTCCTCAGTCCCCTTTATATCACCTCCCTCCTCCTTCATATTCCTGTCCCCAGCCCTATTTATTGGATTGGATTGGAATAAATACTTATAGGGCGCCGAATGCGAGTTGTGAAACTCGCGTCTAAGCGCTTACCAACAAGCTGGGGGTATCCAGTTCCCAGGAGCAAAAAGAAGAAACTAGTACATTTATATCCATAGCCATTCCAGCAGCGAGCTATCACCACTGACAAGGCTTCTATCTTTACCTGTCTTCCTTCCGTGGTCGTGGACTCTGGCTGTGTGACTTGCCGAGCATTCACGTGGGAACGGTCGTTTACAGCAAAGGACTCTGAAGGAACAGTCAAGATGTACATGCGCCGGTGACATGGCCGACAGCATGTACATTTAGGAGATGCACAGCGCTGCATGTTTAGCAGATATTTACAGTACCTATAGGTAAGCCTTATTATAGGCTTACCTATAGGTACAAATTAGGCATTGGAGTTTACGCCTACTTTAAAGAATTACCTGCCTATATCAAACTTTTTTAATACCATTGCAGTGCTGGCACACTGCTTCTCTAGATCAGCCTGCAAACTTGAGGCAGTCCAGGTGAAGTTATATCAATTGTCCTCTGCCTCTCTGTATCCCTGCATTGATAGAAACCTGACACTTTTCTGGTGGCAGCAGCTCCTAAAGCTTGTGCCCACCCCGCAGCCTGTGCTCTACACCCTCCTCCTGAAGTAAGCTTTAGCTGGCTTTCTGAAGTTGTAGTTCTATATTTTGTATCATCACAGAGGGAGATTTGAGGTGGGGAGAGAGCACTGTACTGGAGGGGGGGGGGAGCAATTTGGTGGGAAAAGGGGTGTCATCTTTGGTGAGATTTGCACTCTGAACGAAGTGTGCTCCTGAGCTCTGCACTCGGTACATAGCACACTCCTGAACTCTGCACCCTGTATTTAGCACAATCCTGTACTGTGCACTCATGATCTCTACATTCTATAGGTAGTATTTTTCTGAACTCTGCACTCTGTATGTTGTGCACTTCTAAACTCTGTATTCTGTAGTGCACTTCTAAACTCTGTATTCTATAGTGCACTTCTTTATGTAGCATACTCCTGAACCCTGCACTCTATACAAAGTGCACTCCCAAACTCAGCACTTGTACTATGTATGTTACATACGCCTGAACCCTGCACTCTGTATGCACAGCACTCCTGAACCCTTCACTCTGTATATACAGCACTCCTGAACCCTGCACTCTGCATATACAGCACTCCTGAACTCTGCACATAGTCACCTTCTGACTGTTGAATATCTTTTTTTTCAACCAAATTATAATTTCCCATTGATGTACTGCAAACCAAGCATTTGGCGAATAACTCCTGTTTACCCATTCTAGGCACTCCCGATGCTGTTGGTGAGCCCCCTAATCTGCTCCGGCAGATGATGACAAGAAAGAGGCATCAATCTGGACTCCAGACGTCGAAAGCCATGCCAGCTAAGCCCGTCGGGAATACAGCGCACGTGCTAGGGGCCTGGAACATGGCTTTGCAGGCCTCCGGCGCTGTTCAGATTGCAGTCCCGGCTCTCACGGCGCAGGCCAGCTTCGAAGCCCTCATGCAGGCGATTACGGGCTGTCAGTCTACCCTCACCTCCAAGATTGACTCCCTCCAGTTGGATCTGAGTCTCATTAGGAAGCACAATGAAAAAATCAGGGGCCGACTGGACGAGGTGGAGCGCCGCGCGGGTGCCACAAAAGTTACTGTCCGGGACCACACGGCCACCCTGCATACTGCTAAGTTTGGCTGAAACACCTTGACGCCGAAAATCGTAACAGGCACAACAACCTACGAATTGTCGGCCTGCCGGAGGGAGTGGAGGGCCCAGACACTACGGCCTACACTGAGTGCCTCCTCCGTATACTTTTCCCGCAAGCGGCCTTCTCGTCTCACTTCGTGGTGGAGAGGCCTCAGAGAATGCCGTCTCATCGTGGACCCGCAGGCGCACTTACCCGTCCCTTTATTTTCAAATTGCTGAATTTTAGAGACCGGGATCTGATACTATGAGAGGCCAGGAAGATGCTATCCACCTTGACGCTGCGTGCCTGATGTTCTTCCCGGACTTCTCTGTCGAGACGCAGAGACACCGCAAGTCCTTTGATGCAGTCAAACAGTCTCTGCGTTTTCGGAATATAAAGTACAGCATGCTTTTTCCTGCCTGCTTGAGAGTTTTTGACGGAGAGACGACCCGTTTCTTCACATCGCCGGGGGACGCTGCGCAATGAATACTTTGCCTGATGCCGGTCACTGGGCTGTTAAAACGTCGGTTTGTGAGTACTTTATACTGTGGGCCCTTTCTTGCTTCTCCCCCCTGCATTTTCCCATACTGGTCTGGGTGCCCTGATGTCATGGATCTCCAGGAGACATCTTCCTGTGTACACTTATGCCTGGGGGGAGGTTGAAGGGGATTTGAGCCTTGCGGAGGGGGATTGCACTGCTCCCGGGTTTGATGGGGCCTCCGAGGTACCGAGGCTCCTCTGACTCCCAGGGCCTCTACAGATGTGGCTCCCTGACTGCCTTTCTCTCCCCTGCCTTTTCCCTGATGAACTGCTCCTTCTCCCCTATCCCCCCCGGCTGGGGGGATTACAATCTCCACTCTGCTCTGGATGAGGATGCTTTGTGCCTGACCTGTCTTTTGACTGCCTACCTGGAGCCTAGTTCCATCTGGGGTTCAAGGGGAGCCTGATAGGGAGATGTACTGACCCACTAAGTTTCCTCTGCTGGATTTTGGTATTGTTGAGATCCTTTAGAGACTCACCTTATTCTTACCTTGTTCAGGGTTTAAAGTAAGTGCCCCCGACCCAGTCCGGTAATATGGAATTGATGTGCTCTGCACCATTGGCCTCTGCAGTGTACCTCAGCGCCTTTGGCCTGGGGTGAAACCGCCTGATTGTCTGACTGTTCATGTCCCTCGGTGGTTGGTAAACCATGTTCTATTTCGGGATCCATGTTTATCACGGTTGGCGTGGTTGCATAGGGTGAGGGGGAGTTGGTGGGTTTTGTTTTTCTGTTTTGGGGGTTTTTGTGTTCATTTTTTTTGTTTCTTGAAGGAATATTACTGCTCTGTATGGTATGGGACTTGTGTATGGGAGGGCAATCTCGCCTCCTTGCTGGCCTCCCCTCTGTGCTGGGGATGGGTTGGGGGGCTCCCTCTATAATAATTCAGCTTCCTGACATGGCTCCTCTGACCTTGGTCTCCTGGAAATGTAAGGGGGATGAACTCCCCTATTAAAAGAACGTTGGTCTTCAAGTTCCTTAAGGATTACAACCCGGATATCTGTTTATTTCAGAAGACGCATTTGGTCGGGGGCAGGGTTCTTAGTCTTAAAAAGCCATGGGTGGGACATTATTATCACTCTACCTACACCTCCCGAGCCCGTGGTGTCAGTATTCTCATACGCAAGTCCCTGCCTTTTACTCTACTTGATTTAAGGTTAGATCCCAGTGCAGATATGTAGTGGTGCATGCAGTTGTGGATGGTCTCCCCCTGGTGTTGGTGGGTTTATATATTGTCCGAATGTTGATAAATTGACTCCTGATCCGACACTAGACTCTCCGCTTTCCTGCTGGGCCTCGGTGCTTGGACTTACAGATGTGTGGCGGTGGAACCACCATCAGACCAAGGGATACACATGCAACTCGGCTTTGTACTTAGCAATGTCCCGTATTGATCTTATCTATGTCAGCAACCCCGTTTTGAATAGAGTGGTGGAGGTGGTGGCCCTCCCTAAGGGTATTTCGGATCATGCTCCGGTGTTATTGAAATTGCAAATTAATACGGCCCCGGCTAACTGCCCCTGGAGATATTGGGTGACGGATGAGCGGGTGGAGTCGCAGATAGCCTCTGCTATAGTGTCCTTCTGGTCCTCGGACCCCCCTCCTCGTAAATCCCCCACTAGCTGGGAATGCTTTAAGACCCACATTAGGGGGCAGTATCAGGGCGCCATAGGAGCTGCGCGCTGAGCTTCTCGGGACTCCTTGCTATGGGCAGAATCCCCTGCCCAGACGCTGAAGATGCAATATATGGTAACAGGGGAAGAGAGTTGTAGGCTGGCTCTCTCTGTGGCTTTCAGGGAGGTACAGTTGCTTAGGATGGCTGCGGCCAAGAAGCAGCTGCTTTACAGGTCACAGAGGTTCTTTGAGCAGGGTGAAAAGATGGGGCGTATGCTGGCCTGGCTTTCGAGAGAGCAGACTGTATCCCCCCCAGTGGCTAATGTTAGAGATGACTCAGAGAGGCTGTTGTCAGACCCGGAGGAGATTAACTCCCAATTTGCCTCCTACTATGCCGATCTTTACTCTAAGGTTGAATACTCTCCGACCCAGCTCCAACCCTTTCTGGACGGTGTTGAACCCCCCCGTGGTCACCTTAGAGGCGTGGTCGAGGTTAGATGACCCATTTACCCTGAAGGAGGTCCAGAAAGCGGTGGCCTCCATGCAAGCAGGTAAGTCTCCGGAGGAGGATGGTCTCCCTGCTGAGTTTTTCAAAACACACAGTGAGTCGTTAGCAGCGGTTCTGGGAGAGGTGCTGCAGACCTCGCTTCGGGAGTCTCGGCTGCCGCCCTCAATGCTGCGGGTGATAATAATGGTTGTCCCTAAGCCAGTTAAGGACCCCAAGCTTTGCTCGTAGTACAGGCCCATATCCCTCCTCAATGGAAGGGCACATACATTAATCTGCGAAGGCTGTTTTTCGGTGATTGATCGGATGTCTGGGGGTGAGGGGGCGGAGGTTATTGCCTCCCTGGACGCTGAAAAGACCATTGACTCGGTGGAGTTGGGGTACCTGTGGGTGATGCACAAATTTGGGTTTGGACCGGTCTTTATATCTTGGCTGCAAATGCTATATTCTGATCTAATGGCCAGGGTTCGTACTGGTGGTATCCTGCCTGCGGGCTTTCCGCTCCGCCAAGGCACTAGACAGGGCTGTCCCCTCTCCCCCACACTTTTTGCGTTGGCTGTGGAGCCTCTGGCTGCGATGATCCGATCCTCCGGTGAAATGGTTGGCATCTCAGTGCCTCCCCTGGTAGAAAAGATATCAATGTACGCAGATGACACTTTACTGTATCTTGGGGACCCCCATGCCTCCCTGGCAGCGGCCCTTGGGATCTTTGAAAGGTTCGGCAGGTTCTCGGGCATTAAAATTAACTGGGACAAGTCGGTGCTCTTTCCCCTCCGGCCGATGGCTCCCCCTATTGGGATGCTGGCCCCCCCTCCAGTGGGTAGATCAGTTTAAATACTTGGGTATCCTTGTCCAGAGGCACCTGCCGGACTACCTGGATGCCAATGTCCGCCTGATTCTGCAGAATTTCCTCTGCAAATGTACAGCTTGGAAGACCCTGCTGTTCACGCCAGTAGTTAGGGTGAACTTAGTGAAAATGTCCTTTCTTCCTAAGTTCCTCTATGTATTTAGGCATACCCCTGTAAATATTCCCAACTCCTTTTTTGATGCATTAGATAGGGCCGTTGGGGCATTCATGTGGTGAGGAGAGGTACCCAGGGACGCCAGGTCCACACTTCAGCTCCCGGTGTTGGGGGGTGGTCTAGCCGTTACCTTATTTCAAGAAATATTATTGGGCGGCAGTCTTGGTTTTGGTGAGGTGGTGGTTCGTGCAGGATCGATCCAATCCTGCGGTGAACCTTGAGGCAGCAATATTGGGATCCTACACGGAAATTAGTAACTTAGTATATAGAGGGCCCCGCTCTAACGCAAATATCACCACCCCCATGAGAACCACGGTTGGGGTCTGGCGGAGCCCCGGACCTGCTCTCCCTATACTCCATTATAGGGTAACCCTGAGCTGCCCCATTTGAGAACTGTGCCTGACCAGCAAGCCTGGGCGAGCCACGGGGTCAAGGCTCTCAGGGATGTTATGCCTGGGGGTCGGCTTCTCCCCTTCAGCGAGCTTAGGAATAAGTTCTCCTTGACTCCGTGGATGTACTTTTGGTTTTTGCAGCTCTGTCATGCGGTTAGGGCCCAGTTCCGGAGCCGGTTACCTTGGCTCCGGACACAGTTGAGAGACTGTTAACGGCCTCTATGGTAGATAGAACGCTCTCATCTATATACTTTAGACTTACCTGTGCTGCTAATAACGGTGCTGTAAGGGCGTTCAATGCCTGGCGGAGAGATATACCTGATCTGATGAAGGAGGACTGGTCTAAGGGCCTCCAACAATACATCCCATTGATGATTGTGGCTAAAGATCGTTTAGTCCAGATGAAATTTCTTCACAGGGTGTACTACACACCACAAAGACTTTCGGTCATCTATCGCCTGGCTGACGACCGATGCTCGCGCTGTGGGGGGGGGGGGGGGTTAGTGGCTGTGGGCAATTTCATACATATCTACCTGCTGCCACACATACCAAACTTTTCATTTTTTTCATTTTTTATTGTGCATTTTTATCAATTGGAAGAAGCCTGATCCACCTTGAGTATCTGCCTTTAGGGAGCTGGTGAATATAGCCCTCCCCTTGTATAAGCTAACATATATGGGACGTAATTGCCCTAACAAGTTCCACAAAATATGGTCAAGGTGGGTGGAGGCCAGGCATCTCTCGGTGTAAAATGTAGGTGTGTACTGGTCCCCGGTAATTTATCCTTCCCTCTCCCCCCTCCTATTTTTTCCCCCTTCCCACCCCCCTAAATTTTGGGGGATTCAGGGTGGGATGGATTCCCGGATGATCTTCTGGGTTGGGCATACGGTTGCCCACGATACTTTGGTTCTAGTTCTAGTTTTCTTGCCTATTGCTCAGATTTGATGTGGGATCCTGGGTATTTTGGTTTAATTAATTGGAAATTACTCTGTATGTTTGCATTTGTATAATTTGTTTTGTGCTACTGTACTATTTGCTGATATTCACATGTCCATTGTACACTTTGTTCTTTAATAAAAATTCCTTCTGTTAAAAAAAAAATAATTGCTGCATCATGAACCTAAGCATCAAGATCACAGCAATGTGTACTCACCAAAGCAACAGCTGATTTCAGCAGTAAGCCCTGGTTCACACTGGTGTGAGTACACATGCAATTTGACATGTCAAATCGCATGTCAAAACGGCAGCATTTGCCGGAAATTACTGGCACTGCACCGATTTCAAAAAGTAGTTTCCATACTACTTTTTGCGATTTCGGCCTGCGATTTACATTGACATCTGTGCAGAAACTGAACAGATGTCTCTGTAATTGTGGCCGGAATGTGAGTGACTGTGAACCTGGGCTAAACCAGACAAATTACTTGATTTGAGTATTGTCGGTGCTTTTAATATTGTGTATGTTTTAAAAAATATTCATTCATAGCAGGAATCCTTAGGTCTGGATGCTTATCTCCAGCTTTCAAAGCAGTAATTTTCTTCTTGTTGTCAGCGCACATGGTCACATTAAATCAGTGTTGGCAAAGGTATGTGGATGTCTCCCTTCAATGAAAAAAAACAATGGCCCAGATTCACGTACATCGGCGCATTATTGGACCGGCGTAGCGCACCGCCTTTACGTTAGACTTGCGCCATCTAGCCGCGTAATCCCCCGATTCACGTAGCTTTTGCGCAGGAAATTGCGCAAGCGTAAGGTTTTTTCCAGAGGCGTAAGGAGGAGTAATACAAATTGGGAGGGACATGGGCCTGTTACATTGAAATGAGCCGTGACCCCATGCAAATGAAGGGCCGGCCGGCTCGCGCATGCGCGCGTGAAGGAGACCATGTCAGCTCCGCTGTGCGCATGCTCACAACTCGGGAGCGGCGCAATCAGTGAAATTGGAAATGGACTAGGGCAACGTTGTGAACTACACAGACAGCATAAATAGACACACACAAACGCACTTGCATTGCAAAAGTACATCCCTTTGTGTCCCTTCCCATTGAACCAAGTGCTTTTGTTCCTGTTGTTCGTTGCAGTGTGTCTTGTAGTTGTCAGATTAGTGTTCTGTGTGATCAAGTGCTTGTTGGTATATTTGTGAAAGTGTTTTTGATAAGTGTTTGAGAGACTGTTTGTTTGATTGATATATTTTTGTTTGTTTGTTTTCTTGCTTTATTTTTTATTTTATTTTTTTTGGTGACTGTTTCTTGCTGAGTGCTAGTGTGATTTTTGGGTGTTCGTTTTCTCTTTGTGTGTGTTCTTGCCTGATTGGTTGTGCTTGTATTTGTGACTGATTTTTGGAGACTGGTAGTGAGTTTGTTTGGAAGTATGACTGAGAGAAAAAGAAAGCTTAATTTTACTGTGGGGGAAAAAAGAATTCTTGCCCGGGCCATTAGCGAGTATGGGCGTTTTCTCCACGGCCCGCAGAGTGCCACCACCACCCCGGCCAGGAGGAGGGAGATATTGGATAGGATCACGGAGCAGGTGAATTCATCGGGGGAGGGGGAGACACGGACCCGGTCTGGGATCGAAAAAAAAATAAATGATCTCCGGCGTCTGGTGAAAAAAAAACTGGCCGCAATGCATGCCCATGCCAGGGGCACAGGAGGGGGCCCACCATGCCGTATTAGGCTTACAGCAACGGAGCATGTGGTGGCCCTGACCTTTTACCGGCATGAAGTGGAGGGCCAGCCAGGCTTTGACACAAGTCCGGTCCCCGCGGTGCCAGGTAAGGTTTTTTGTTCTATCAGGTGTGTAGCATGTGTGGGGGAGGGGGTGAAAGGGAATATGTGCCAAGTGTGTGGATCCTCCAACCTGTGAATGGTTTGTGTCATCCACAGATGTGCAGGAGGGTGCAGGGCCATCTGGCCTGACCGCTCCAACACCAGGACAGCAGCCTAATGAGGCCCCCCCAACAAGGCCACAGTCCGCGGAGGAGGTTCGAGAGGAGGAGGACGATCATGAGGAGGAGGAGTCAGGCACTGGACGAGTGGTTTGTGCGGACTCTTCCCCTCTGGCTGGCAGAAGCCTGCCCTCCCTAAGGGGGAGCCCCCCCCCTCCTCCCCCAACATGGCTCCCCTCACAAGGGCCTCCCCTTCTCCCCGCCCACAACCATCAGCTGGAGGCAGGATCCAGAGCACCAGGGGGGCGCCCAATCTCCTGCCCGCCAGTCTGCGAAGGGACCAGGCCCTCCAGACCCGCCATCTGGGACAGCTCTGCCAGACTTTTGGGCGGGTGGAGGAGAGCCTGTCCTCCATGAAGGATACGCTGGGTAACCTGGACTCCCACTCCCGGGCTTTCACAACCTGCCTAAATGAACTGCAGACTACAGCAGCAGGCGTTGGGCAGGATGTGAGGGCCCTTACCCAGGCTATCCAGGCCAACACGGCAACACTTGGTGCTTCCCTGGACAGAATTGCCGTGGCCTTGGAGGGCAGGCCGCCAGGTGGGCAGATATCAGGGGCTGCTCCTCCTTCCCCGGCTTTGCCCCTCCCCCATGAGTCTCCCCTGAGGGGCCGGGGCCGTGGCCGGGGGCGGGGCGCCCCAGGCGTGGCTCACGCAGAGGGCAATAATTTTTTTTTCCCCCTTTTTTTGCTGACATTTTTTGCATTTTTTTTTTTTTGCTGACATTTTTTTTAAATTTTGGGTTGTGCATGCTGTTTGAATGTGGGGGTGACATTCCTGCTGGAAAAGGGGTGTCATCCTCAATTTTGGTGGAGAAGGGTTCCCCAGGACCAGGGAGAAGTGATCCTCAGGTCCGTGTGATTGGTGTATGAATGTTCAGTGACATAATTGGAGCCTTGACGTGGCGTTACTGCTCACCAGTCCTGCATGGTGGACTGGTGCCAATCCAATTTGATGAGGATGTGGGGTGTGTGTGCTAGGGACCACAGTGGTGTGCATGCATGCATTCTCATTGTGCCATGATTAATGTGTGTGTTTAACGTGCAAAGATGCCCAATATGAGCTGCCTCCTGACTGCTCTTCCCTCAGAAGACGGGGTATCCTCGGTTAGGGGTTGATTGTCTGGTTGGGGGGTCAGGTCATCACGTAGCTCAACCTGCAGGCCCTTCCTCACTGCGAGATTGTGCAGCATGCAACATGCAACGATGATATGGCACACGAAGTTTGGGGAATACAACAGTGTACCCCCAGACTTACCCAGGCATCGGAAACGTGACTTCAGGAGGCCAAAGGTGTGCTCCACCACTGCACGGGTTTTGATGTGTGCTTGATTGTATCTTTCCTCCCCTGGGGTTTGGGGGTTCCGGATAGGAGTCATGAGATGGGGTCCCAGTGCATATGCAGAGTAACCTGGAAGGGAAAAGACAGGAGAATGTTAGTCATGCATGTGCCACTTGTGAGGTGTGCATCACGGGAGGGGATAGTCATGCCTGACTCCCATGTCACTCACCAACCAGCCAGGTGTTCCCATACACGTTCTGATCGAATTCCATTCGGATGTGGCATTGATTGTAGATGTAGCTGTCATGGGTGGATCCGGGGTGTTTGGCACGGACGTGCCATATGAGGCCTTGGGCATCAACTATCACCTGTACGTTGATGGAGTGCCAATTCTTCCGATTGCGGTACATGTGCTCTGTCTCATGGGGGGGCTGGAGTGCCACATGTGTGCAATCAATGGCCCCGATGGTGCGTGGGAATCTGGCAATTCTGTAGAAATCTGTCATTGCCTTCAGCCGCAGGTCCTCAGTGGTGGGTTTGATGATTTGGTTGGCCAAGCGTGTGAGGATTGCAGGGACAACCTGGTGCACACATCTGCTCACGGAGGATTGTGACATCCCAGCCACCACTCCACTTGTACGCTGAAAAGAGCCACTGGCAAGGACATGGAGTGTTGCCAGTACCTTGACCAGTGGCTGCACTGGATGTGAGCGTTGTGTTGGGCTGGTGATGTCCTCCTGCAGGGTTGTGGTTAATTCCAGGATGGCATGAGGGGGGAATCTGAAGATGCAAAAGTATTTCCGTTTCCCCCCACCCCAGGGAATTTACTTTTGCTCTGTTATGGCTGCTCCCGCTACCCCCAAAGAGAGGAGGAACCTTAATTTCTTTCTCGTACATCACGGGACACAGAGCGGCATATTCATTACTATATGGGTTATATGGAGTACCTTCAGGTGTGGACACTGGCAATCTCAAACAAACAGGAAGTCCCTCCCTATATAACCCCCTCCCCTAGAGGGAGTCCCTCAGTTTTTTCGCCAGTGTCTTAGGTGTTGGTCACGGAATAGCTTTGCTCCACATCCTTGGGATTAAGGGCGGGCTAACCGGATCTGTCCAAGGAGCCTCAGTGCCAAAGTGGACAGTACCCGGGCCCCAAACCGTGGGGTTTTGCCTATAATGCTCCTCTTTGGAGGGCTGGACCCTGGGCCCAGGACTTGGAGTTTGTAAAGACCATAAGTTCCTGTTTGCCAGGGTGCTATATAGGTCCAGGACAGTGGGTACCTTCATAGGACCCCAGGGCCTGAAGGTCTACTACGCTACCCACGGAGATGGGAGAAGATTGGACCGTTTTGCAAAATGTCCTGCGGCATGGAGCAGGTAAGAGGGGAGCCTGCAGGACTTGGTTCGACAGCAGGCTCTCCAGGGGAGATCTTAAGGGGGGTAGCCTGAGTATGCTCTGCATTGGCACCATGGTCACTATGTCTGATAGACAGGATGCCCTGAAATGTTTCCCCCCCATAACTTGATCCCCCTACCTATCTATGTATGTTTGCTAGCTACCTGCTGCTCGCTGGTTGAAGATCTTTTAAAAAAAAAAAAAAAAAAGATCTGTCTCTAGGCTAAAGGGACTCCTTAGGGGCCTGTGTTAGCCTTACCTTGCCGGGATTCAAATCTGCCGCCTGATGCGTCCTCCAACCTGCATTCCTGGGCTCCAGAGTGCGTCTCCTCCTGGGCTCTCCTCCCCCGACAGTCGCGCGCGCGCGTGCACGCGCGCATGCATATAGAAAATTTTTGCGCCGTTCGGGAGGGGGGGCGGGGAGTGTGACTGCAGTGTAGAGTGGGCGTGCCTTTAATTGCTGTTATACACAGCAGGCGCGTTCTTAGCTCAGTTCAGAGCTGAGCTGGAGAGAGAGGACGTAGAGCTGGCAGCACAGTGACTCCCGGTGGCGAGAAGGGGTACTACATGCTGGAGTCAGCTCCAATACTTTTTGTTAAGCCAAAATCCCCTTGGCAACAGGTTGAATGCTGGCAAACATGTTGGGGGTGGGGCTGTATGTGGTGAATAATATATAAAAGAAAACATACTGAGCCCCACCGGTTTTGGGGCATTAGTGATCCTATTGTCCCCTAAACCTTATTTTTTTGTACTCCTGGCTATAACAGTCTGTTGTTGTAAGCGGAGTCCTTCGGTTTTGTATTATGGCTTCCAAGGGTTCAGGATCAAAACACAAAAGAAAAAAAAAAAAGAAAAATAAAGAGAAAAGGCAAAGACAAAGGGGTTCCTCCTCTGGTTCTGATAATATGCCAATACTTTCCCCACAGGTTATTCCTATAGGGGTCACCCTGGATAAGCCATTAAGGGGGTCTGGTGCTGAGGCTGGCCCAGGTCGGCCCAACCCTGTGTTATCACAGAGGAGATGCTAGCCGTCACCCTAGGGGGGCTAGAGAAAAGAGGTTAACAGCCATGATCGCTGGCTCTTTTTCTGGCAAGAAGCGGACTAGATCCCCATCGCCAAAAGGGACAGAACCTAGAGGATCTACCACTGTAGAATCGTTTTCAGCCTCCCAGGCGGAGAGTCTGTGGGTCCAGTCTTTGACAGACATGGTCCGCTTGGCATTCAATTTGCCATTTCCAGAGCCTCAGGTTCCTGCGGTATCCTCTTTGGGTTCTTTTAAAAGCGCCTTTAAGCAACGCAGCTTTTCTGGCCCATCCTCTGTTAGAGGAATTGGTTTTTCCAGGATTGGGACGACCGGACAGAATTTTTTCTGCCGCCTAAAGCTGACGAGAGGGTAGTCTTTATGCACGTCTGCCAGGAAATATTTGTGCTGGTAGGCACTCTTTCCCCTGACCAAGTGCTCTTTAAAAGGGGCCCGGATGGCTCAGTTGGTAGAGCATCGGACTTTTGATCTGAGGGTCCAGGGTTCAGGTCCCGGTTCGGGCACTGCTTTTCAACTACCCGTGAGGTCCTTGAGGCCGCATCTCCCGGAAAGCGCCCGATCTCGTCTGATCTCGGAGGCTAAGCAGGGTAGGGCCTGGTTAGTGCCTGGATGGGAGACCACCTGGAAGGTTTTCTGTTATTTACCCTATGGAAAAGACATTTTTCTAGAGAAAGGGGGCGCTCCCAACGGTGGACGCAGCCATCTCATGGGTGAATAAATCATTAACTGGCCTAAGGGGAAACATACAAATGTTTAAAGTCCCGGTCGATAAACGTTTAGAGACACTTTTTCCAGCATCCCTGGCTACAGCCAGCAGTGGCTACAATTGGAGTTTTTTTTCAGGCATTAAGGAACCAGACAAAACGGATGCTTAGACATCCCTGCCCGATAGGCAGAGGAGTTATTGGATATTCCCAGAGCTCTGTGCTTTGCGGTAGAGGCTATAAAAAGACTCCATCCAGCAGGCGTCTCGTTGTCACTATTTTTAGTGCATATGAGAAGGCTCTTTTGGTTGAAGAACTGGGCGGCCGAGCCCCATGTAAAAGACTGCTGGCAGGTTTGCCCTTCCATGGAAAGATCTGGATAAATACATTCAGACTGTTTCAAGTGGCAAAAGTACCCTTTTACCAGTCAAAGGAAGTTCCGGGGTCCTGCGTTTAAAAGGGCAGCTCCCCCCGGTTCCAGGGCCCTCAAATTTCAGGCAGTACGGTCCTCCTGCGCGATCAAACTTTTAACAATGGATCGCAAGGACAGGCCTCTGGGGATCGGTCCCCGACAGAGGGGGTCCGATCATCTGTGGCCGCCGGCTACAGATTAAAATTTCTAAAATTTCCTCCACAAGGAAGGCCTCAATGCGGGCAGCATTGGATCACCTGCTTTACCAGGGCATAATGGTAGAGGTACCAGCCCAAGAACAGGGGCTAGGTTTCTATTCCAATCTGTTTGTCATACCAAGGCTCATCGGCAATGTCAGACCAATTTTGGACCTAAAAGGTTTAAATGCTTACCTAAGGGTTCGCTCTTTCCGGAGAGAATCCGTTTGGCCAGCAGCCGCCACACTCCAGAAGGATCGGGCTTCTATAGACATAAAGGAGGGTTACCTTCATGTACCAGGTCTTTCAGCCACATCAAATATTTTTGTTTTTACGCTTCGCAGTGATACAGCGTCACTTCCATTTTGTGGCGCCCCCCTTCGGGCTGGCTACGGCCCCCGGGTATTCACGAAGGTCCTAGCTCCTATTCTAGTCAGTCCAAAGGATCCAAGGGATCTCGGTCCTAGCATACCTGGACGACCTCTTAATCATAAGATCACTCGCTTCCTTGGTGGAATGCGTAGTAGCCCTCATGGTTCAGTACCTCGAGAGGTTCGGCTGAGTCCTAAACCGGGGAAAGATCAGCATTTCAACCTACAAAGCAGTTGGAATATCTCGGCACGAGATTAGACACGGAACAGAAGATGAATGTTCCTGCCCCTGGTAAAGGTCGAGGCTATCAAGAGATTGATTCAGTTGGTTCTAAGCAAAAAAGAGCCAACTATTCGCCTATGTATGCGATGGCCATGTTCGAGGCAATACCACACGCTTCCACGCTCGTGTCCTACAGGCAGCAATTCTAGCAGCTTGGTTCTGCCCAGTGGTCTGGAAGGCTGGAGAGCGGTCTTGAACAAGTTCACTCGCCAAGGAACTTGGGCAGAGGCGGAGAGGCAGCTGCCCATCAAGGTCTGGGAGTTCTGAGCGACTCAGCTAGCCCTCCTGGCATAGACATCCAGATTACAGGGGTCCTCGGTGAGAAGTCATTCAGACAAGGCCACAGCGGTGGCATATAGGTGAACCACCAAGGGAGAACCAAGAGTCAAGCCACTCAGAGTGAGAGGAGCTTGGTTTTTCGGTAGGCAGAGGTTTATGTACCCTGCATATCGGCGACATTCATTCCCGAGGTGGACAACCTGCAGGCGTACTTCCTAAGTCGCCAAACCCTGTCGCCGGGGGAGTGGTCTCTGCATCCACAAGTTTTTTTTTCAGACAATCTGCCAGAAGTGGGGAGTGCCAGACGTGAAGGTCATGGCATCAGGATTCAACAAGAAGCTAGACAGGTTCATGTCTCGAACGAGGGACCCTATGGCCTGCGGAACCGATGTGTTGGTTTGCCCTTGGCATCAATCATAACTTCTATATGCATTTCCCCCACTGCAGTTACTACCCCGCCTGCGGCGCAGGATCATACCACAGGCTGGTTATCCTGGTAGCCCCAGCTTGGTACCGGAGGGCATGGTACTCACTAGTCCTGAAATTGGCAGCGGGAGGCCCTTGGACTCTTCCTCTAGGGCCAGACCTACTCTCACAAGGCCCGATCCTCCACCCTGCATTACGGCGTCTAAATTTGACGGCCTGGCGGCTGAATCCCTGATTCTCAGGGGTAGAGGTCTGTCTAGGCAGGTAATCCCTACCCTCATTGAGGCTAGAAAGCCGGCCTCCAGGGTAATTTTGTTACAGGGTTTGGAGGGCCTACGTAGGCTGGTGTGAGGCTAAGAGATGGGTTTCCCGCAAGTATACCATTGATAGAGTATTACGTTTCCTCCAGCTAGGAGTGGATAAAGGCCTGGCATTAAGCACGATCTAGGGACAGATTTCAGCCTTATCAGTGTGATTTCAGAGGCCGCTGGCCGCCCACTCGCTGGTTAAGATCTTCGTACAGGGAGTCTTACGTGTTAATCCTCCGGTCAAATCACCACTTTGTCCATGGGACTTAAATCTTGTTCTGTCAACTCTACAGAAACAACCCCTTGAGCCGTTGGCTGAGGTACCTTGGTTTTACTGACTAGAAAGTCGGTATTTCTGATCACCATAGTTTCGGCCAGGAGAGTATCGGAATTGGCAGCCTTATCTTGTAAGGAACCATATCTCATTTTACATAAGGATAGGGCGGGGTTCCGTCCTCATTCTTCCTTTCTACCAAAGGTTATATCCAGTTTCCACCTGAACCAGGATGTGGTACTTCCATCCTTCTTCCAAAATCCACCTCTAGAAAGGAGGGGTTGCTGCATACGTTGGATATTGTCAGGGCCATAAAGGCCTATCTTAAAGCTACAGAGAAGGTTCGGAAAACAGATGTGGTGTTCGTTTTACCGGAAGGGCCCAAGATGGGTCAGGCAGCTGCTTGATCCACCATCGCAAGATGGATTAAACAATTAATCGTTCAGGCCTGCGGTTTGAAGAGGTTGCCTCCTCCTTTGTCGGCAAAGGCCCATTCTACCAGGGCCATGGGCACCTCCTGGGCAGCACATCATCATCAGATCTCTATGGCTCGAATATGCAAGGCAGCAACGTGGTCGTCAGTCCACATGTTTACAAAATTTTATCAAATGGACGTAAGAAGGAATGCGGATACAGCCTTTGGGCAGTCAGTACTACAGGCCGCGATTCAAGCTCCTCAGGATCTGAGGGGGCTCCCTTGATTTGATTTGAGATTTACATTTCTCGTTTAGGTTGGATTTACTAGTATTTGAGTATACCTCTAAATTAAATCCTTCTTTGGAAGATGTCTCCCTCCCCTCATTAAAGCATTGCTTTCGGACATCCCATATAGTAATGAATATGCCGCTCTGTGTCCCGTGATGTACGAGAAAGAAAAAGGGATTTTTAAATACAGCTTACCTGTAAAATCCTTTTCTTGGAGTACATCACGGGACACAGAGCTCCCACCCCTCTTTTTGGGAACATTTTGGGAGGCATACTGCTTGCTACAAAACTGAGGCCGCGTACACACGAGGGGACAGATTTGTTCAAATGTGTCGGCCCGACCGTTTCCAGCCGACGCAGCAAATCTGTCTGTTGGTCTGCTGTGCGTACACACGAGCGGATAGAAATCTCCCCGGACCAGAACGCGTGCACGTAAACCACGTACGACGTCACTATAAAGGGGAAGACCAAAGCTTACGGCGCCGCCCTCTGTTCCTCTTTTGCTAGTAACGTGTTAGCAAAGGTTTGGTTAGAGCCGATTCGCGCTTTTCGGTCTCCGCGCTTTACAGATCGTATTCTCGGGTTCAGTGTGTGCTTGTGGGTGCGTATTTGGCAGTCAGTGCTGGCTGTCAGGTTGTTTCTGCTTTGCAGTGGCGTTCTGTCCGCGGGTATCTGTTTGTCGAGCGTATTTTGCAGGTCTTGCTGGATTAGGGGGTGCTTTCTGTGAGTGTGTTCTTGACTGACCAGCCGGCCGGTTTGAAGCCATTATGGAGCAGCAGCGTAACTTTGCTAGAGTTCGTGCTGGATATGGGCTTGCTTCTGGATGTTATAATTATTCCAGACCTTTGGCCAGGAACAGGGGGAGGAGGAGTTCCTGGGCCAAGAATTGGTTGCGCCAGCGTGACCGATTCTCTCATATGCCTCTGCTTAGGGAAATCCAGGAGAATAATCCTGATGACTTCAGGAACTTTCTCCGTATGACGGACCCCGTTTTCAACCGTCTGCTGGATCTTCTGTCCCCCTATATCACGAGGCAGGACACTGTGATGCGCCAAGCGATCACGGCCGAGCAGAGGCTTATTGCCACGTTGCGGTACCTGGCGACTGGGAGGAGCCTGCAGGACCTCAAGTTCTCAACAGGCATCTCTCCCCAGGCGCTTTGGATCATCATACCGGAGACGTGTTCTGCTGTCATACAAGTCATGCAGGAGGAGTATCTGAAGGTAAGTTTCCTCTTTTCTGAAGCTCACATTCTCTGTCTTTATAAATGGTATTTTTTTTTTTGGTTTGGCATTTGTTCCCTATAATGACCATGCTTTTTCCATGCTGAGTGTTGAATGTTGCCTTTTCTCCCCATGCATGCATGTTGTTAAGCTTTCCATGTTCTTTTTGTTGGCCTACCTACATATTTTTTCCTTGCATGACTATTAACCTGTCCAGCATGCTATCCTAGGGACAAACACACCTAGCCTTTTTTTTTTTGTTGTGTGTGGCATATTTGTCTTTGCTGCATTGTAGTTCAACCCCAACCCCCCCCTAAAATGTTGCCCCATCAGAGGGGTGGGGAGTGTGATAATAAGTGGGATTTTTTAGTGGCCACAACTCCACCCCAATAATAAGATAAAATTGTTAATACTGTGTGATGGTGCACAAGTATGGTTTTTGTATTGTGTTTGCAATGTTTATGTGCCTAAGTACTATTTTTTTTTTTTTTTTTGTCCCCACAGTTTCCCTCCACGCCACAGGAATGGCAGACTGTGGCTTCCCAATTTGCCCTGCGTTGTGATTTTCCGAACTGCGGAGGAGCAATAGATGGGAAACACGTCCGCATAGTGCCACCACCCCGTTCGGGGTCCTACTATTTTAACTACAAAGGTTTTCATAGTATCGTGTTGATGGCGGTGGTGTCGGCACAGTACGAATTTTTGTATGTGGACGTGGGGAAGAACGGCCGGCTGTCTGATGGGGGAGTGTTCGCGCGGACTGAATTTTACAACCGTCTACAAACTGGTGGTCTTGAACTGCCACCGGATGAAGACAATGTGGAAGGACTTCCGTTTGTTTTTTTAGCGGACGAAGCTTTCGGGCTTGGACCTCACCTCATGCGGCCTTTTCCCCAGAGGACTCTTACCCCGGAGAGGAGGGTGTTCAATTTTAGGCTAGCCAGGGCCCGGAGGGTAGTCGAGAATGCCTTTGGGATACTCGCCAGCCGGTTCCGCCTGTTCCTGACAGCGATAAATATGGCGGAATATAAATTGAACCATATTGTTTTTGCCTGTTGCATATTGCATAATTTTTTACGCAGGCATTCCCAGACGTACCTACCCAACATCGGTGCTGAGGCAGGACTACCCTCAGATACCCTTCCTGGGCTGGACACTGGTCGCGCTGGCTCGGCCACCCAATCTGCTCGTGAGGTACGCGACAAATATGTTGAGTACTTCATGGGCCGGGGGGCCATAGCTATGCCAGATCATATTTCTTTCTAATTCGTCCCCAAAAGAAAGAAATATTACAAAATATAATAAATAATTTGACCATTGGACTCTATATACAGTTGTTTGTCATTATTGCTTTTTCTATTTATCTCTGTCTTCTTGGTTCTGAAACTAGTGCACTTCTAGTGCCAAATGTAGTTGTCATGTTTTAGTAAATAACCACAATTGGACATTACAGGCATACCCCACTTTTAAGTCCACAATAGAAGGGTCACTTCTGCACACAAACCAATGAGATACCAGCATTTATAAAATCTGGCTTAACTGAACAAGCTTGTGTTGGAAGAATAATTTTTGTTTACGCAGAAGTGAGGCTGATATTGTGATTTGCAGCGGTAAGAACTAAACGCTAGTGTGTACTTAAAACCGGGTTTATGGCTGTAGTTACAAGTCACTCATCTACAAACTGGGTATTGAGCATATATAAACAACAAGCCACTCATGTTAGCGTACAAAAATTTTTATCATAAATTTTTGGGTTTGCCACCATGTAACATTTTTGGAGTAAAAACTTTTTTTTTTTTTTTTTTTTTAATTAAAAAATATGGATTATACCAAACATTATTTTTAGAAAAAATATAAAATATTTTTCAAAACCAATAAAAATACTAAGTACAACAAGGTCATTACTACAACAGTCTCCCAATGTCACCCCGGAACACAACAAACTTGGAAGATGCACACATTCTTGTGTGTGAGTGAGAGGGCCCAAAAATGAGGATTATATCAAATGTCCACATGTGCTATCTGGCATCATGGGTGATCAATGCATGTGTTTTGTGGGTGCAAACCCTTCCCTCTTACCTGCTTGAGAAGGGAGGAAGGGGGTGTACCCACAAAGCAAAGACAATCCATAACCTGTGATGGCAGATAGCACATGTGGACACACTGTGTGTGCATCTTTAGATTTTTCAAAAACATTTTTTTTTGTTTGCAAGACGGATGGGTGATGGGGGGGGGGGGCCGGGCAGGGGGATTTAGTCTTTGATACGGCCCATCATATCAATAATATTTTTGTAATTTTGTTCAATTACAACCATTGTTTGCCTCATATTATCCATCTCTGTGCTACACTCCATAATTTGTTGGATGACAATTTGTGCACTTGCACGTGAAAAAGGTGGACTACTGGATGTGCTTGCAGCATCTTCATCCCCTATAACAAAATAAAATAAAAATACATTAGTAATGTGCAGGCCTATCTACATCTCTTTCTCCCTGTGTGAAGCTGCGGTGACACTGACCTGTTGTGCTACTAATCTCCACCTCTCCATCATCCACAACTTCGCCTTCTTCCACAATCAATCCTTCTTCAATAACTCCTCCTTCTTCAATAACTCCTCCTTCTTCAATAACTCCTCCTTCTTCAATAACTCCTCCTTCTTCTACAACAACTCCTTCAATAACTACTCCTTCTTCTTCACCAACTCCTTCTTCTTCACCAACTCCTCCTTCAATAACTACTCCTTCTTCTTCACCAACTCCTTCTTCTTCACCAACTCCTTCTTCTTCACCAACTCCTTCTTCTTCACCAACTCCTTCAATAACTACTCCTTCTTCTTCACCAACTCCTTCTTCTTCACCAACTCCTTCTTCTTCACCAACTCCTTCTTCTTCACCAACTCCTTCTTCTTCACTAAATACTCCTTCCACATTTGCGTCTTCCTCATCTCTCCCTTCCACCACTCCTTCTTCTACCTGGTCCTCCTCCTCCACATGGCTAGATTTTTTCTTATGAGAGAGTTTGGGCCTCCTTGCGTCCTCCAATTTCTGTCCTGTTCTTTCCCCTAGAAATATCCGAAAACAAAAGGTATACTTATCAGCACACAGATATTTGAGGAGGGCATTAATAAATCATAATCATTGTGTCAAAGTGTGTTATAAACTTTGGATTATTGTCTTCCGCCACCAAACATTAACCTTTGTTTTTCGAATGACTTCTCCCAAGCTGTGATAATGACCCTTTTTATTGAAGGGACACACATGGAAGCAGGGCCGGACTGACAACTCATGGGTCCCCCGGGCAATAGAATATTAGGGGCCCCCAGGCTTACAAATGCCCACTAAGCCAGGTGGCAGTATAGAGGCGGGGCAGCTACAATCTCAGTCAGTAGTTTCACATCAAAAGCATGTAGGCTTTGGACATATCAGGGACAGATGAGCTAAATTAGCAGATTTTTACATACTGTCCCTGGTTGAAAAGAGCCTGGCATCTCTGATGGGGCCCCCTAGGGGCATGGGGCCCTCGGCCAGTGTCCGATTTCCTCAGTGGTCAGTCTGCCCCTGCATGGATGCCCCTCCCTAAAAATTAGGTGTCACAGACTGTTAAAAATGAATCTCATTATGGGGGAGACACAGGTGCTCTTGAGTCCAGATGTGAATCCAGCTGCTTATTATCACTGTGTGAATGTGAATGAATCCTGTTTGTTTTTTCACATTCAAATCATTTATGAAATCTACATAATTTTATCCAAAATGTGTAATAACTTTTCTCTATAAATGCCAAATAGCCATGTCCTGGTGTGCTGTTCCTTAGGACATAGTATGTGGATGAAACGAGATGATTGAACGATGTTTCTAAAGAACGATCGTGCATAACTTCTTATTTGGTGTGTGTGTGTTTTTTTTCATATTACAGGAAATATCCAAAAATAATTATTCCAAAGTACAACCATTCCAACAAGGCACATGCATAAATATACATATCAAACAATGATATCACACAATTGCAAACCCCCCCCCCCCCCCCCCCACAAAAATAATACCTACTTTTATCCAGGATTTTCTTTATCTTCCGAAACTGGTGTGGCTCACGCAACTTCAAATCGGACCAGCGCTTGCGTAGCTGCTCTTTGGACCTGCTCACCCCAAAGATCTCAGTAAGCCTCTTCGCCACCTTGTCCATAATTTTGGCCTTACGGCGGTTCGGGGTGCTGTATGGGCCATAATCCCCATCATAATCCTTCCTGCGCAGGATGTGTACCATCTCCACCATCTCCTCCAAACTCATATTTGTGGCCTTGTACCGTTTGCTCCTTGAGCGTGACGTTCCTGGTTGTGTCCCTTCCTGATCCTCATGAGCGGGTAATGGTCGCTCGTGGGACATGGCCATCTTTTCGTTTCCCACTGATAAGGGGCGTGGAAAAGAGGAAAAGTTCCGTCATGGGCGTGGACGAAGGCGGCGTTTCACGCATGCGCGGATGAATACATCGTGTTTACGCGGAGCTTACGCGCGCGTTAAAACGATGACATACACATATGCCGGTAACTTGCAATATGAGGCCCTGGATGTTGAAATGGGGGGGTTAAAAACGGGCGGAGACATTGCGAACGAAGAGGGCGGCGGTATAGCTTTGCGCGGCCTATATAAGGAGATCGACGTGATTACGTCGGTTACGCGGAGATTACTCGAGCGTACGCGAGGAGCTACAGACACGAAGGTAAATTACAACATGGGATCAGCAGAGGCGTCTCAACTTTTAAACCCCATGTGGGGGTGGGGGTTTGGAATGTTGTTAGGAGCGTTTGCGCTATTTAGCTAGCTTGGGGCCACCAATGCAAGTTTTGTACAAAAATGATTGAACACATCACTACATATATATATGACAATGCTCTACCTCTTTATTTTTGTCTTGTGGATTCACATCATGCATGTATTGTTCTGTAGTGTTTTGACAGAGGTAATTAGGTTGTGTATTAGCTCCTCAATGCTGTGTGAGGTGCATGATATCTACACAATAACTAGTGGCTTCATTTTTGGAAAAAGAAATAAATTGTGGATGATTAAAGAGATGGCATGTATTTATTTCCATGTTACCAAAGGGTCTGCATGTTCCAAAAATGAATTGCACAACAATGGAGTGGAGCTGGCCATCATTGTATCAGCAGGACACATTGGGGGTTATTTACTAAAGGGAAATCCAGTTTGCACTGCAAGTGCACTTGGAAGGGCATTCTCCATAGATGTGGAGGGGAAGATCTGAAATGAAGGGAAGCTCTGCTTATTTTATCAACCAATCAGGTGGAGGCTAAAATTGAATATATATTGTTTCTTGCATGTCCCCTTCGGGGCTACAGCGATTGCATTTCCAAGTGCACTTTCAGGCAGTGTACTTTCAAGTGCTTTTGCAGTGCTAAAGTGATTTTTTCTTTAGTAAATAACCCCCAATGTGTTTGTATACTAGTTCCACAATGATTGTACACATACATATTCAGAAAATGATAAATCTGAGCCATTTTTCTTGTGGGTTTTAATTAATTTTTATTTGTATATTCTAGAGCATTAATCTGAACATATAAAAAAAAAAAAAAGATGGACCAGTTGGCTATCCAAGACAACACTCTTAAATTAATCGAATGTTATCGCGAAAAGCCTAATCTATGGGATACCAGGCACCCAGGCTACCCAAACAAAAATCTCCGAGCAGACACTCTACAAGAGATAGCAACCTACATGCAGACGTGGGTTCCATCCTGCACAGCAAACATGGTGAAGGATAAAATGAGCAATCTCAGGAGCACCTATCGTAAGGTATATAAAGAGGTTAAAACCAAACGATCTGGATCAGCAGCAGATGCGCAAAAGGAGCCCAAGCTGTGGTACTTCCGCGAGCTTGCATTTTTGGATGATGAACTGGAGGGCCGGCCATCACTTTCCAATCTTCCTTCCAGCCTTCCTCCCACGCTTCCTTGCAGCGGAACTTCCCAGGATCCCCACGCCCCTGCAGAGCCAGAGGAGGGCCTGGCTGACATGGACCCAGATCTGGCGATCTTCAGTGAGGTATAGTAGTTTCCTAAATATTTATTTGCTTCTAATTTGGGTTTGATTCTTGAGTTAGTATTGTTAAAATTCTAACGTTTGGACCAACAAAAAAAGGCGTGTGCAAAAAACTAGGGATCTCAGGGATGCCAACTGAGGGGTCTGAAGGACAGGCAGGTCTATTTAAATTAAGAAAACAAAAAGAGTCTAGAGCCAAATAATGTGTGTGTGTGCTTGATTGAGCTAAATATTACAACATGTTCCTTTTTTTGATACAGGAAGAGGCCAGTCAGGAGGTGGCAGCTCCTCAGGACCATGTCAGCCAGGGGGAAGGGGTGAGTGGCAGCCAGGAGGAGGCTGGGCCGAGTGGAAGTCAGCATGTCCCCAGGCTCAGCACCATAAGCCAGGTCCCTCCCCTCCAGATGAGGCGACCAGGCCAAAAGAGGCGGATGAGGGAGATGGAGGAGGAGAGCCTCAAAATGATGAGGGAGGCTGCTGAAATAATGCGGGCCCCCCTCAACCCCACAGAAGCCTTCAGTGCCTCTGTGGCTCATGAACTGAGCCGAGCGGAGGAGGATCAAAGGGACCTGGCTAAGGACTTAATAAATAAGGTCATCTTTTGGATGCACAGGGGCATGCTGACCCGGGACACAGACCTCAGTGACCCAGCCCAGCCTGCTCCCCATCTTTTGCCTCCTGCTGCCACATCATCAGCACCTGCAAGGGGCCATGGATGGGCCCGTGGACGTTTCGCTGCAAGGCAGCCAGGAAGGAAGGCTGGAAGTAAGAAGAGAAGGTGATTACCTGCCTTCCAGTTCATTATTCTAAAATGTGAGCTTGTTGGAGTACCACAGCTTGGGTTTCTTTGCTAATTTGCTGCTGATTCAGATTTGATTTGTTTTGTGTCTCCTGAGATTGTTCATTTTATCCTTCATCATGTTTTGTGGAATGCACAAGTCTGCATGTAGGTTGCTATCTGATCAAGTGGTGCAGATCATGTTTATTTTAATTTTTTTTCTTGCCAAAATAAATGGCTTTTTGAATTTACGTTAAAACCTTGTCTATTGTGTTTTCTACTGTGGTGATTATGCCCCAAACCTACTAAAACTACAAGGTGGAATTTTGGAAGGACACAAACTCCTGGGTGGGGGGGTAGGTTTGGAGTGACAACTTGGTAACCCATGGAAAAAAAAGCAACAAAAACAACAAAAAAATGCATTGAAAAAAATGATCAAACAAAATAAAATAAAAATGCATTGAAAAAAAGGTACAAAACATCCAAAAAAATGCATTGAAAAAAAGGTACAAAACATCCAAAAAAATGCATTGAAAAAAATGATCAAACAAAATAAAATAAAAATGCATTGAAAAAAAGGTACAAAACATCCATAAAAATGCATTGAAAAAAATGATCAAACAAAATAAAATAAAAATGCATTGAAAAAAAGGTACAAAACATCCAAAAAAAAGCATTGAAAAAAATGATCAAACAAAATAAAATAAAAATGCATTGAAAAAAAGGAACAAAACATCCAAAAAAATGCATTGAAAAAAAGGATCAAACAAAATAAAATAAAAATGCATTGAAAAAAAGGTACAAAACATCCAAAAAAATGCATTGAAAAAAAGGATCTAACAAAATAAAATAAAAATGCATTGAAAAAAAGGTACAAAACATCCAAAAAAATGCATTGAAAAAAATGATCTAACAAAATAAAATAAAAATCATTGAAAAAAAAGGTACAAAAAAACCTAAAAAATGCATTTAAAAAATAGATCCAAAATAAAAAATTATAGTCATGTGGAGGAAAGCTCAAAACAATTAGGAGATGCAGCAAAAAAATAATTACAAAAAGACAACGCGATATACTACAATCAAACTTTGCGAGATTGGGACAACTCAGTCTATATAAATGGCATCAGCAATAGAACAGCTTGATTATAGCAAGAGAACGAAGAAAGGCAATAAACGATACAATATAGATAGTTACAATGACGAATGTGCCAACTCACAAACAAACACGAGGTTTACCTGAACGAGCGCTCCCGTCCCCTACTTTTGTCTGAGCATGCGCGCGATTTTGGTCCGATGGTTTGGTGTACTAACCAGCGGACATATCCGACGGACAGGTTTGCAGCGGACAGATTTCAAAGCTTGCTTTGAAATCTGTCGGGTGGAGAAATCTGTCCGCTAGCCCGTACACACGAGCGGAGATGTCTGCTGAAACGGTCCATCCGACCGGTTTCAGCGGACATATCCCCTCGTGTGTACGCCGCCTGAGGGACTCCCTCTAGGGGAGGGGGTTATATAGGGAGGGACTTCCTGTTTGTTTGAGATTGCCAGTGTCCACACCTGAAGGTACTCCATATAACCCATATAGTAATGAATATGCCGCTCTGTGTCCCGTGATGTACTCCAAGAAAAGGATTTTACAGGTAAGCTGTATTTAAAAATCCCTTTTTTAATGCCCAGGAGGTCTCTGTGGTCATCTCTGCTATGGAGACTTGCAATGATTTCCTGCATGGGAAGAAAAGTAGGAAGACCACCCGGGAGAGGAAGCAGGCCATCCTGGACACCATTGCTGGCAGGGTGAATGTCTTGGGGTACTCCACCCGGACTGCTGGGGATATACAAAAAAAAATCAATGACCTGCGGTGCAAGGTCCGTGGCAAGGTGGCCACCATTCGGAGCCATGAGCGGGGCACAGGTGGTGGACCCCCATGTCCGGTCAGCCTGACCACAGAGGAGGAGGTGGTCGCCCGCTGCCTGGAGAGCGAGCAATTGGAGGGGGTACCAGGCTATGATTCTGTGGAGGAAGGCTCCAGGACAGGTAAGTGTTTTATATCCCCTATTTGGTGTGTTGCATGTGGGGGGGGAGGGTACATGTGCCAAGTGTGTGGGACCACCAACATGTGTCTGCTTTGTGTCATCCACAGATGACGGAGCTGGGCCATCATCTGTCGGCGGCCAGTCCACCCCATCCCCCCAACGGCACCCAGTGCCTGTGCCCCTGGGTGGTGAAGACACCGAGGTGGAGGAGGAGAGTGCCCACACCACACCTGCAGAGGTCGTTGAGGAGGAGCCTGTTGGGGCAGAGCAGGACATAATTTTATATTTGGAGGAGTCCTCCTCTTCTGCAGGGCCCTCTCAGATCCCCTCCCCCATCATAGGAAGCCCCTCAAGGGCGACTCCATCCCCCCGGGGACAACCATCTACTGGCCCCAGGAAGGCCACCCGGAAGACCAGGGGGGGCTCTGATCTGGTCCAGGACCAGGTGGCGAGGGATCACGCCAGGCAGACCCAGCAAATGGGGGACATAGTTGGGCACCTGGACAGAGTGGCTGACAGCCTGTGCTCCGTGGCCCAGATTTCTTCTGCAGTGCAGGATGTGAGCTGCAACTGCGCTGCAGTGGTGACCAGTCTGGGGGAGGTGCAGGGTGACATAAGGCACCTCACTGCTGCCGTCCAGGCAAACACTGCTGCCATCCAGGCAAACAGTGCTGCCATCCGGGACCAGGGGAGGCAGAGTCGACGGGCCCAGCATTATCTGGTCACCCGGCAGCTCAGGATGCAGGCCCAGCAGCTCAGGGTGCAGGCCCAGACCAGTTCGTACCTTGGCCGGATTGCCGTGGCCTTGGGCCACACCTGCCAGGAGTGGCCCACCCGAGGATCAGCCACCTCCAGATGCCCCCCCACCCCCACCCACTCCATCCAGGCAGCTGAGGAGCCAGAGAGGGGCCGCCAGAAGAAGCCCCCGGCATCCCAGATGATTTTTATTTTTTGTTTTTTTGATTGATGCTCAGGACATGAGTTTTGTATTTTTTTTTTCTGAATGCTCAGGTTATGAGATTTTTATTTTATTCTTAATGCTCAGGTTATGAGTTATTTTATTTGTGATTATGCTCTGGATATGAGATATTTTTTTTTTTGATACTGCACACGTTGCAGTGTGAATGGTGTGTGAATGTGAGGGGGTGGCACTCCTGCCAGTAAGGGGTGTCACCCTCGGCCGTGGTGGTGAAGTTAACCCCACGGCTGTATGAATGACGTGTGAAAGGTGTATGAATGGACAGCGACATCATTGGGGCCTTGACGCTGGCGTTGCTGCTCCCAAGTCCTACATGCTGGACTTGGGCTAATCCAATGCGATGTGCATGTGGTGTGTGTGATCTAGGGACATCAGTGGTGTGCATGCATGCATTGTCTGTGTGATCAATGTTTTGGTTTATTGTCCAAAGATGCCTACGGCGAGGACCCTCCTGACTGCTCTTCCATCAGCTGAATGGGTCTTATCTGGCAGGGGGGGGCTGTCTGGTTGGGGGGTCAGGTCATCACGCATGTCAATCTGCAGGCCTTTTCTCATGGCAAAGTTGTGCAGAATGCAACATGCACCGATGATCTGACACACGAAGGTAGGGGAATACAATAGGGGGTCCCCCCAGACTTATCCAGGCAGCGGAAACGGGACTTCAGGAGCCCAAATGTTTGCTCCACCACTGCACGGGTTTTGATGTGTGCTTCATTGTATTTTCTCTCTCCTCTGGTTTGGGGGTTCCGGAAAGGAGTCATTAGATGGGGTCCCAGTGCATATGCAGAGTCACCTGTAAGGGAAAAGACAGGAGGATGTTAGTCATGAATGTGCCCCTTGTGATGTGCATCATGGGAGGGGATAGTCATGCCTGCGACCCATGTCACTCACCAACCAGCCAGCTGTCCCCATACATGTTCTGCTCAAATTCTGCTGGGATGGGGCTCTGACGGTATATGAAACTGTCATGGCTGGACCCGGGGTGTTTGGCACGGACGTGCCATATGAGGCGTTGGGCATCGGCTATCACCTGTACGTTGATGGAGTGCCAATACTTCCGATTGCGGTATATGTGCTCTGTGGCACTGGGGGGCTGGAGTGCCACATGTGTGCAATCAATGGCCCCCACAGTGCGTGGGAATCTGGCAATGCTTTAGAAATCTGTCATTGTCTTCAGCCGCAACTCCTCAGTGGTGGGTCTGATGAAGTGGTGGGACATGCGTCTGAGGATTGCAGGGACAACCTGGTGCACACATCTGCTCACGGAGGACTGTGACATCCCAGCCACCACTCCACTTGTACGCTGGAATGATCCACTTGCAAGGAAATGAAGTGTTGCCAGTACCTTCACCAGTGGCTGCACTGCTTGTGAGCGGTGTGTCTTGCTGGTGATGTCCTCCTTCAGGGTTGTGGTTAGTTCAAGTATTGCATCTGGGCTGAATCTGAAGAGGCGATACACCTCCTCATCCCCCATGCCAAAGAGGCTCATGCGCTTGCGGTATATCCTCTCACGTGCCCGCCTCCTCCGTACCGGGGGACCCAGTACTAGTGCTAGGACCGCGACTGCCCCTCGCATGTTGGCACACAGAGGTGTTGTCCTTGCAAGTGTGGTTGTTCAGCTTGCTAGTTTCGTCGGTAACGCTGCTGCTGTAGCTGCTCTCCTGCTGACCTGAGGCCATCTGGAGTAAAGATAAAGCAGCTATTTGTAGAAATAACTTTGCGCCGGACGGACGAGATACGCGCGGCGCATGTAGCCAGCATATGGTGCTAATCCGTTCGCGAATCGGGAAATCTCCCTCATTTGCATATTTGCAGGGGAAATCAATAGGCGCGACTGATGCGCCAAGTGAAATTTATGCGCTGACGAGACTCTGGCGTCGGAAAGTTAAGCCGATCAGAAATGGCCCGTTTTCTGTCGCATCTAGTTTGGTGGGTACGGCCACATAGAAACGACGGCGCATCTTCACAGTTACGCGGCGCATATCGAATTACTCCAGCGCAAGTCTTGCTGAATCTGGCCCTTAGTCTGTTGGAACCTAGATTGTTGTTCTGCATGCTGGAAAATATCTGAGCAGGGTGAAGCCAAAGGTGCAATGTCACATTATGGTGAAAACTTACGATTAACCATAAACTATGCTGTCATTTGCTGAAGGCCAGGCTTCTCTGTGGAACACTGCAGCCAATGAGAGAGCAACCCCATGCCTGTATTTATAAACACAGGCACTCAGTCTAGCTAGATCTTCTGTTCATGCAGCCGAGGATGGTTGAAAACAAAGGTTATGGTTTATTCTTCTATATTGCTGGAAACAAGTGCAAGCATCCAAACAGCATAAACAAAACAAAACATAAAATAGACCCTGGCCACTTGGGGAGTCTACCTTCACAACACAGGAACCTACCTATGGAGTCTGGCACAGCCTACTGCTGGGCAGACACTGCTGGTCATACCGCAGAAAAATAATAGTCTTTTTGATTTTTATCACACAGAAAAATCAACAACCACCTCACCTTCAGAAGTCTTTCCCAGCTCACTGCTCTCCTTAATGCAAAAAGCCTCAGGATGCAGCAATCAGTAGTCATCCTCTGGACAACTCATAGAGGCCTTAATTGCCTCATTCTGATCAGCTGAAGCTTTCCAACGCCCTTAAACCTTTCTGGCTATTTCTGCAGCCGACACCTGATAGTAATTGGTGAATTGTCTAAACAAGGAAGAAATGTATCTCCCGTCTGTGACAACACCCACAGATTTACCTGACTTCCTGTCACATACCCCCCCCCCTCTTGTTTCAACCCTAGGGTTGGGACACTGGTTGCCAGGCACGCATGCACTCGGGACAACCCATCTGCATTCCCCATTTTAACACCGGGGCGATGTGTTACCACAAAACTAAATTCCTGAAGGGCCAGGAACCACCTATTTATTTTCCTATTGGTCTCCTTGTTCTGTGCCATTCACTTCAATCGGGCATGATCCGTCACCAGTTCAAACTGTCTACCCACGAGGTAGTACCGGAGAGAATCCAAAGCCCATTTCACCGCCAAACACTCTTTCTCAATGGTGGCATAATTTTCCACATGGGCCTTCAACTTTCGGCTGAGGTACATAACAGGGTGTTTCTCCCCCTTGATAATTAGGGACAGTACAGCTCCTAACCCCACATTTGACGCATCTGTCTGAACCACAGTAGTCCCAAAGGCCTGTTTTAAAGCCTGAAAAGCTGTTTCTGCTTCGGGAGTCCATTTGGTCATGACAGACTCCTTCCCTTTGGTCAAATTGGTCAGGCGATAATACCCCGCGATCACCAAAAATGCACGAACCTGTTTCTTGTTGGTGGATGTGGCCAATCCTGAATAGCCTCAACTTTGTTTATTTGTGGCTTGATTAGACCTCTTCCAATGGTATACCCCAGATACTTTGCCTCTTCTAGCCCAACGGTACATTTTTTTAGATTGGCTGTAAACCCGGCTTTCCAGATGGAATCCAACACAGCTTGAACTTTTGGTAAGTGTGAGTCCCAATCCTCACTGTGGATGACAACGTCATCGAGGTATGCAGCAGCATAGGCTCAATGAGGCTGAAGGGTCTTATCCATGGTGCGTTGAAATGTGGCAGGAGCATTCTGTAACCCAAAAGGCATCCTCCGATATTGGAAAGATCTGTCTGGAGTTACAAATGCTGTTTTTTCCCTGGTCGACTTTGAGAGAGGAATGTGCCAATAACCCTTGGTCAGGTCTAACGTCGTCATGTACCGGGCAGTGCCTAGGCGATCAATCAGTTCATCTATGCGGGGCATAGGATAGGTGTCAAACTTAGTGATTTTATTTAGGCGGCGAAAGTCATTACAAAACCGCCAACTTCCATCTGGTTTGGGCACTAAGACAATGGGACTGGACCAATCACTATTTGACTCTTCTATCACCCCCAGCTCAAGCATTTTTTTTACTTCCAGGCGAATTGCCTCTCGCCGGGCTTCTGGAATTCTATAAGTATTCAACTTGACCTTATCCCCTGGTATGGTGATAATGTCATGTTCAACTCCGGAGACCCAACCTGGCAGGTCTGAAAACTTCTTGTCAGGGATCAGGTGGGAGACTGATTTCATAAGGTCGGCCTCTCTTATATCTCCTGTCCTGGCTCTGCTGAAGGTGAGACAGAGGAAGCTGAAGGACAAGAGGGACACAAGTGCCTGGAGCAGGAGGTCCCGGGAGAACAGCTTGGCAGGGTTCAGTGGCCTGAAGCAGACTATGATGAGCTGCGCAGGAACAGGTAACAGCCAGGCAGGTAACCGTGGGTTAACAGCAACCAGGAAATGGACAGGAGCAAGGTCTCAGGGATAGTCAGGTTTGTCAGCAAGCCGGCAGTAAGGTACCAAAGCATAGACAGAGCCAGAGTCAGGAACGGAGCTGGGTCAGGGATGGGCATCAGTACAGGAACAGAACACAGAGCCAAGGTCAAGAGCAAGTCGGGTCATTATACTGGGAAGACACACAGGATCAGAGCACGGTTCAGGAACACAGCTGAAGATCAGTTAGCAAAGCACAAGAGCCCAGACTGCCTTTAAATAAGCAGTCTGGCGCCAAACAGGATTAGGCTTGTACGTGCCCGCAATTGTGAGCTCTGGAGTTCCCTGACACTTCTCCCTATTACGGAGCACAAATTGTTTAACCTCCAGTTGCTGAGTTTTGGACAGAGTCTCCGCTATCCCAACTTCAGGGACAGCCAGGTTAAATGGAGCAGAAAATTGGGTAGTCTTAGCGACCAAGGACTCTCTATCCTTCCATGGTTTCAACAAGTTCACGTGATAGAGCTGCTCAGGTTTTCGTCTTCCCGGTTGGATAATTTTATAATTCACCACCCCCATTTTCTCCAACACTTCATAGGAACCCTGCCATTTGACTAGGAATTCTGCCGAGGAAACCGGTCGTGTGTACGCGGCCTCACTCTCCCATGTTTCCCTGGCAATGTCCAGTAGGCCCGGGGGTGCCTCCCTTACAGTAGCTCAAACGGAGAGAACCCAGTGGACGATTGGGAAACCTCTCTTATGGCAAACATCAGATAAGGGAGCAGATAATGCCAATTCTTTCAGTCTTTATCCACCACCTTCCTCAACATTTGTTTTAAGGTTTTATTAAACCTTTCCACTAACCCGTCTGTTTGAGGGTGATATACTGATGTACGTAATTGGGTCACTTTCAGGAGTTTACAAAGTTCTTTGGTCACCCTAGACATAAACGGGGTGCCCTGGTCAGTTAGGACTTCCTTAGGAAGACCCACCGTAAACCTGAAATAACTCTTTAGCAATGGTTTTAGCCAGGGCTTTTTTTCTGGGGGAACTTGGGGGAACTCAGTTCCACCACCTTTGGCTCAGACCCTTTGGTGCCCGCTCACCACAATCACTTGTAAACACAGAAGTCTGGTTTCTGTGTTTACAAGTGACAGCTCTGTAACCCCCTGAACTCTGCACTCTGTATGTAATGCAATTCTTTTTATATTATTTTTTTTTTTTTTTTCCATAATGACTTTTATTGGTATACAGAAAAAGGTTTACAATACAGTTGGGTAAGGAGTCTTATATAGAACATTGCGTTGTACAGCAGTGATGATCAGAACTAGCATGCAGTCAAGATTGCAACAAAGACAAACAGAGAAAAACAAAAACAATAAAAAAAAAAAAAATGCATATATATATATACATAGCATGTTTTTACCCTTTTTGTTTGACATATTGAACAGTATCTAAGAGGTAAGTAAGATTCCTGACTAACTTGTTGCATATCCATGTTTTTAATGGAAATCTTGTGATCGTCCAAGGTTAGATGAGAGCTGGGTGAGAGTTACATATGGATGTAGGGGTTTGCTAGTTCACGTAGCACTGACCAGCTCTGAATAGACAGTTCATCATAAAATATCTGTCGTTGGAGCTGTTCAGCTGTCGGTACTAGAAAATAAGGGCTGTAGCTAGAGAGGGGACTGGATCTGTGCGTAGACTCTACATGAAGAGGGGGAGGAAGGAACGGGAACAGGAGGGGGAAGACAGGGTAGGAAAGAGGGGATGATAGAGGAGGAGCTGTAGAAAGCTAAGGAGAAAGATAGAAAGGGAAGAATAAGGCGAGATACAATAGAACAGGAAAAGCAAGTAGCAAGAAAATAAAAAATAAAATAAAGATAGAAATATGATAATAATAATGAGTTCATAGGTAGAGAGCAAAAGGGTGTACGGGTATCGAAACGTGGAGTCAGTGAGAGGGGGAGGGTGAGTGGGGGGGGGCGGTTTGGGGGGGCCTCACAGTCTCCGCCGTCGGGCCTCAAGTATTGGAGTATGGAGAGCATCAGTGATATTAGAGTCAGCGATAATTGGACCTGTGTCCAATAGAATGAAGTGAGAGCTGGCCTCCCTCTGTCTTCCCTAGTGTAGGGGAGGGAGGTTAGTTATAACGTGGTGTGAATCAGTTAGACCGTAAATTTAATGCTATAGTTATCAAGGGTTTCAATCGTCTGGAGGCGGATGATCTCCAGAAGTTTGGCTCATCCAGAGTTTGTAATTGGCAGTGGTACAGAAGTGGGTCCAACAGGCCCATGTGTGGGAGAATTTAGTTGGACAGTCTTTAGCTATAGATATTAATTCTTCCATCTCTGCAATTTTTTCAACACGTTTGATCCACTCAGGAATGGTCGGTATGTGTGCTGTTCCCCAGTGTATCGGGATGCATTGCTTGGCTGCATTTAATAGGGGTGGTACTAGCGTCTTACAGTAATGATGAGCTGGCATGTCAGAATAGTGTAAGAGAAGCTGTGCCGCGGTGTGATCTAAAGCGTAAGTAGAGATTTGTGACGTCAGTTCCCGGATTTGGGTCCAGAATGGCTGAATTAGGGGGCAGGACCACCAAATGTGTTCTAGAGTACCTGTGCCATCAGAACACCTCCAGCATTTGTCCGAAAGGGCTGAATTGTATTTGTTAAGAATAGCCGGGGTTCTGTACCAGCGCATTAAAATTTTGTAATTATTTTCCTGTATCGAGACATTGAGGGAGCTTTTATGTGCTATTGTAGATATGCGTTCCCATTGTGCCTCCGTCAAATCTATCTGTAGGTCTCTTTCCCAATTTGAGCAAGCTTTGGTAGTCTTCAGTAAGCTATCTGAGGAACGTATGTTGTGTATGGTAGATATCAAGTGTTGTTGCGGTGTAGAGTGAGAGCAAAGTCGTTCAAATGTTGTGAGACGGCGAGAGACAGAGGATGTTCGGTCTGCATGTTGTAGGAAATGTCTGATCTGGAAGTATATCCAGAGAGGAAAAGTGGTGCTTTCTGCGGTGACTGGTAGGGAAGAGCGTTCTAGAAAAGAGCCTGAGTGAAAGAAGTGATGTGCCAAGATTTCTGGGTGTTGCCATGTATCTGTTAAAAAATTTATGGACATGCCAGGTGGGAATTCCGGGTTGAGCTTTACCGAAGTAAGGGGTCCAGGGATCGAGGAGACGTGTAACTTTCGACATGTTTCCTTAAAACAGTATAGAGTCGGGGAAATGAGAGGGTGGTCTTTTAGAGATCTCGGGATGTGTTTGTGCGAGGTCCAAGGTATGGACCGCAATGGCAGAAGGGAGAAGGAGTGTTCAAGAGCGACCCAATCTTTACTGTGGCTGTGAATCGACCAATCCACTATTCTAGCAAGGTGACAAGCCCAATAATATTTCTTAAGGTCTGGTAGCCCAATGCCCCCTTTTGTCTTTGGTCTTGTTAGCTGTTCGTACGCTATTCTAGGTCGTTTCTGTCTCCATAAAAATTTAGTACAAAGTCGCCTGTACGCCTGAAAAAAGGACGGAGGGAGTTTGATGGGTAAAGTTTGTAGGATGAACAAAATACGGGGGAGTACATTCATCTTTAGAATTGCTGCCCTTCCAAACCATGAGAAGTGTGGTTTATTCCATTTATTTAGGTCACTTGTGATGGTTTTAAGGATGTGTATGTGATTTTGGGAGAACAAGTCTACGAATCTGGCCGTTAGATTTATGCCTAGGTATTTAATATGGTCGTGCTTCCATTTGAAGGGGAAGTTGTTTTTACAGCGTGATACCACTTCCTGTGGGAGGGAGATATTTAGGGCTTGGGATTTGTCAAAGTTTATCTTAAAATTGGAGATATCACTGAACAGTTTCAATTCTTGTAAGAGATTTGGGATCGATATGTGGGGATCCTTTAGAAACAGCAGTATGTCATCAGCGAAGGCCGCAATTTTATAGGTGCGATCTGCTATGTGAAAGCCTTTGACACTGTCATTAGTTCTAAGGCTTTGGAGAAAGGGTTCAAGGGTCAGGACGAATAAAATAGGGGAAAGTGGGCATCCTTGTCTGGTCCCGTTGCTGATAGTGAAGGCGTTTGACAGGTGGCCATTAACACGAACTCTGGCAGTTGGCGTAGTATAGAGGGACATGATGGCTTTAAGCAGTCTATCCGGGATACCAACATGATTCAGAACTGCTTCCAAGTAATCCCATGCCAGCCTGTCAAACGCCTTCTCTGCGTCTAATGACAAAAAAAAACCTCTCTGTTCGTGTGTTGTAATCCAGTGATGTATGTTTAGAGCTTTGATTGTGTTGTCCCTGGCTTCTCTACCAGGGACAAATCCCACTTGGTCATTCCCTATCAGGGAAGGCAGAAAGGGTGCGAGACGCGAGGCCAGGATCTTAGCGTACAGCTTTATGTCCACATTTAATAAGGATATCGGCCTATAGTTTCCAACCAATGTGGGGTCTTTCTCCTCTTTTGGGATTACAGCGACGTGGGCTTCTAGTAATCTATTGAAGGGGATGGCGGGGGCTGATAGGGAGTTGAAAGTCTGAATGATGTGTGGGGATAAAGTATCCGTGAAGGCCTTGTAATAGGTAGCTGTGAGTCCATCTGGGCCGGGGCTTTTTCCATTTTTAAGCAATTTAATTGCTGCTTTTAATTCTTCCTCTGAAATGGGGAGATCTAAAGTGAGGGCATCCTCTCTGTTTATGAGTTTGGGACAGTGTTTGTCAAGGAAAGTATTGAGTAATGTGTGACGAGCTTCAAGGGACGTATTGTTCGCCGCCTGTTTGGGGAGATTGTATAGATTGGCGTAGTAGGTCTCGAATTGTGCTGCTATGTCTGTCGGAGTAATGTAGGACTTTCCCTGCGAGTCTCTAATCGTGTGAACAGTGGCCTGCGCTTTTTTGGTCTGGAGAGCCCTTGCTAGGTATTTGCCGCATTTATTGCCGAATTCGTAAAAAAGTTTTTGGTGGAGGACAAATTTGCGTCGCGTTTTGCGGTTCAATTCGTCACGTAAAAGTTTTCTGCTTTGGGTAAGTTCATGGTAAGTTTGTTGTGCTTGGGATTGTTTATGGGAGCGTTCAAGGGTTCTAATCTTGTCGAGTAGGTCTGAAACTGTACGTTGTCGAGCTTTTCTGCGGGCTGCCTTGAGGGAAATAAATTTTCCCCTAACCACACATTTGTGGGCTTCCCATTGGGTGAGTGGGGCTACGTCCCGTGTGTTATTTTCTAGGAAGAATGTACGGATGCAGTTGCGAACATCTTCAGTCACCTCTTCCGAGGTAAGTAGAGTCGAGTCAAGGCGCCAGATAAATTTGGAAGTGTGTTCATCAGGAAAGTTCAGGGTCATTGTAATTGGGTGGTGGTCCGATAGTAACATCGGTTCAATAGTAGCAGTGGCGAGAAAGGGTATATCCTTCTGGGATAGGAACAGGTAATCGATTCTGGAATATCTGTTATGGGGGGCTGAGAAAAAGGTGTAGTCCTTTTCGTCGGGATGAAGGGCACGCCAGGTGTCGTGCAAAAGAAGATCCTGAATTTGTATTTTTATTTGTTTAATTGCCCTGTATGGCAGAGATGACGCTCCAGTGGAGGTATCTAGAATTGGAAACAATGCAACGTTGAAATCTCCCCCCAGGATAGTCAGTCCTGATTGAAATTCTGAGAGCAGTCCTGCGACGGATCTAAAAAAGCTTACCTGAGCAGTATTAGGGCTATATATGTTGGCTAAGGTTACAGGTCGCCCTTGGAGACGCCCCTTAAGAAAGACATACCTGCCCTCTGTGTCTATAAGTGAGTCTATGAGTTGCCAATCAAGGTTTTTGGAAAGTAAGATTGAAACCCCTTTGGTTTTTGCAAGTGGGTTGGTAGCATGATACACTGTCGGGAATAGGTGATCGGTAAGTTTGGGGATTTTGTTCGTACGAAAGTGTGTTTCTTGCAAGAACACTACATTCGCCCTCAGTTTGGCCATCAGGCCAAGCGTTTGGCTGCGTTTTTCTGGGATGTTGAGGCCCTTTATGTTCAGTGACACTATCTTAAGCGAGGTTTTTTTTTTTTGTGGAGCGTGAGTGCGACATGGCGGACGTGGGGTGATTGTCTTCTCGTGAATGGACTTAGGAAATGAGAAGGGGTAGGATCCGGAGTAACTTTGTTCCCGGAAAGATGCGGTGGAGGCGGAGACTGCGAGGTAGAAGGGGGAGGGGAGGGGGATCAGGGGGTGGGGGTGTAAGGGGGGGAAGGCGCAAGAGGGGGGGATAGGGGAGAAAGTGGGGAGAGAGAAAGAGGAAAGAAGAGGGGGGAAAAGAAGGAGGGGGGGACAGAGGAAGGGGAGAAGGAGAAAGAGAGAGAGAAGAGGAAAAAAGAGAGAGAGAGAGAGAGAGAGAGAGAGAGAGAAAAAAAAAATGTGGTAGGTCAGGGGATATAAATCAACAAAAGAGATAAATTACCGGAGTAGGGGAGGTTGCACGTAGCCTCTCCTAGTATATGAGAGTGTCCGGTAGGGTTTGACAGGAGCAAGTATGTTCCCGTCTCGTGGGGAGGTGGTAAGAATCGGTATGAGACGGTCGAGAATCAGTGTCTCTCGTCCACAGGAGATCTAGGGCGCAAGAGATGTGAAGGAGCCAATATTTGCTGTGTTACTTAGAATGACTGCGGGTCTGGACTCCAGGGAGTCGGTTAATCAGTAGTGTATGAGGTCAAATAGCATTCAGATTCAATAGGCAAAAAAAGTTTACAGCCAACAAAAACAGAAAGGAGGGAAAAAAAAAAAAAAAAATTACAGAAAGGGGAAGGCCATAACACTTAATATAGTGGTATATCTAGAATATTAACATGAGGTCTTCAACGCCTAATGCTAGGTCCCCTTAATAAAAAAAAAAAAAAAAAACTGAGGGGAGTCTACAGCTATGAGGCAGAACAATAACAATAACAAATCATTCAACGTAAATAACCACAAAATGACTATAACTGAGTCCGCATCAGAGAGCAACATTTCCTATGTGATTGTACACGGTCAGGTAGTTTTCCGGAATATTGTCAGAAAAGATATCTAGGCCAGACCAACATAGGTGGGCTCAGGAGTGACATACATCTGAACATGTTTAATGTTCAACAAGTTATATTTCGTCAGCGTCCTGCAGTGTTTGTGTTTGAGTTGGTGCAAGCGATCAACCGTTGTTCAGGTGTGATTGGTATAAACGTCTTCTAATCAGTGAAGAAACCCTGCTCTCTGAAACACTTGAACAACAGGAGCATCTTTCCCCCCGTCTTTCCCCCTCCCCGGGTATGGTATATGGGCGAGGGTTAGGGTCGCACAGGTGACCTGTCAAGGGGTTGACATGAGAGGATTAGGCCTTTTACCCAAATGGGGGGCGTCGGTCATTAGTAGTAGAGCTTTTTAAGCGTGGGCAGGATAAAGGCCTGAGAGGCATGTTAGGCCCGTGTACCTCTGCATGAGGGGGTCTGGCTTATGTGTAATAACCCCCGTCTTACGTAATAACCTGTGAAGCAATGGAGAGAAAAACAAAACAAAACAAAACAATAATAGTATGAGACTCACATCTACACAGGCCTAAAGACAATAACCAAGGGGAACCGTATGAGGAGATTGATCAAGCAAAAGTACATTGGAGGTTGGAGAGGACGGGGTGGGGCAGGGAAGGATCAGAGGGCCGGGAAGGGGTGCGGAGGAAATCCCCAAGTGTCATGAGGGGCATTCTGAACTGGGGGGATCTCTAAGGGGAGGAAAAGACTTACGGTTCCAATGAAGTTACAGTCAGTGGTTACAAAACAGAACGCCGGATGTAGAGAAGGGCAGTCCTGGATAACGTGGGAAGAGGGAAAAAAGAGCTATCTTTCAATGTGTCCGTGAGAATGTGACCTCAAGGTGTGCAGGATGACAGGGAGACGATCATTTCTTCGGGCCGGTCTGGTCGGTCATGGCGTGCTCTCCTGTGAGCCGGTGAGGCTGTTGGGCTGTCGTTCACCGCAATCTGGGGGTCTGAGATTTCAAGCTCCCTCGGTGAGGTGTGTCTGCGGCGACCTAGGTGAAATTCATCGCGAACTGGGATAGCATCTGTAGAAGTCGATCTTCTCATGCGTGGCGGTCGGAGACTGGTGTACCAGTCCGGGACGTCAATGCGGGGAAGATTCAGCGTTTGAAAAAAAGCGGGTAGATCCTCCGGGAAGCGCAGATTTGCCGTGCGGCCCTGGGAGGAAGCAGATAAGCAGAAGGGGAACTTCCATCTATACTGTATACCTTTGGAGCGCAGGAGATCGAGAAGAGGGCGCAGATCCCTCCTATTTTGAAGGGTAATAGGCGAGAGATCCTGGAACAATTTGATGTCCGCTCCCAGATAGGATAGGGAGCGACGGTCTCTAGCCCTGTGTAGAATTTCTTCTTTAAGCTTGAAGTTCACCAGACAGCCAATTACATCCCTGGGGGGGTCAGTGTCTCTGGCTCTGGGTTTTAGGGCTCTATGCAAGCGTTCAAATTCAATAGGTGTTTCAGGGGGCCTGCCCAAAAGATCATTAAAGATGGCGATCGTGGCTTTTGGAATTTGCGAGTTTTCAACAGATTCGGGAATGCCTCTTACCCGGATATTATGGCGACGCCCCCTGTTATCTAAATCTTCCATGTGTCTTTGGATCTCTCTAAGCTGCATATCATTGGATTGGGAAGAGGCCTGCAGTTGCTGGATGGCAGTGTCATGGCGGGCTGTGTTGTCCTCTATGTCATCTAGCCGCACTGCCATGGCCTGTACATCTCTCCTGAGCTCTGTGATGGCAGAGAAGAATGTGGCCTTAATGTCATCTGCCACTGATCGGAGGTCCTGTAGGCATAGGGGCTGTGAGGTAGATGCTGCCGTAGCCATGGTGTGGGGCTGTGTCTTCCTCCTGCCTGTGGGGCTTAGGCTGGAGGATCGCGCAGCGTTCGGGTAGGCCCGGTTAGAAGCCGGGGCCTCGCGTACCTCGCGTACCTCGCGTACCCGGGGACGGAAGATATCCGGGATGGTGCAGCCGCCGTGCGTTCCGTTTCCTCGGGGAGATCGGGACCTGGTCGGGGAAGTGTCCCTGGAGGTTTTGCCCATTTAGTAGCAGCGGATGGCTCAGGTGGCTAAAGGAAACTTCTCCTGTGGACGGGAGCTCAGCACTCAGGCAGCCATTCAGGTCCGGTGCCAAGCCACGCCCCATGTAATGCAATTCTGGTATTTAATGCCCCTTCAAGACGCTTCTACTGTTTGTGAAATCTGAACGGGTCGTGGTTGAGTTCCTGTACCTATTTTCTGAGAAAAAAAACTCTGGTTTTAGCAGAGGTGTTTTGGAGAGGAATCGCTTCTGGGTAACGGGTGGCAAAGTCCATTATTACCAAGATGTGCTGGTGCCCTCTAGTGGACTTTAGTAAGGGGCCAACCAAGTCCATGGCGAACCTCTCAAAAGGGACCTCGATAATGGGCAGGGGTACCAACGGACTGCGGAAATGTGGCATGGGTGCAGTAATCTGACAAACTGGACAGGAAGAGCAATACAATTCCACTTCCTTAGTGATCCCAGGCCAATAAAACCTCTGGGTGATCCTCTCCTGGGTTTTTTCTGCTCCCAAATTTCCCCCAAGAATGTGCCCATGGGCCAGTTACAAAACCATCTTGCGGTACGGTTTAGGCACTACCAGTTGCTCAATGGTGTCCTCTATCCTCTGTGACAATCGATATAACAGGTCCCTTTCAATAATGAAGTAAGGGAGGGCAACCCTCTCATCAGGGTTAACTAACTCCCCATCTATCTTTACTACATTCTCCCGGGCTCTAAGCAATGTGGGGTCCCTCAAGTGCTCAGTGATAAAATTTTCTCTGTGCACCTTGAGGTCATCAAACCCTATCAGCTGCTGTTCCTCTCCTGTGGTAGCAGGCTCCTCCCTAGGGACTGGTATTTGCCCTGCTAAGACTGAGAACGGAAACTTAGGAGAATCCTCACAGTTAGTGGTTTCTGGGGTAGATGTTTCAGGCTCAGAAGAACCACCTACTGGGGAATCTGGGCAGTCCCAGAGCTCCCAGAACTTTGGGAAATCCCTTCCCACAATGGCGTCATGTGGCAGTTTGGGAAGTAAACCCACCTGGTGACACAAGTTACTGAGGGAGGTTTCAAAGTCACCGGATATTCTCGAGTGTCCCCATGTACACAAACTACAGCCATTTTCTTAGGATGTTAGGTTTTTCCCACCACTAGATCACTTTTCACTAAGGTGACCAGGCTACCTGAATCCAACAATACCACAACATCTTTACCATCTAAGCACTTTCTACATAAAGGTTTCTCATTTACCCTTTACTGCAGTGCATGTGGTTGCAAAAAGGGACTGTCGTCTCTCTGTCAGAAAGTCACACTGCATGGGTTCATCACCCGCTGGGCAAACCGCTGCTATGTGTCCCTCTTCCCGGCAACGGTAACAAATCAATCTTCTGGTCCTCTCCTGTGTGATGGGTCTTCCAGGCCGCTCTCGCCAAACATTAGCAGTAGTCCCGATAATACCTCTAGTTGCTCTTTGGTCCCTCTCTCCACCCCCATCCCTTGATGCAGTCTTACCTATAGGTGGGGAGGGTCTGGTCTTGGGGTGGAAAGTCTGTGCGTCTCTGGTGAAAGAGGACAAATTCTCTGTTGTTAGGTACCTTTCGACCAGGTCTACCAGTTTGTCTGCGGTTTCCGGACCACCATGGTTGACCCATTTCTGCAGGGTGTTAGGAAGAGACCTAAGAAATTTGTCCATGACTACTCGCTCCAAAATTTTTCGTCCGGACAGAGTTTCTGGCTGAAGCCATTTCTTAGCCAAATGGATGAGGTCATACATCTGCGACCGAGGTGGCTATCTCAGCTGATAACTCCAATTGTGGACCTGCTGAGCACGGACATCCAGGGTTACACCAAAACGTGCCAATATTTCCTCTTTCAACCACTTAAGCCCCAGACCAATATGCTTCTAAATGCCCAGAGGCGTTTTTACAATTCACCACTGCATCGCTTTAACAGACAATTGCGTGGTCGTGCGACGTGGCTCCTAAACAAAATGTGCGTCCTTTTCTTCCCACAAATAGAGCTTTCTTTTGATGGTATTTGATTGCCTCTGCGATTTTTATTTTTTGCGCTATAAACAAAAATAGAGCAACATTTAAAAAAAACAAAAAAACGATTTTTTACTTTTTGTTATAAGAAAAATTGAATAAACTAAATTTTAGTCAAACATTTAGGCCAAAATGTATTCAGCCACATGTCTTTAGTAAAAAAAAAATCGCAATAAAAAAAAAATTTGCTACCTAGCAGCAACAGCGACACACTCAGAAAAACGATCGCTTAGTGACGCTGGCAATAGGGGGTGAAAGGGTTAACTAGGGCGGTGATCAAAGGGTTAAAACTTTATTGGGGGGGGGTACGGGGCTACCCTGAACCTAACACTAATTGCCTGTCACACTAACTGTCACACTGACACTAAATGCAATGATCAGTACATATATGATTACTGCATTCAGTGACAGTGTGACAGGGGGGGTGGGGGGTGATCCCAAGGGGTTAAATGTGCCTATGTGTACTGGTGTCAGGGTAGTGCAGACTTACTGTGACTCTTCTCTCATCTCGGGCGGTTTGAAAATACCGCCGAGATGAGAGCTGCATCACTTCCTCTGCCTATGTTTACATTTTACAGGCAGAGGAAGTGACGCGGCGGCGGTGCACGGGATCGGCTGGGAGCGATCACGAGGGGGCGGACAGAAACAAACCACCACCCCCTCGAGTCGGATCGTTCCTGGAGGTAAGCCGACCGCTGCACGCAGCAGAGGGGGTCACGATCGGACCCCAGACCCGCTAGAAGGCAGGGACATATATATACACGCCCATCTACCTGTACGTGTCATTCTGTGGACGTAAATAGGCTTGCGGCGGTTGTTAAGTGGTTAACCAATCATAGTTTTTTGCGTCTGGAAGCTCCAAATCAAAATATGCCTTTTGGGCTTCTCCAGATAATGGGGGGGGGCACTATTCCAGCCCACTGTTCTTTAGGCCAACTCTCTTTTTCCGCTGTTCTCTCAAACGTGGTCAGAAACATCTCAGGGTCATCATCTGCAGTCATCTTTGGCAATAAGTGTCTGACCCGAAAAGTCGGTATGTTACTGGCCTGACTCCCAGCCTCGGGTCTGCTGTCTCTGAAGCTGTTTCACGATGGCCTCCATTTGCTGCTGGTGTCTCTGTTCCAAGCCTGCAATGCTCTCTCGGTGAGTTGCAAGGCTCTCTTGGTGAGCATGTTGTTGAGCTGCGTGAGCCTGTTGTTGAGCTGCAAGGCTTCGCTGCAAACCTGCATTTGTCTGCTGTTGATTTGCATTTTCTATAGCCAGTTGTTTTAGTATCTCCTCCATTTTGGGTTTATTTTAACTGCCCGCGGCACTCCACTATGTGTAAGGGGTTAGCTCGGTAGCGTGTGTGTGTGACCCCCTGGGTGGGTTCACTACACACTGAAGTGTACAGAGAGGCAGCTGAGGATGGTTGAAAACAAAGGTTATGGTTTATTCTTCCATATTGCTGGAAACAAGTGCAAGCATCCAAACAGCATAAACAAAACAAAATACAAGATAAACCCTGGCCACTTGGGGCGTCTACCTTCCCAACACAGAAACCTACCTATGGAGTCTGGCACAGCCTACTGCTGGGCAGACACTGCTGGTCATACAGCAGAAAAATAATAGTCTTTTTGATTTTTATCACACAGAAAAATCAACAACCACCTCACCTTCAGAAGTCTTTCCCAGCGCACTGCTCTCCTTAAAGGGTCACTAAAGGAATTTTTTTTGCTCAAATGACTGTTTACAGGGTATAGAGACATAATAGTCAACTGATTCCTTTTAAAAATGATTAAAAATAGATAAAAATCAATCATATAATGTGCCTGCAGTTTCAGTTTCAGTTTTAAACTGGTTTCATGTTTCTGTGAAGTAAAGAGACACACAGAACAAAAACAAACAAATACAGGGCAGTGTTTTGTTTTTAAAATTAATCTGATTGGTTCTGAGGAGTTTTAGACACACAGTAATGACAGCTTGGACCACAGTGAAAAGCTGCCATGAGATTTTTTCATAAGGAGCCAAACAAGCAGGAAGTGTGGAGATCAAAGCAGAATTACAGCAACTTCAAAGCAAAAACGAACAATGAGGACATGAAGCCAAGACTGCAGTAAGGTAAAGGAAGCTATTTAGCTAAAAAAAAAATGTTTCCATTAGTGATCCTTTAACTCAAAAAGCCTCAGGATGCAGCAATCAGTAGTCATCCTCTGGATGACTTAGAGGCCTTAATTGCCTCATACTGAACAGCTGAAGTTTTCCAACGCCCTAAACCTTTCTGGCTACCTCTGTAGCCGACACCTGTTAACAAAATTATTTTATTATTTTTTTCAACAGTACAATAAATACAAAATACAATACCCATAAGGACATACAACATAAATGGTCTCAAAATGTACCCCTTAATAAAAAAATAAGGAAGAAGGCAACAAGTAATACTGGATTTTACCTCACCCATTTCAGGCCCAGGCCTATACTTCCTGCATGTTCTCAGGGGGAGGGGGGATACAGCAAGAGGGCAGAGCAATCTGGAGAGGAGGAAGAGAGGGGACAACACAAAAAAAAAAATATCTATTTTAGGGGAAATAATTTTCCATTTTGTGTGTATGCTGAAAGTGCCCAAGATACACACACACAAAAAAAGAAAGAAATAAGTTCCCATCAATCGTGAAAAGAAAAGACAATGTAATAGAGGGGGGAACGAAAGAGCCCTATTTTAGGGGAAATCATTTTCGATTATCGTGTATATACTTAAGTGCACAAAATCTAAAAAAAAAAAACAGCAATAAAGTATAGGGGGAATCCAGTTTGCTTAGACTTTCTTCCACTTCCACCCATTTTTTCATCCCATCCTCTTCCTCGAACCAGTCTGTAATCCTTCTTAATACCGCCGCCTCGTAATACCTTTTGAAGTCTGGTAGCTGGACTCCCCCATCCCATTTATGTCTAGTTAAAGTCTCTGCTGATATACAAGGTTTTTTTCTATTCCATATAAAGCTCCTTATTATCCTTTCTAGGATTTTAAAATAGATTTCTGGGATTTTTATCAGGAGTGTTTGCAAGATATATAAGACTTTAGGCAGTATCATCATCTTTATGGTATTTATCCTTCCCCACCATGATACTCTATCTGTATTATATCCTTTTAAATCAGATTTTATTTTATTTAGTAATAATATATAGTTATCTTCATAAACATATCTTTCTGTAGACACAAGAGTGTGCTTAGGGCAGGGTGCTGAGTTTGGGAGTGCACTTTGTATAGAGTGCATGGTTCAGGAGTGCGCTACATAAAGAGTGCAGAGTTCAGGAGTGCACTACAGAATACAGGGTTCAGAAGTGCACAACATACAGAGTGCAGAGTTCAGAAAAACACTACCTATAGAATGCAGAGATCAGGAGTGCACTACATACATAGTGCACATTACAGGATGGTCTTAAATACAGGGTACAGAGTTCAGGAGTGTGCTATGCACAGAGTGCAGGGTTCAGGAGCACACTTTGTTCAGAGTGCAGATCTCACCAAAGATGACACCCCTTTTCCCACCAAATTGCCCCCCCCCCCCTCCAGTACAGAGCTCTCTTCTCACCCCAAATCTCCCTCTATGACAATACTAAATATAGAACTACAACTTCAGTAAAAGCAGCTAAAGCTTACTTCAGGACGAGAGTGTAGAGCACAGGCTGCGGGGTGAGCACAAGCTTCAGGAGCTGCTGCCACTAGAAAAGTGTCAGGTTTCTATCAATGCAGGGATACAAAGAGGCAGAGGACAATTGATATCACTCCACCAAGACTGCCTCAAGTTTGCAGCCTGAACTAGTAGAGGAAAATTTGGGGTGGGGGGTGGTGAAGACGAAAACAAAACGAAACGTGGGTAAAGCGGATACACGCACACTCCTATGCACTTCCGGGTCTACCAGCTGGTTTGTCAGTGGAACGCACGCTGTTCCCACGCTGATACGACCAATATCGGATCAAGGCTGCTGGACATAATTTAACTTTTTTCTGTTTTTATTTGTCATTTCTGCTTTTTACCCTGTATCTTGATGGGTACTCGCTGTGCTGGATATTGAACAACCCCACACAACGTGCTGTCATTTTTTGATTTTCTTTTGTATTTTTGTATTTTTGTATCTTTAATCTCAAGCACGCCATTACTGGCAGTGTAAATACATTTTTAGACGTATTACGCTATGGTGGCTTGTTCTTTTTTCTCTGGAGGAACTCTCAGAGTCTACTGAGCTTAACCATCTACAACAAGGACACACACCAGAAATCCAGGAAAAGGGGAACGGCAGGAGGGAGCAGCTGTTTGTTTTACACGCACTCTACCCCAGCAGGGGTGATTGCTTCTGGTGAGTGGGGACCCATGAGGGGGGAGCACCGGACCCACTGCGATTAACACCTGATGTTTTTTATTGACCACCCACCTATATAGGAGCACCATGAACTGTATCTCACTTCAAACCATCTTTTTGAATATTTGAATATATTATTTTTTTTCTATATATAATATATATCACTTTCCTTCTATATATATATCACTTTCCTTATACATTTTTTATTAAGGTGCTTGTCTTAGCACATACGAGTCACCCCCACTTATGTGCTTAATTGATTTATTGTGATCACTTACTTTGTGGATTTTGGATCTGAGTTAATTGTATTATTGTCTCACGCAGTATATTGTTGCATGGTCCAGCCTCTCCCATGCTAGATTAATGATATCACATACCACTTATTGTTTATCCTTATATTCACTATTGTATTTTGTCTTGCATATAGTTTGATATTATTTTTGATACCACAGGGTAGGTTGCCCTTACAGAGCCCATCCTTATTATTGGCTCAGCTGTACAACCTGATAAACGACAGCGCCACCACTAGTGTTGCTCACGATTATTCGGCTCGAATATGGCATATTCGAGTATTCGCGATATATTCCGAATTTCGCGGTGAATATTCGCTATTTCGAATATTCGTATTTTTTCAATTTTTTTTTAGAACAGATCACATCCTAGAGATCCCCATCGACGTCTAAAAGCATTGCTGGTATGATTAGATACCTTGGGATGAGTAGCTGCAGCGATCATTTTATATTGCCGAAAAATCGCAATGCGATTATTCGGCAATAGCGATATCGCGCGATTATTTTCGAGAAATTCGCAATATTGTTTTTAGCTAAAATAACACATATATTCGATTTCAGAGTGTTACTGTCGAAATTCCGCAATCAATTTCTCATTTGCATTTTTGCGAAATTACGATAAAATATCAAGAATATTCTGAGCCAATCAGAGTGCTCCTTCTGCATTTGCCGAATATTCGCAATTATTTTGTATTGTAATATATCACGAATATTCTGAGCCAATCAGAGTGCTCCATTCCGCATTTCTCGAAATTTCGCAATTATTTTGTATTATAAAATATCACGAATATTCTGAGCCAATCAGAGTGCTCCTTCCGCATTTGCCGAATATTCGCAATTATTTTGTATTGTAATATATCACGAATATTCTGAGCCAATCAGAGTGCTCCATTCCGCATTTGCCGAATATTCGCAATTATTTTGTATTATAAAATATCACGAATATTCTGAGCCAATCAGAGTGCTCCTTCCGCATTTCTCTAAATTTCATTCGCATTCGCAATAGCGAAATTTCGCAATCATTTCATTTCCAAAAAATATCGCGAATATTCGCATTTAACGAATATATCTCGAATATTCGACTATATATTCGAGATATATCGCGAAATCGAATATAGCATATTCTGCTCAACACTAGCCACCACCCCCACCCCACATTTTTCCTTATCTATTATTATACTCCCTTAGAGGAGTTATACATATAGGGGGGGCTGCAGTCACACACTTTGCCATTTATACCTCATTCCCTATCTGTACTATCCTAAGCGCAACTCCACCTCTATATTGAACTAGTAGAGGAGCAGTGTGCCAGCACTGCAATGGTCCTGAAAAAGTTTAATGTAGGCAGGGTAATTATGGGTGATGTGTTTGGACACAATGAAAAAAACCCATCTAAAGCCAACTCCTTTAAAGTAGGCGTAAACGCGAATGCATAATTTTGTACCTATAAGTAAGCCTATAATAAGGCTTAGCTATTGGTACTTTAAATATCTCCTAAACGTGCAGAGTTTTGGAGATATTTACCATACATAATATAGGCCATGTCACCGACACATGTACTCTGAATGAACAGCCGTCTGGACTGTTCCTTCAGAGTCCTATGCTGTAAACGACCATTCCCGTGTGAATGCATGGAAGTGACGTCATCGCAGCTCTGGCAAGTCACACAGGCAGAGTCTGCGACCATGGAAGGAAGACGGGTGAAGATGGAAGCCTTGTCAGCGGTGACAGCTCGCTGCTGGAATGGCTTTGTTGTAAGGTACTATTCCATAATGTGCTAGTATATAATGCAGACTAGCACATTATGGCTTTACCCTGCAGCCCCCCTCCCCAAAATAAAATAAAAACTGCGGTTTACTACCGCTTTAAAATGTATGCATTAGAAATTGGATATATTCACTTCAGAATATGACCCCGTCATTAATAGGTAAAGGAGAAGTCTATGGACATCATCTAAATGTCTGTGATGACAACTTAGGGTGCACAGTGTTCTGCACTGCAAGGAATAACAACAAAACCATCCTGTCAGTTGAAGACAGAGAATCAATCAGAATGATGAACATTACATTTTTCAGGAATGATTCTAACAGCTGTGTTGCCCATCTGTGACCAGTGATTCAAGCTTCCTAAAAGGGTTGCCACCTACCACAATTTTTTTTCACTGACAAAACATGTAAAATTATTGACAAAGCAATTTTGTTTACTTGCAACCTAAAAAAAATTCTCCTGTTAGAAAATACAGCAATTGATATTTGACCAGTATAAACACAATATGAAAACACTGACAATCCCCACAACAATAGGTAATTTGCCTGGTTTACATTTTAACCACTTGCCGACCTGCCAATGTCGTAATACGCTGTGAGAACATGCTTGCGGGTCTGGCGGACTCAGTGTCTGTCGGTGACCTGCGATCAGCTAGTTCAGAGGGCAGAACTGGGGTCTGCCTTTGTAAACAGGGTGGACCCCCATTCTGACAGGGGACATGACAGAGATCTACTGTTCCCAGTCATCGAGAACAGTTATCTCTGTCTTTGCAGCCCATTGATCCTACACTTAGAACATACCCTTCCGGTTCCGGCGCCGCATGGAGTAGCTGTGCACTCCTTCAGCTCCCGCACACAGGCTCCCAAATCGGCCTATAAAAGCCAGCAAACCCGCTGCCGACCCCTGGGCTAACCATCCGCCATCCCCCCCTCCACCCGAGGATGGACAAATACCTGGAAAAAAGCGGCGCGCGGTCGTACGCCGCCGCTGCGGCGCGAACGGGACAGCCGCAAATCGAGGCCCCGGCTTTGGCCTACACGGATTCGATCGTAGATCGTAGATCGATCGTGGATCCGACACCTGCAATGGAGGTGAGTGCACCACCAGCCCCTCCAACTACCCCTCAGACTGTTCACATCCCCTCACCTCCCCCACAGGCGGGGGATATGCACAACATTGAGCTGATGGCCCAGGCCGTGGCTGCTCTATTATCCCCCATGATAGCGACCTCGGTGGAAAAAGCCATCAATGCAGGGATACAGAAAATCCAGGCTCAACTAGGGAGCATGCATCCAGGCTGAATGAGGCTGAGAATCGCATCGGACATATAGAAGAGGATCTTTACCAGGCCCAATCCTTTGAACATGCGCAAGAAGACAAGACGAACAAGTATATACTAGACAAACTGGACGACCTTGAGAACAGATCCAGGAGGAGCAATCTGCGCTTTATTGGCGTCCCTGAATCGCTGCAACCTCAAGCACTTTCAGATCTCTGCTCCAGACGCATCCCCGAGACCCTGGGCCTGCCGGGCCCCTGCACTGTTGAGGCGCGCCCACCGCATGGGCCTTTTCAACTCTGATCGCAAGTCACCTCGCCCTGTCATCGCCAAATATCTCAACTATTCAGAAAAATCCCTCATCCTGCAGAAGTTCAGGCAGTCCAGGACCCTCCAGATAGACGGCATGAATATCCTGATCTTTGCGGACTACTCCGTGGACGTCTCCAAGAGGAGGAAGGCTTTCCAGCAGACCTGCACGGAGCTCCACCGAATGCAAATCAAGTTTACACTGGCTTTCCCGGCCGTACTTCGACTCAGAGCACCCAACGGAGATCAGCTCTCCTTCCATGACCCATCCGAAGCTGAGGCCTTCCTGAGATCCCTCCGCTCTAGCCCCCACCACAACCAGTCTCCCAGAGCGGCACCTTCCAACCGGGCCCTAGAACACGGAAGCCCACGCAAGGACTCTCCTAAAAGATTCAAGGCATCTGGATCCGACCGTCAACACACCTCATCCTTTTGAACTTTTTTTTTCTTGAACCTTCTCTTTTTTTTTCTTTTTTTTTTCTTTTTTCTTCTAGACGGTCACACCATCCCGATGCAGTTCTGCTGCTCATTAACCGTCCAGGACCACTCCTGGCCCCTCTCCTTCAGCGTGCCTCCCCCTTCACCCGGGGGACCACGGTAGGCCTAATGCAATTTTGATGTTATGCCAGTTTGTCTCCTTTTCTTTTCTCTTATGCTCCTAAAAATGCCATTTTATTTCACACTGTTTTGTTTTCACATTGTTTTATGTTCTCTTGCACAATCGGTAATAGTTGTCTTAGCTCCACTTGTGCCTTAATATTATGTTATCCTATACGTTTATATATCATGTGTAGGCCTTTCCATTCTTCCGCAAGGAACCTGTCTAGCTCCTCCCCCCCCCCCCCCTCACGCATTGCTCCTGCTGCTTTACCCCCCCCATCGGTCGCGGCGGGTGAAGTGCTGCATTGAGAGCCCTGCGTTGGGAGCTGGCCTATTCAGTGGCTCCATGCGGAAAAAAGTGAAGTTCCCAAATGTTGTTGTTCACCTTGTTTGCCCCCATCACCCTCCCCCCATCTCCCCCTCCCTGGTTCTCAACCCTCCGCCCATTTTTAGGGATCCGTTACCACCCCCGCTCTCTCTCACAGCAAACCACCACAACACCTGCTGTCCTTGCACCCCACTTCTACAATGCACCATGCTCCCATTCTCCTCGCCTCCACGTCCTGCTCACACCCCATTGTTAGTCTTCCCAACATGAGAATAGTCTCCTGGAATGTCAAAGGGCTCCGCTCCCCCAATAAGAGGATGAAAGTTCTGCGCCACCTTAAAAGGCTCAAGACCGACATCGCCCTCCTTCAGGAAACCCATCTGTCCACCCCCGACTTCCCGCGGCTGCGGAAACTCTGGGTAGGCACAGTCCTCGGTTCTGACTCAAGTGGTCGGAAAGCTGGGGTAATAATCCTTATTAACAAAAACCTTCCCTGCAAGATTCTGTCCTCAGATTCGGACTCCGAGGGGCGATTCACCTCGGCCCGTATTCAACTGGGATCCAGGGTGGTAACCATCACTAATGTATATGCTCCCAACAGCCCCACAAGTGCCTTCTTTAGCGACCTCACCTCCTGGGCGCTTAGAGACCCAGCCTGCCCACACCTGATAGGCGGGGATTTCAATTCCATCATGCACCCGATAGATGACAGGTCCTCTACCAGACAATCTCGTCCTCCTCTGACTCCTCTCACCCAGACATTATTGGCGTCGACGGTCGATTCACTGCACCTCCACGATCTATGGCGACTAAAACACCCTGCTGACAGAGAATTCTCATTTTATTCCCACCCTCATAAAGTCTTCACGAGACTGGACTATCTTTTCTGTTCTGACTCTCTCCTCCCACTGATCTCGGAAGCTGACATACACGACATCGCAATCTCGGACCATGCCCCGGTCTCGACCACCCTTGAGGACCCTGACTTAGCCTCTAACCCCAGAATCTGGCGGTTCCCCTCCTATCTTCACAATAACTCAGATTTTCACCAGCATCTAGAAAAAGCCTGGTTGGGATACGCATCGGATAACGCGTTACACGCTGACAACCCTAACCTTTTCTGGGAAGCGGGCAAAGCGTTCCTCAGGGGCTGCATAATCGCCTACGCCGCCACATTCAAAAAACACACCCTTAGACGCTACAAACAGGCCAGCGCAACACTGCATCAGGCCCAGCGGGTCCTCTATACTGATGACTCCCCCAGCAACCGTAACGCCTGGTTCGCAGCCAAGCAGGCCTTTGATAGCTGGGCAGCCACCCTCGAACGTACCCAAAAAGCGCATCTAGACGCCTCCCTCCACAAGTTTGGTAACAAAGCAGGTAGACTCCTTTCCAGATTAAGTAAAGGACCCAACCGCCCGACGCATATCATGTCTCTCAGGGACCCATCGGGTTCCATACACTACACCCCAAAAGGTATCAATAATACTATGCGCCAATTCTACTCCTCCCTGTATGCCTCAGACCCTATCGATAAGCCGACAGCCCTCAATTTCCTACGACGTATCTCCCTGGACCAGGTAACCCCCACCCAGCTCGAAGCCCTCAATGCCCCTATCTCTGTCCTGGAGGTCCAATCCGTAATCAAACAGCTTTCCCCCTCCAAAGCCCCAGGCCCAGACGGTTTCACCGGAGAATTTTACAAGTCCTTTAGCTCGACTGTGTCCCCCCTCTCCACAACGTCTACACACACATATGGTCGGGTGGGTCCTATCTTCCAACGGGCAATCAGGCCATAGTAAAACTCCTAGAGAGAAGAAGGGCAAGGACCCCCTAGAACCTGGCTCTTATAGGCCCATCTCGCTTCTTAACCTTGACGTTAAAATCCTCTCCAAGATAGCAGCCACTAGATTGGCATCCATTATACCCTCCCTGATTCACCCCGCACAGTCGGGCTTTGTTAAGGGTAGGACGGCCACCATGAATATCAGGAAGGTGATGCTAGCTCTCGAACACGCAAAAAAATGACCCGGCAGGAGACCACGCCATCATCACCCTAGACGCGGAGAAGGCTTTCGATAACGTTAGTTTCGAATGGCTCTCCATGGTCATGTCCAAAATGGGCTTCTCGGGCCCCTTCACGCACCTCATAGAATCAATGTACACTGCCCCTGCCGCGAAAGTGGTCGCGGCGGGCCTCCTCTCTGAGGAGTTCAGGCTGCACAAAGGCACGAGGCAAGGCTGTCCACTCTCCCCGCTCCCTTTTCAACATAGCACTTGAACCCCTCTCCCGCCACCTAACCCAGATCGCCCCCCTACAGGGCATCCATGTCGGAGGCCACGACCTTCGCACGTCACTATTTGCAGACGATGTCCTTATCTTCACATCCAGCCCCTCACTCGACATGTCCACTATCAAGACCACCTTTGACGAATTCAGGCAATGTTCAGGGTTACGTATCAATTATAGCAAGAGCGAAATACTCCCAATAGGCTCCCTATCTATCCCCTCCTGGTCCCAAAACTCCTTATTCGCCGTTGCAAAGTCACATATCACTTACCTGGGGATAAAAATAGGCAAACTACCCTCCTCCCTATACCACCTCAACTACCCCCCCTGCTCACCAAAATATCCCAAGAACTGACCAACTGGATGGACCTGCCTCTCTCGCTACTGGGAAGATGCCACCTTGTCAAGATGGTTAGTTTTGCACGCCTACTGTACCCACTACAAACCATCCCTTTACTCTTGCGCCACAAAGACATTAAATCCATTAACTCTGCCATTTCCAAGTTCCTCTGGCGTGGCAAGAGGGGCGCGCATAGCATTTACCAAGCTGCATCTTCCCAGGCGAGAGGGGGGCATTGCCCTTCCCAACATCAGGCTATATAACTTGGCATGTCTATTGAGAACAGGCTTGGATTGGATAACCCAGTCCTCCAGGTGCTCGAACTACCCCCTCGAATCGGCGATGGTCCGCCCCTTCTCGCTCACGGCCCTTCTCCATTGCCATTGGAAATCTGCCCCCCCTCCCCTCCAACACAATCTCCTTCTCCGGGATACAGTCATCGCCTGGAGAGAGGTCAGGAAGGCCCTCAATGTCCCCTCCTCTATCTCACGATACCTCCCTATCCTGGGCAACCCGAGCTTCCAACCAGGCTTAGATAACCAGCCCTACCTCGACTGGGAGGGTAAGGGTATCAAATCCTTTTATTCTTTATGTGACCCCCTTTCAGGCCGCCCCCTAGGTTTTAGAGCCCTGGCAGACAAATTTTCTCTCCCTTCGTCACATGTATTCCAGTATATTCAATGCATTAGTTTCCTGAAAAACGCCTGTCGAGATGACAGAAAAAGGTTCCAGAGCTCCCTTACCGACACCCTTATTTCCCGGGCCTCATACAAAATCTCAGACATTTACCATCCCCTCCTCCAGCACAACATCCCCCCCCTGGCCTCAACCTCGGCGGCCAACTGGTCGAAAGACTTCCCTGACCCTGACCTGGTGGAGAAGCTCCTGCATGGCCTCACCACCATCCACAGACTTATCCCTAACGAAATATGGAGAGAGACGCAGATTAAGATTGTTCACCGAGCCCACATCCCCTTCAGCCGAGCCCATGCCACCCCAGAATGCCCCCTCTGTAAACAACCCAAACCTAACTTGACTCACAGGTTCTGGTCTTGTTCCCTCATAGCCAGTTTCTGGGACCAAGTCATCCAATACATTTTCGATGTCACCCTGCTACGCATACCCAGGGCCCGTTACTACTTATATTTGGGTACTGGGACCCCATACTACTCCCCTGGTCCTCTCCCTCCACCCCCCTGGGCAGGGACTGGACTCTGATATGCCTCTTGATAGCCCGTAGAGCCATCCTCCAGAAGTGGATATCAGCGGACTGCCCAACCACTGCTCAAGTTAAAGGGAACTGTTGCAGCTCTTATACAAAGACAGGCTCAACACGGACCTGACCCACGAACCGAGCAAGAACCGCTTCTATCACTTATGGAATCCCTTTATGTCGTATACTTTCACTCCTACTGAATGGTTGAACTTTGAGAAAATGTCTTTTCTATACCAGGATCCCCCTCGGGATTGACATCTCTCCTACCCTCCCTCCCTCCTCCCCTACCCCCCCCCCCTCTCTTGTTGTTCCTTTTTGTTTGCAAGCACTACTATTTCACCTACCCCGTGACCACTTAACCTATACCCTCCCCCCTTATTTGTTCTCTCTGAGAACCTCTACATACACTGTTAATCTACTGCAATGTTCCACAGAAAATGCTTTTATGTCCTGTTTTTTTTTATGATTTCTCTGTTATGTAACTTCCTTAATAAAAACATATTTAAAAAAAAAAAAAAAAGAACATACCAAGTGAACACACTTAACTCCTTGATCGCCCCCTAGTGTTAACCCCATTCCCTGCCAGTGTCATTTTTACATTAATCAGTGCATCTTTATAGCACTGATCAATGTAATAATGTCAATGGTCCCCAAATGACAGTGTCATTTGGGGGTCAGATTTGTCCACCACAATGTCGCAGTCCCACTAAAAATCGCAGATCGCCGACATTACAATTAAAAACAATAAAAAAATAAAATTCCCTAAATCTATCCCATGTTTTGTAGATGCGATAACTTTTGCGCAAACCAATCAATGTAGAAGAATATATATCGGCCTAAACTGAGTAAACTTTATTAAAGAAAATATAATTACATTTTTTCAAAATTGTTGCTCTTTGTTTATAGCGCAAAGAAAAAATGCAGAGGTGTTCAACTACCACCAAAATAACTATTTGTGGGAGAAAAAGGATATCAATTCTGTTTGGGTACAGCTCCACATGACCACGCAATTATTAATTAAATCGATGCAGTGCTATATCGCCAAAAAATGGCCTGGTCAATACAGCATGATAAAATATCAGCCACTTGAGGATATAGTTGAAAAACAAATTCTGCAATGCAGAATTTACCAATTCACATGGGGGGGCAGGATCTGGAGGTCCCCTTTGTTAAAGGGGGCTTCCAGATTCCGATAAGCCCCTTGCCCGCAGACACCCACAACCACTGGGCAAGGATTGTGGAAATGAGGCCCTTGTTCCCATCAACATGGGGGCATCCTCCCCATATTGAGGGCATGCGGCCTGGTATGGTTCAGGAGGGGGGTGCTCTCTCGCCCCCCTCTTTTCTTGTGGCCTGCCAGCTTGCATACTCGGATAAGGGTCTGGTACGGAATTGGGGGGCCCCCCACGCATTTTTTTTATTGTGTTTCAGGGTTTCCTTTTAATATTCATACCAGACCCAAAGGGCCTTGTAATGGACTAAGAGGGGAACCCATGCCTTTTTTTCAATGAGGTTTATCTGTATTGCTGGGACCCAACAATTCATTATAGCCATGAGTAGTTTTAAGTGACTTTGTTTTCTTTAGAAATGTCATTTTGTGCAGAGACTTTTATAAACACAGGAAATATGCACTACTTTACAGGCATACTGTAGACACCCCCCCAGGTATGAACGGAAGGAATATTTATAGGAATATTAAAGGAATATTTCACTTTTATTGTTTCACTTTAAACATTATTAAAACCACTGCTCCCGAAAAAAAATGCAGTTTTTAAAACTTTTGTTTTTTTGCATTGATACATATCCCCTGAAGCAGGACCCAAGTCCCCAAAACACTTTTTATGACAATAACTTTCATATTAACCTTTAAAATTAGCAATATTTACCTCCTACACACCTTCTGGGAAGCCACATGGCAACAGGCTAAAAATAAAATAGTGCAATACTTCTACCTGTAATTTGTTCTGACACCTAAAGTGTGCCTCCTATTCTATCCTATTCCAGATATCTATAGCACACACTAGACTAATACATACATTGTTCAGCTCAATACACTGGGCTATAGCTTTCAACTGGCGATCTTCTACGGTTGCCATGGTCCCAAATTATGAATCGCATGCTGGCCGTCAAACTATCAGAACACATTCACCACACCCTATTTGACACTATGGACACATACAATGGTAAATGGAAACCCTGGGATCTTTCCCTGTTGAATCACTGAACCACAATATGATATGGTTGTCCTCTTTTATCATCAAACAACTCTACTAGGTTTTTGTGCCTCTACAATAAGTTATCACTGATTCTATTATACATCTCAGAGTTCAGGGTTGTGCTATGTACAGAGTGCAGGATTCAGGATTTTCCCCTCATACAGACTGCATAATCTCCTAAAAAATTACAACCATTCTCCTCTCACCTCTAAAATCCCCTTCTTAACAGTACCAGATAGAGAACTGCAGCTGTAGATAAGCAGCTACAGCTTACCTTTAGGAGGAGGAGAGTGTAGAGCACAGGTTATGGGGTGGGCACAGGCTTCAGGAGTTGCTGCCACCAGACAAGTGCTGGGTTTCTATAAATTTAGGGATACAGAGAGGCAGAGGACAATGATATCACTCCACCAGGACCGCCTCAAGGTTGCAGCTGAACTAGAGGAGCTGGAGCAGTGTGAGTAATTGTGGGCGATGTGCATTTGAACAAATAAAACAAAAACCATCTAAGGTCAAACTCCTTTAACCCTCATGCATTAAAAATTGGATATAATCACTTTAGGATATGACCTCATCATTAATAGGTAAAGGAAAACTCTATGGACATCATCTAAATGTCTGTGATGCCAATTTAGGGTGCACAATTAGTCCTGTCAGTTGAAGACAGAGAATTATTCAGAATGATTTACAATGCTTTTTCAAAAAGTGATTTCTAACAGCTATGCTTTGATGCTTAGATTCATGGTGCAGCAATTTGTAACTCAACATACAGTGTCACGGGTGGCACCTCCTGTCAAACTTGCCTATTGAGTTCAATGGGGACTGCTGCAATAACAAGCCAAATGCTTGGCTTGCTGCTGTGGCACAGTGCTTAAATGCAAAATTCACATTTGACCAGAAAAAATAGACATTTTGAAAACAGCCGATGTCATCTCCTGCACAGTTGGAGGGTTCTAAAGAGCCAAGGGTGCATTGCACACAGAGTCGGAATTCAGGAGTGTTGCTACATACAAAATACAGAATTCAGAAGTTGCACTATATTTACAGTGTGTAGGGTTCAGGAGTGTGCTACTAGAAAGCACAGGTTCAGGAGCTTGCTATGTACAAAGTGCAGGGGTCAGGAGTGGGCTACATACAGAGTGCAGGGTTTTGGAGTAGTTGGATCCTGGTGCTCAAAGTTGTCCAAGAAGGGCTCCAATGTGGCTCCATTGTGGTCTGGAGAGTCTTCAACACGTCCT